>JAEAOA010002237.1:0-436198 GCA_016746295.1 Potamilus streckersoni
GCTTCTGAATTCTGTCCGTGCCATTATAATTGGACCATCTGGATCGGGTAAAACACAATTGCTGCTTAATTTGATAATGCGATTTATGAAGTGGGATAAATTATATTTAGTTGCTCCATCCGTAGATGATCAACGGTGCTATGAAGTGCTAAAAGATTATAATGAGAATGCATCAGAAATTAAAGGTGAAAGTGTAATCGACTTTATAACAGATATTGATGATGCGCCTAGCATAGATGCCCTCGATTGAGACATAAACAATCTTGTAGTGTACGATGATGTGATGTTAGATAATCAAAAGAACCCTGCTAGAATATTTTCACGAGGTAGGCATAAAAACACTGACGTGATATATGTCACTCAACGCTACACTCAGATTCCAAAAGTGATTCGCGATAACTGCAATATTCTTGCTGTATTCAACGGCGTTGATACACATACGCTACGAAATATTTGGCAGACATGGTGTTCCGATATGGACTTCAATGGATTCAAAAATTACTTTAGTCATGCTCAGTCAGTCCCACGTGGATTTTTAACATAAATTTACACGACCCTCGGTCATGATATCGTATTGGACTTGATCAAATATTCGGTTAAATCATTTGTATTAACCCTGAAATCCTTCCAGCAGCAGGGAGGGCTATGACAACATATTTGCGACGTAGATGATAGCAATTGGCAGCAATTTGAGGGTGGTTATGACAACATATTTACGACAAAATCGCTAAGGCTCCATTTGTAAATGGGGTCTTTATTTTTTTTTTTTTGGTTGAAATATGAGATTTCGTAGGAAGGGCTCCGTTGGCATTCTGAGGCTTTAATCGATTTTGTCGCAAAAATTTGTAGGGTTCGCCCTCCCTGCTGCTGCATTGGCAGGACAAATATTCGTGATGAGTTTTACATGAATATTTTCACAGCATTGGCAGGACAAATATTCGTGATGAGTTTTTCATGAATATTTTGACAGCATTGGTAGGACAAATATTCGTGAAAAAAGTCTGCTTCTTGGTGAAATGTTTTCTTTTTGCAGAAGTTTTTCTTAGTAAATGAACTTCCATTGAAAGATGGTCTTATGGCGGTCTGATTTAATTCGTTTTACCATATACATTATTAACTGCATCAGGAAACCGACTTTAAAAGCAGAATATTTGAAATTAGCTTTGAAAAAATGTATTTGGGTTTAATAATGATCAAGGTAAATATAGTGCATTAATGTGATACGCTAACGTGCTGAATCTTGTGAATGTGATACGCTAATGTGTTGGATTGGGTGTATGTGATTCCTAATGTGTTGGATTGGGTGTATGTGATACACTAATGTGCTGGATTGGGTGGATGTGATACGCTAATGTGTTGGATAGGGTGCATGTGATACACTAATGTGCTTCATTGGGTGTATGTGATTCCTAATGTGTTGGATTCGATGGATGTGATACGTTAATGTGTTGGATTGGGTGAATGTGATACACTAATGTGCTTCATTGGGTGTATGTGATTCCTAATGTGTTGGATTCGATGGATACGTTAATACGTTAATGTGTTGGATTGGGTGCATGTGATACACTAATGTATTGGATTGGGTGTATGTTGGATTGGGTGTATGTGATGCACTAATGTGCTTGACTGGGTGTATGTGATACACTAAAGCGTTGGATTTAGTGTATGTGATACATTTATATGCTGGATAAGGGTATTTAATTTCTTGCTGTACCTTTTCTCGCAGATATCTTGCCATTTTCTGAGATGCTTCGCTATTTATTGTGCATAAAATAAAGCAACATGGGTCTTTCGCGTCAAACAAACGCAAGAGACATCGAAAAAACACAACATTCATGTCAAGAACAATGAATATGTATTCCGAGTTAGCTGATTATTAGAAAATTCATGAAATCATTTAGTTTGGGTTGCCATGGATCCTTTAAGTCTTGTCCCTCAACAACATCGTGAATACAGGAATTATTAGAGAAAAATCATCGTCCATGCGTTGGCTATATTAAGATATCAATTTTTAAAAGAAATAAGAACATCTAAGTTGTGTTAGACTATGTGAAAATATTAGAGAAAAAACAGTCTGCTCATATGTACTGAATTAACCTGTCGGTCACACTAATGTATATTGTCATTATTGCCTTCAGCAATAGGTTTAGCATGTAGGATCAAAAAGGGGGAGCCCGGTTCAAGAGTTCATAGCGAATGAAACAATAACACAATTTACCTGTTAAAGCCCACGGTCTTTATAAACTGTCACAAATTGACTCGGCAAATTGATAACTGTCTGGTTTAACTGTCTGGTTTAAAAGTTCATGGAAGCTAAATTGCCTCACTTGCAACAAATGTAAGCATCATACGACTTTAAAGGTCATTCGCTTAAGAGACAAACCTTTAGATCTCTCTCTCTGCTTTTTGGACTAGAAACAAGGGCATCCTTGAATTTTACACATGGACATGCGTGACTTTAACCAAGGTCGTGCGTGTTCTTAAAACTCTGAGTATAAAAAGGCAGAAACCCTTGTATATTTTAATTGGAAGTCCAAAAGCAAGACAGATCGTCTGTTTGTATTTTACAGGTAAGAAATTTCTGTTTGTTACTCACCCTTAAAGGTTAAAGCTTTCTGTGGTAACCAGTCATCGTAATTTCGTTTTGAGTTCTCTTTTTAATTTACTATTATAATGTAACGGTATATGGTATTACTTTTAAGATTTGATGTTTATTTGTATTTATATGAATTTACTTCTAGCTTCATGCTAAACTTTACTTACGAATAAAACTATTCTTTAGTTAATAAACTCTAATGTTCAATGATCTTTTCCAGGTAGTTATTCTAAATTAAATGAAAGAAAATACATTTCTTTATGGCATCAATCGCAACTATTGAATTTTAGGCTCTCTGGATACAAGTAATATCTAATCACTTGTATGGTATTCTAAAAGGCATAAAACTTTACAAGCACATAAAGTTGGAGTTCATATGAAAATTATTTAATATGTATTGTAATATGTATTTTATGTATTTCTCAATATAAAGGTTTTTATATGTTGTATCTTTAGAATGTAGTTTATATATATCAATAAAGAATTGGAAGTCCAAAAGCAAGACAGATCGTCTATTTGTATTTTACAGCGATCCCACCTCTCCGCAGCCAAGCATACCCCACAAAAAGATGTAACCGTATCTACACCATCATATGTGACACCTTATTCTTAAGAATGCCGAACATTCTACCTTCTCGTAAATAGCCACGAGAAGAAGGTTATGATGGAATCCTTTTTTTCTCTTCATAACAGCTATATTGTATATTGTACTTTCTTGAGTTCTGTAAATCATTTACCTTTTCTGTCTGT
Source organism: Potamilus streckersoni (assembly GCA_016746295.1). Taxonomy (NCBI): domain Eukaryota; kingdom Metazoa; phylum Mollusca; class Bivalvia; order Unionida; family Unionidae; genus Potamilus; species Potamilus streckersoni. The sequence goes on from JAEAOA010002237.1 coordinate 3,347, forward strand.
AAGGCTTGAATTGCAAAAGATGAAGTATCGAATCTCTTCTAATTCCTCTTTAATATGTTTTATTTAATTGCTAACTCTCTCTCTCTCTCTCTCTCTCTCTCTCTCTCTCTCTCTCTCTCTCTCTCTCTCTCTCTCTCTCTCTCTCTCTCTCTCTCTCTCTCTCTTCAGGTCGCGATCTCTATTACGTTTTAACATCTAGCGTATAAATTCTTATCTTTACAAAATTTATATTAGCACCATGTGTGTACTGGATCTTTGAGCGAGCCACTGCCATTATTTAAAAATGAATTTTCTAATATATTACCATCTATGACTAAATGAGAGAGAGAGAGAGAGAGAGAGAGAGAGAGAGAGAGAGAGAGAGAGAGAGAGAGAGAGAGAGAGAGAGAGAGAGAGAGAGAGAGAGAGAGAGAGAGAGAGAGAGAGACTGACTGCCCCATAGTTATGGCGATTATAAGAGTTGTTAAACGCACAAATGCAGCAAAGTAAACAGTGGACATTATCCATCACAAATGCTAATCCATTTTATTTATCAAGCATTTTTCAGATTTAATATTCTTAGCTGATAAGGCCTATGTATGTATGTATGTATGTATGTATGTATGTATGTATGTATGTATGTATGTATGTATGTATGTATGTATGTATGTATGTATGTATGTATGTATGTATGTATGTATGTATGTATGTATGTATGTATGACACTCGGTGCAGACAGAGACAATCTTAGCTTAACTGAGAAAAAGTCCGATAAAGTTTATAACTCTCTTGGATGTTTTACAGTTCATTGTTACAAAATGTGACAGTTGACGATGTCACTACAAATTACAGAATTTTATACTAATTTGGAAGTTTTAACAGCTCTATTAGGAATTATTTTTAGTTTATTGCTTCATATCTTTTATGTCACGTTTTAATAGGTGTGTTTTATAAATTCCAGTTATAAAATCAATGTTTAATTTTTAATTTTACTCCTCTTCCCCAGATGAAAGGTGTTATTGCTAATTTAGTTCTTTATAGAACTTACTTTTTCTATCTGCATCATATCCATTGCTACTTAAAAAACATGAAATGCTTCAATGTGGTTAAACGTCACAAATATATGAAGGACTAAAAGATTTCATTAGAGACAATGCCATATATGCACAATTAAAAACACAAATTGATGATAGTAAACCTCAGTCTTTATATTTTTGATCTATCTGATGATGCACTCTATAATAAAGAACAAAATTAAACCAAACTGGAGAAATTAAAAGGAAATTTAAATGACAACGCGGGTGCATATACAAATTTAAATTACCAAGAAATGTGTATAGAGATATTCATGATTAAGTATATATCGAATTCAGATTAAATTGGTTAAAATTTTCTAGGGATGCTGATGGTATTTAATCTTTATCACCTAGCACAACAGAGAGAGGACCTGGAGTGTCGAATTTTGTTAGAGATTTGAATGATGTGGATTTTGGAACAAAAAAATAAATAAATGTAAAAGATTTCAGTTTGCGTCCTCTGCTCGTGCGCAATAATTCATTGTTTTTGAGAAACTTCATGAGACCTTGGTAAGCAACACCCTTGTACACCTACACTGGTTGGTTGCGCCTTCAAATTCACAAGTGCTCAAACAATAAACTTGTAAAATGTGTAAGGATGAATGCTTAAAAAGGCTCTAGTCTCTTAAGAACTGTCCACATATATTGTTATGCATAGTTCATTTGCTTTAGTTTTTTCTTAGTTTTATATTAATAGTTTTTTTATTACATGCTTATGTAATGTAACATTGTATGTTGAACTTGATCTTGTCCAATATCGTGTTCATTTCTGCTTGACCCAAATATCTTTCTTTTATAACTTTTTTCTGAGTAACCAACCAATACATAGCTAAATTATTCTGTTGTAAGGGATTTAAATCATAATTATTATTAACAGAAGTAAATATATTTATTTGGGTCCAGATCCAGGTTCTGGAATTTCCTAAAGTGTATTTAACATAACCCAAGTTATTCTTTTATTTTGTAAAAATCAGGATCATTCTAGAAGGTCATTTTCCATTGTTTTTTAAATAGAAAATGTAGATTTTGATCAGAGATCAAAAAGAGAGCTATATAATCTTGTAACTGAGATAATTTTTCTTCAAATTAATGAATTTAAATGATTATTTTCTCTGGAAATACAAAAGTGCTCTAGTTCTTGGATAGAGACATTCACTTTAAATTATAATGAATTCACACCTGGAATTATATTACTGTGATTCAGCAAAAGACTGCTGGCATTTCAACACTCTACAAGCTACCACATACACATCATTGCCGTCAGTTTTTGGATTTATTTTGGACTTCCACTGAATTTTACTCATGGCCCCAAATTATTAGAAATTGTGTCTGTAATTATTGGATTATTTTGGGATTTAATTCGCAATTCCGTAAGTTAATTTTTCTTTTTCACACTTTGTATTCTAGGGATGTAAATTATATGTTGAATTTTACTAAGCTAGTTAAATTTAACTCTTTTCTATTACTCATTTAAAGAGCATAGACTCATACCTTAAATTCAACATAATCAGGATTCTTTCCAGTAATAATACAACGTCCCTATATACAATTCTGAAAGGTAGACACAAGACCACTCTCTTGTACCTTTGCTTATGAGGTGTCACTCTTTTATCCATCTTTAGAAGCTTGATTACCCTCAACCCTTCTATTTAATTCCAAAACCTTCCCTCAAGATCCCAAAATGTTTCTTTACAATTTCTCCCTTTTTATCTGAATGGTACCAATGGATCTCACGATAATCAGCTGACAAAATGAATGGAGATTGTTGGCTTCTTTTTTTCATGGTTTGTTGTCCATCCGTCCAATGGATCTCACGATACTCAGCTGAAAAAAATGAATGGCTTTGTCTAGATTGTTAACTTCTTTTATTCATGGCCTGTTGTCCATCCGTCCATTTGCGCTAGCTTCTTATGACCCCTCCTTTTAAACAACTGGGGGTGGGGCGGATGCCGTGAAACATCAGATAAACGTTTATCCCAGGGTCAAACTTGTTATCACTACTTCTCTTGAACGGGATGCCATATAAAGATGTGGTTTTCACTAAAAGTCTTCTCATTACTACGTCTTTTTGGTCCTAAATGTAAAAAATGTGCCAATCTGACATTTAATGACAGCTTGAAATTCTTGTTATCACTTTTCTTTCAGAATGAATGGTTCAATTCACAGAGTTCTTACACAATTAGAAAGGTTTCTTGTGTTACGAATATGTAATTAAATTGCTTGTCTGCCGGTTTTAAAAAGATATTTTAATTTTAATTGTTTCATTGCATTTTATTTTAATGATTATTTTCATGGGATTCGAAATTTGCTTTAAAGTACATTTTGTTTGTACAGAAATAAAAGTATTTAATTAGCATTATTTTTATCTGACCTCGTTCTGACACTTGGTTACACGAAGTTTAAATGATTCGTCTGTATCAAGGTCATATATACTTTTGTGATCACCTTGTGTCATTAACATTTGGGCGCACGTTTCAAGTGACCACGTGACCTATTGCGTGATCAAAAATTGTGTTGAAGACTAACGTTTTTAGTGATTTTTATTTAGTCGTAAAAGTACCTTCAAGAAATCAGAAGTATTTTCTGTTGGGCCAATTTGGAGTTATTTGTTATTTAAGAATAATTTATATTCTCTGGAAACTTAGTGATCCGTCATCAAAGCTTTGGAAACAAACATTTAGTGGAAATTATTCAGCGTTATAAAAGCCGGAATATTCTTTTGTGATTCATAAAATTCAACGTGGAACGTTTACATTTCTTCTGTGATTCATAGAATTCAACGTGGAACTTTTGACATCAATAATTCATCCGTCTGACGGCATTGTCCGCCATCTTTGAACTTCTCCGGGATTCGAACTTGGATTTATTCAGGGCATTTTAGAAATACAACTTATGTGTTTAAATTCTGGGATTAATTTTTAGATTATATTCAGAAACTGTTAGTCCTTTTTATGTTTTTACTGTGCTTTGTGAGGAAAATTTTTTTTTTTTAAATTTACAAGCTAGTTGGCTTCGCTCTTTTATTTGTTACTTTGAACCAGCCGAGATTTGTAACCTTTGTATGATGTATTATTCGACGTAAATGAAAATTTTGACCTTTGTCATCCTATATGGCTGCCATAATTGCCATCTTTAAAAAAAAATAGTTGTCACTACGCCAGCTGAATGTATGGGTATATTGAAATGGGGTTTACAATAAATAGTTGTCACTACGCCAGCTGAATGTATGGTTATATTGAAATTAGGTTTACAATAAATAGTTGTCACTACGCCAGCTGAATGTATGGTTATTATGAAATGTGGTTTACAATAAAAAATTTCTTATGATATCCAAAGTAGTGCCTGCAACTGATGACCATCTCGAAAATCGTATCCTCAACAAAGGACGGTTGTATGATTTCGCTAAAACTCTTCACACGATAAAAAAAACAAAAAACACAATGCCAATAAGATATTCCAAAAATTTAATTAAAACATTGCTACTTTCTTTCAGTATGTAGGTAGTTGTTACGATATGAAAATGAAACCGATCTAAACCCGAAGACTCTTTGTCCATTCTCAACATCTTAAATTTGATACTTCTCCAAAGGATTGTCATAGCAACAAACACTATATTAATAGGTACCTGTTTTTTTAAAATGAAATTAGTGCTCAACGTGGCACCACCTTGAGAATCGTCTTACTGAACCTCTTGCATGAATCATGGCATCAACACTAGATTTTCACTAATATACCTATGAAAAAAAAATAATTTGTTCTGAAAGAAAATTATGCATCTATCACCAACATATCTCCGCTTTTGCAAAGAAGTTTTCAAAATTAGACCAACCGACCTTTCGTCAAGTCAATGGTTATGTATGCGTACTTCTACTTGATCGACCTTAGGAACACATGACAAATTAATGTAAATTTTTACAAGATTTTGTGCTGTTTGTTAGTATTTTTCTCGACCGTTCCGGTGGCCTAAGTGGTTAACGCTTCCGTCTTGGATGCGGGATGTCGCTGCTGAGTCATATCGACGAGTTATAAGAATTGTACAAGCAGCCGACTCGCTTGGCGCTCAGCATTAAGTCTAACGTTAGTGTTAGGTTACGACTGGTCGCCCTTTTGTCAGGAGAATGGGACTCGGTGGAACATAATGCTACAAGTTTGCGGCATGATGACTTTGTGCTTGACATGGCTATAAACTGCGAGGCAATTGTTAGTACCATTTTTGTAAGTCTTTGGTATCACTCGGCTGCGATCTTAGATTGCAATGCCATTGGTAGGTAGGGAAAGTCATAGTAGAGGAAGTCTTAGATTGTAACTGCAACTGGTAGGTTGCTGTCGTTGAGGGTTTAATACCATTTATCAGACAGTGGCCAGTATAACTGGTGGAAGAAGAACCCAGGGAAAACCTTGGGAAGAACCATCGACCCACAAGAAGCTACCGGCAGGCCTTTTCACATCTGAGACTCAAACCCACCCATAGAGGTAAGATGGATGTGATTGATCCAGAATGGTGAGCGCTTTAAACCACTCGGCCTCTCAGAGCCCCGCCACTAGTAGGTAATAAGAGGCATTTTAGAGGAGGTAACTAAAACTGGTAGGTAGGGAGAGGCTAAGTGGAGGACACTTAAGATTGGACTGGTAGGTAGGGGGAGGCTAAGTGGAGGATGTCAAAGATTGGACTGGTATGTAGGGAAAGGCTAAGTGGAGGGAGTTTAAGATTGGACTGGTAGGTAAGGGGAGGCAAAGTGGAGGATGTCTAAGATTGGACTGGTAGGTAGGGATAGGCTAAATGGAGGATGTCTAAGATTTGATTGGTAGGTAAGGGGGGGGCTAAGCAGATGATGTCTAAGATTGGACTGGTAGATAGGGGAAGGCTAAGTGGAGGATGTCTAAGATTGGACTGGTATGTGGGGAAGGCTAAGTGGAGGATGTCTAAGAATGGACTAGTAAGTAGGGGAGGCTAAGTAGAGGATGTCTACGACTGGACTGGTAGGTAGGGGAATGATAAGTGGAGGATGTCTAAGATTGGACTGCTAGGTGGGGAAGGCTAAGTGGAGGATGTCTAAGATTGGACTGGTAGGTAGGGGTAAGGCTAAGTGGAGGATGTCTAAGATTGAACTGGTAGGTAGGGGTAAGGCTAAGTGGAGGATGTCTAAGATTGGACTGGTAGGTAGGGGTAAGACTAAGTGGAGGATGTCTAAGATTGGATTGGTATGTGGGGGAGGCTAAGTGGAGGATGTCTAAGATTGGACTGGTAGGTAGAGGTAAGGCAAAGGTGAGGATGTCTAAGATTGGACTGGTAGGTAGGGGTAAGGCTAAGTGGAGGATGTCTAAGATTGGATTGGTAGGTAGGGGGAAGGCAAAGGTGAGGATGTCTAAGATTGGACTGGTAGGTAGGGGTAAGGCTAAGTGGAGGATTCTAAGATTGGATTGGTATGTAGGGGGAAGGCAAAGGTGAGGATGTCTAAGATTGGACTGATAGGTAGGGGAAAGATAAGTGGAGAATGTCTAATATTGGACTGCTAGGTGGGGAAGGCTAAGTGGAGGATTCTAAGATTGGTCTGGTAGGTAGGGGAAGGCTAAGTGGAGGATGTCTAATATTGGACTGGTAGGTAGGGGTAAGACTAAGTGGAGGATGTCTAAGATTGGATTGGTATGTGGGGGGGCTAAGTAGAGGATGTCTAAGATTGGACTGGTAGGTAGGGGTAAGGCTAAGTGGATGATGTCTAAGATTGGACTGGTAGGTAGGGGTAAGACTAAGTGGAGGATGTCTAAGATTGGATTGGTATGTGGGGGAGGCTAAGTGGAGGATGTCTAAGATTGGACTGGTAGGTAGGGGTAAGGCAAAGGTGAGGATGTCTAAGATTGGACTGGTAGGTAGGGGTAAGGCTAAGTGGAGGATGTCTAAGATTGGATTGCTATGTGGGGGAGGCTAAGTGGAGGATGTCTAAGATTGGTAGGGGTAAGACAAAGGTGAGAATGTCTAAGATTGGACTGGTAGGTAGGGGTAAGACTAAGTGGAGGATGTCTAAGATTGGATTGGTATGTAGGGGGAAGGCAAAGGTGAGGATGTCTAAGATTGGACTGATAGGTAGGGGAAAGATAAGTGGAGAATGTCTAAGATTGGACTGCTAGGTGGGGAAGGCTAAGTGGAGGATGTCTAAGATTGGACTGGTAGGTAGTGGTAAGGATAAGTGGAGGACGTCTAAGATTGGATTGGTATGTGGGGGAGGCTAAGTAGAGGATGTCTAAGATTGGACTGGTAGGTAGGGGTAATGCTAAGTGGAGGATGTCTAAGAGTGGACGTGTAGGTAGGGGAAAGGCTAAGTAGAGGATGTCTAAGACTAGATTGGTAGGTAGGGAAAGGCTAAGTGGAGGATGTCTAAGAGTGGACGTGTAGGTAGGGGAAAGGCTAAGTGGAGGATGTCTAAGATTGGATTGGTAGGTGGGGGAGGCTAAGTAGAGGATGTCTAAGATTGGACTGGTAGGTAAGGGAAAGATAAGTGGAGGATTTCTAAGATTAGATTGGCAGGTAGGGGAAAAGATAAGTGGAGGATGTCTAAGATTGGACTGATAGGTAAGGGGAGGCTATGGAGGATGTCTAAGATTGGACTGGTAGGTAGGGGGCAGGCATAGATTGTAACTGCTATCGGCATAACAGTACAAACAAAGAAATATTGTGCCAAATACACTTTGAGTTCTAAAAGTCAAAATAAAATTACTGTTACAACCATTAGAAGAATAAACTTCCTCAAATAAATGTAGCAATGAATAATACTATTACATTTAAAAAAAGCCAAGAGGAACTCAATATTTAAAGTATATCTCAAGCTGTAGATATACAAGAAAGATAAAAACTGTTTTTAAACCATGTTTATTAATACTAAGTCCTTTACAGCCACCGCATTTGTCAATTTTGAAAATTTTGCAAAATAAATAAGCTTTAGAAGTCACCAGAATTTATCTAATCATACAAATTTAACTACCGTACACACATCAACAAATCACATATGCTCTTGTGACAAAACAAAATAATACATGTATAAGCAATTTATACAGCTTTATCATTAATATTCATTCTCATGTGATGACCAAATAAAACAGGAAGTTACATTAAACATACCTTAATACTGAAAAGGCTAAAAATTGGCATTTCAAAAGCAAAACTTGACAAATGTATTTATTACAAAATTGAAGGCATTTCATGTACAATGGAATAGTGTCATACAAAGAATTTTTGGTGATATACCTGTAATGTCCTAATGGCCAGTTTGGGCTATGCACAAAATGAGGTAGTGCAAGCATAAATACATCTTAATGACTCTTAGACTTCATGACTGGAATTATGAGTACCCTGGTAGTATACCTTAAAATGGAGCCTATGCTGTTTTGTATTTTACATAATTACTTCAAAAATTTATGAACAAATACAACCAAAATATAACAGCAAATTATCAATTATCTGGTACAGCATTCTTACTCAGACAAATTATTGCAGCAACAGAACATATCTGACTTAAGTTGAGATTTCAGTTATGACAATGACCTGATCAACACCAATATTATGTAGCATTCAGTCAGTTATAACAATGACCTGATCAACACCAATATTATATAGCATTTTGTCAGTTATCACAATGACCTGATAGACAACAAGATCAGGTCACATTGTGTCAGTAATGACAATGACCTGATGGACACCTATATCATGTCATATTGAGTCAGTAATAACAATGACTTGATGGACACAAATATTATGTAGCATTCTGTCAGTAATAACAATGACCTGATGGACACCAAGATCATGGCACACTGCCAGTAATAATAATGACCTAATGGACACCAGGATCATGTCACACTGTGCCAGTAAAAACAATGACCTGATGGAAACCAAGATCATATAGCATTCTGCTGACATTTCAATTCCCCAATCAAATCAGGGATTTCACAATTAAGAAAATGGAACATGTCATTCAAAGCTTGTTGCTCCTAATGGTAAAGGTCTAACATAAAATGGGATGTTTTGTAGGCTATAAAATCATGGCCAATAAATTCCGAGAGTCACAAGAACATAAGCCTAGATTGATGCCCACTACATGCCATAAGTAGATGTTTGTGATCAGACTGTCCCAAGCTAACCCTTGCATTATATGTATCCAACTGCATTGTGTGTATAGTAGATTGTGCTGGCCCATAACAAAGTTCATTGCTGGTCGTTTGGACATAACCAATTTTGGACATAAATGCATACATCCAATTGAGTACAAAACTGATTCAGTTTCAATTTGATTTGGTTTAGTTTCATGATGCACCAATTTTTTGTATATGATAGGCTATATATGGCAGCCAGCCCGATTGGTGAAGGATGAACCCAGAAAGAACCACCAACCTACTGAAGATACTGGCATGATTTCTCACATACCCATGTAGTTTAAGACAAACTTAAACTCCTTCAGACAGAGCAAAATACATGGGTGTTATGTAAATTAAACTGTTTTAAAACTTTCATCCACACAGGCCCACTTATCCAGTTTTAAATCAGAGTGCCTTGAGATCAACTGCTCACAAAACATGAAATTCTGAAAAGCAAAGTATTTGGTTCTTTATTCTTTACTATTTATTAATGTTCCCATCACCCACCAAACAAGAGAGAGAATGACCAGACCAGGTGAATCTGGCAGCAACAACCCTGCATAATTCTTGCAAATAAAAAGGTTCTAGGCTGTGCCCTGGAAAAATATTAGAAAAATGAACAGTACCAACCAAGTCCAGTATTCTCAAAACATTATGAGCAAAACCTTCAGCTCACCCAAAATGTTATATGATACATGGAATACATGTAATTCCATGAAATTCTGCACCTGACTCAAGTGAAGACAATTCTGAAAATTCTATCAAATTAACTTTATTATAATTTAGACTGTCCAAATTATGAAGAGGCATTCAAGAGAAGACCATCATGCAAATTTTGTCCTTCTAAATTTAATTTTATTCACGGTCCAAGTAAAGGGGCGTAACTCAAGTGTAGACAGTCCTGGATTATGTAATTCCAACTTAATTATAATTCAAGATACAGATTATCAAAGGTTTTGGATTCTAAGCTCCAGTCTGAGTTTTGAGTTGACAAGTTTCAAGAATACCAGACAATAATCTACCAGTATAACATGCACTGTTATATCACATTGTAACATGCACTGTTAGATCACATTATAACATTGTAACATGCACTGTTATATCACATTGTAACATGCACTGTTAGATCACATTATAACATGTACTGTTAGATCACAGTGTAACATGCGGTTAGATCACATTGTAACATGCACTGTTAGATCAAAGTTCAACATGACTGTTAGATCATTGTGTTAACTAGACTGTTAAATTACAGTACTACAATACTGATAGATCACTGTGTTACATGACTGTTAGATCATTGTGTTAAGTAGACTGTTATATTACAGTATTACATGACAGATAGATCACTGTGTAACATGATTGATAGATCATTGTGTTAAGTAGATTGTTATATTAAAGTATTACATGACCGATAGATCACTGTGTAACATAACTGTTAGATCATTGTGTTAAGTAGACTGTTATATTAAAGTATTACATGACCGATAGATCACTGTGTAACATAACTGTTAGATCATTGTGTTAAGTAGACTGTTATATTATTGTATTACAATACTGATAGATCACTGTGTAACATAACTGTTAGATCATTGTGTTAACTAGACTGTTAAATTACAGTATTACAATACTGATAGATCACTGTGTAACATGAATGTTAGATCATTGTGTTAAGTAGACTGTTATATTATTGTATTACAATACTGATAGATCACTGTGTAACATGACTGATAGATCATTGTGTTAAGTAGATTGTTATATTACAGTATTACAATACTGATAGATCACTGTGTAACATGACTGATAGATCATTGTGTAACATAACTGTTAGATCATTGTGTTAAGTAGACTGTTATATTAAAGTATTACATGACCGATAGATCACTGTGTAACATAACTGTTAGATCATTGTGTTAAGTAGACTGTTATATTATTGTATTATAATACTGATAGATCACTGTGTAACATGACTGATAGATCACTGTGTAACATGACTGATAGATCACTGTGTAACATGACTGATAGATCACTGTGTAACATGACTGATAGATCACTGTGTAACATGACTGATAGATCACTGTGTAACATGACTGATAGATCACTGTGTAACATGACCGATAGATCACTGTGTAACATGACTGATAGATCACTGTGTAACATGACTGATAGATCATTGTGTAACATGACTGATAGATCACTGTGTAACATGACTGATAGATCAGGGTATTGCAGTTCAGAGTCTATTAGGCTAATGACAATATGTAGCATAAACTGCTGCAGATAGAAAATATCTAAATAAATATTGCACTTTGAGCTACGGTGAATAATTTTAAAACAACAAATACTAATTATGCATAGAAATAAAATCTGAAAAAAATCGCAACATAAAAGGATGTAAATCATGTTGAGTAAGAATGATATATCCTCCAGTTTTTTTTTCAGTAATGCTTGAAGCTTTTAACAAAGTATTACCATCTTCTTGAATCTTGGAACACTTTTAGTGGAATAAGGTAGGCTGTTGGCAATGACTATAACATATATAAACATTTTAAATTATCAAGCAACATTGTTACTCATCACATCAAAACTTAACCAATGCTTTTGTTCTTACTTTCTTAACTTACAGTGCAGAGCAATGATATATGTTCCAATTAACTCAATTCCTAAATAAGAAAATAAATTTGATATCTTGCTCTATTTTCAAATATGTGACATTGATTAAATAAAAAATTATGATAATTCTTCTGTTTCTTTTTCTTTTAAAACTACTGCCATCTGATGATTTATACTGACTGACAAGTCAACCATTTTTATTGAACAAAGGTGGCGATGTAAAATAAAGTCACAATGAAAATCTCAACATGGTCATGTTAGTGATAAATGGTGGGGGTGTTCCTTAGACCTAGAATTTGTTGTAACAAATCAAATTTTTCAGAAAATGGCACAAAGCAGTACATAAATAATGTAATGGATCTTAGAAGAACAGCTAAAATCTAAGAATAATAAAATCAACCATTTTCAAGGGAAAAAGATGGGGACTACAAGGGTCTATTTAGGCATTACAATTTTAATGAAACTGAATGCTTGCAAAATACCAATTACTTGGATTATTTTAAACACAAAAATATTCTCTTTAAAAATTGTAAATTTCAATTATGTTTGAACAGCATTTTACTTAAATATTTGACATCCTTCTTAATGAGACAGCCATTTATTTTGCGACCTTAACACCGACTCCTCTTTAGGGACCAATGCTCTGCTGTCAACCACAGTGGCTATCATACTGCCTGTAATATTTTTATTTAGGACGAACCTGGCACTACTAAAAGACCTTTGGCAAAGACCCCATAAAGAACTGATGAAAAGATTTTCAAGGTTTATTGAGGCAGCCATATCTGAAGTTATATCCGTGCCATTATCATTCAAGGTAACTAGAAATTGGTGATAGAAGACTTTCAAGATGGTGACTTGGTGGCCATATTGGATATCAGATTGGCAAATTTTTATTGAAGATAAACCAGACATCCTATGAAAGTCTTTAAACCCCTTTCTGATATGACTTTGAGTCCAAGAAGATTAGCAATAACAAGATTTTCAAGATGGCTTTTGTTGTTGCCATACTAGAGGTCAGATCAGCACTACTTTAATCAAGTTGACACCATAAGTAGTCTTTTAGTGAAAAGTAATTTTATTATCTGTTTAGGTGGAACAGTGAAAAGATTTTCAAGATAGAAGTTGTCCATATGAATTTAGGACCCAAAGGACATCATCATTACTCCAAAACTCCATATTGGTATGAAGCTGTCAAAAATATTGTCAAGATGGCTGCTGTTGGATCTGCACCATTTTCATTTGAGGACCAGGCATACCTCACAAGAAGTCTTGATAATGACCATTCATTCATGAATAGTGATTAAGATTTTTAAGATGGCTGCTGTCAGTAGCATCATTATCAATTTGAACAAATAGACCTGGAAATAAATGTGTCAAGTGTCTTGTTAATCCTCCATGCTGTTTAGAAAATAGCAACAACTAACTTGTGCTAATGAAGGGATGGATGTCAGATGAGAGATGATGTACAATAGGCCATCCCATAAACTCTACTGACAGGTAAAAATGTTACCAATGACTTTAATCAAGTGTGTGGATAGAGAGATGTACAGACAGATGAACAGACATACACAACGATGCCAATGATCATTATGCTGAATTTCTGCCAAGGCAGACTAAGAGAGCTGAACATTTTTTGATAAGCACCTAATGCTCATACATAATATATGCACATATAAAGTTATATCCGGAATTTTGACACTCCCATTTCGAGGATAAAAGCAAAATAAATTGAAATTTTTCTGTAATAAGATCCTAATGCCCCTATATTTCTCATGGCAAATTACAAATAACTCAAAAAAGGTAACTGAGAAATCACCAATCTAGAAATGAGTGTATTCATGACAGACCGGTACATAGGTGATAAGTAACAACAATAGTTAATAGTAATTATACAACTTATCTACAGTGCACTGCAGTCAAGTATGCTTTTCTAATCATAGCAAAAAATTAGCTCACATTTTTGAAGAACGATAGGTGGTATGAAACTGAATGACTAGAGAGGAAAATTCATAATAAGAAAATTAAGTTACATGTATCAACACATTTAAAGATTCAACTATCAGTTCTATAAAAGGCACTCAGCACTGCATTTAAAAAAAAGTGCTAATAAATACTTGGCAATCTAAAGGTGGTGGGTTAAGAAGAGATGGTGGGAAACATTGTAGAGACCAAGTTATTGTGTACAACTGAGTCAAAACTACAACTGTTGTGTGATTTTGTTAAAAATCAAGTTTAGTTAAAAATACTATATTTGCTTATGTATATACTTTTTTACTATTTCTTGGCAAATGTTTGGTTTTGTTTTGTTTGTATTTTACAGCACACCAAAACAAAGTGGTTTTTAAGTACCAAGGCAAGTGGAGAAAACTGCCTTGCCATAGAAAACATCATCGTAGCCAACATGGGCTGAAAATATAGTAGGGTTCTGACATGTTCTCTTTCAATCAGACTAACCAACCAGCCACTGCAGTTCTTCTCATCAAATGTGATATGATTCAGTTTTATCACTTCCATATTTATGCCTTAAATAGCCTTTTATTTCATGCAACAAACACGAGGTTGACAAATTGAATATTCTACACTTTGTCCAAAGACAATTTTTAACTACTCCAATGCTTGTCCTTTCAAACTAAAAAGCACAAAAAAATGTCAAAAGCAAGAGTTCAAGTCTGGTCAAAACAATTCTGATCACGAGTTTCTGCTAACAACCAATTAGAAACAAGTGTTCAAAATCGACATCATGTGTGACTGACAAAAACATAATCTCAAGTTCCAACTCAGGCTCAAGGGATTTATCATTTCCAGGCATACAGAATCCAGACTGGCCTGAATCTTTATCCCTCTACATCTGATTGGCCAAAACTATAATAATGCTGTTGTATTTATCCATAAACCATTCAACCAATTTGGCTTGCATGACAATATTCATACAGACATCAAGCATCTTATTCATAATATTTGGTGCAACATTTCTGATCATCAGTATGAAAAAAGAATAAAGACTTCCAAATTCTACAGATGGCACAAAAGGTCAGAAAACAATTTAACTCAACTTCTCAATAGCCATTAAAAATAAAGAGCCCAAAGAAAACTGAAGGAAAATGTAACATCATTGATAGCTGACCAATGTCTACTCTGAATGTATATAGATTATGTTAAGGTGTTAATGAGATCAGCCATTTGGTGTTTACAATTATAATGCTGTCAGTAATTTTAAATTTGAAATATATGAGACCCTCATTGACGAGATATAATACTGTTAATTGAAATTTCATTAAAAATGTTTATAAGAAATACTATCTCATAAAATCTTGTTCCACACAAAAACCTATTAGTAAAATATGAAAAAAGTCCTCTATCAACGGACTTTACCACAATGTGGTGAGGTTTCTATTAGAAAAAAACTTTTTTGGTATCTGTTTTAGAACCATCACAGAACCTTATCTGCAGCACACAAAGCCACTTTTGTGATCATCCCATTAAAACCTATAAGACTTGGCGATGACTAAATCAGAATATTTCAACAAAATACTTATGTCATAATCTGTTTCCAGAGGAAAAAATCAGACAGACCATAAAATCCATCAATGCCCTTTCAATGCAGTGACCTGTTGAGCTTAATCGATAGTAAATGAAAATATGTGTCAAACTTTCTGTTGAAACAACATGTACTAACCCAACCAGAGTGAAAACAAAAGAGATAGATGAATAATAAATGAGCTAAAAATGAATACTATACTCTGTGGTCATATGCTAGATGCTGTCGTTTATAATATAGGATACAACACAGGGATTGGAAACTCCATAAAGCCAAATTTCAACTGAGGCTCCTAGAAGTAACATGAGAACAAATTCAGCTGTATGAGCAGATAGATTGAAATTAACTGCAACAGTTCTATTCTATTGAAAATCAATTCATATTTTATTCTTGTTCTATTTTCAATATTTGACATTTTGCTAATATTCTTTCCAAAAGATACATCAATGTTTCCCCTCCACTGATATATAGTCCAAAAGATACATCAATGTTTCCCCTCCACTGATATATAGTCCAAAAGATACATCAATGTTTCCCCTCCACTGATATAAAGTCCAAAAGATACATCAATGTTTCCCCTCCACTGATATATAGTCCAAAAGATACATCAATGTTTCTCCTCCACTGATATATAGTCGAAAAGATACATCAATGTTTCCTGTTCCTTTGATATCAATTAAATGCATTTACCTTATAATCTTAGAGTGTACTGGGAACACCATTTACATAACTGGGAATGGATCCTGCTTGGTGGGCAATGAAAGTTTGCATCGAGTCCAGAGTGATGCAATGAAAGTTTGCATTGGGAACGAGTCTAGTGTGGTGCACTGGGAAAGAGTTTACACTGAAAATGGTCAAATGTGGAGGGCTGGGAATGGAGTTACCAATCCTCATGTGTGTTAGTTATCAAACAATATGCAATAAGGAAAAGGGTGACAAAAGTAAAATTCTTACATCTTTTATTTCTATTTCACCTGCATACATAAATGGGATAACTGACCGAAAAGACAGTTTTTAAAATAATCACTTTTTTAGTTTGCTTTTTGGCCAATAACATTTATTTTAACCAGTCTTAATGAGAGAATAAACAAGTTGTTTGGGACTTGTCTTATCTGCAGAGAATAAACAATTGTGACAATTTATACCAACTAAATGTATATATTAATTTAAGATTTGAAATACTTATAGGATTAAGCACTTTTTATGAAGAAGAAAAGCATTATGCAGCACATAATAAATCTCAATACTTCATGACCATAAGAAGCAATAAGTGCCACATCATGCAATTGAAATTCTTTTCAATGTCAATGAAACCACTGATGGCAGTCAACAATTCTGTTAAAGTATGTCACAGTATAGAACAGCGAGAAGCAAACTAACAAATATTCAACTTCATTAATGTGAAGATGTATACACTTAATAATCATTTCTCTTTTTTGTGTAAAATTGTTTTATACATCTAGCAGTTAAATACTAGTTCACTGTGAACGGATAAACCTTTTGCATACAGATACATTTGATATAAATAAGAGTTTTTTTCCTAAAATAAATGCCTTTGAATATCAGTGTGTATGGTACAAAATCTTAGCAATTAAAAACCCAAAGGACAAAATATTTTATATTCCCCAAGTGATATTTAGTTGCACAAAAAGTCAAAGATAAGGTTTGGGACTGCATGAATAAAGTCAGGGACTGCATGTCAAATCATTGGTGTGACCTTGATCCCACAGTTGTGTGTTCATGTTGCAAGTAACTTTGATCCCACGGTTGTGTGTTCATGTTGCAAATGTACTATCTCAAATTTATAATTATGTACCTTTCACAACAATGTAAGTAGTGATTTTTCCCACATCAACTTGATTTATATAAACTTGACAACTATTTCTGTTGAAATTAAACAACATTGCCTGATACTAACTGGAAGAATTTAATCTTCAGAAGGTCAGGTGCTTGATTGGGAGATTGCTGATCGTAAAGAGAAGCATCAAGTATTAGTATGATCTCTTATTTACTCAATTTTTACATGACTCAGGAAAATCAGAGGACTAAAAGAACAGACATTTGGATCAGGAATGTTAGTCCATAGAAAGGCAATGACTGTCCAGGTTTTCTCATCTGGAATTAGCAAGATGTGGGTCAAGAGTTTAGCATTCACTTAGTCAACATGGAGTCCATACATTCATCAATACAAGCAACATTTCATGTCAAGATATGAAAATGTTTTACAAAGGCTGTAACTTTAATAGAGTAGATGAGACAAAAACCAATAAATGACAGATCTAACTCAATCAAAATAAATTCTAATCAATTACATTAGAGTATGTTCAGTGGTTCTTGAGCTATGCAAGCAACATCCCATGTTAGAATATTTAATTTAGATACAAGGGCCATAACTCTGCCCCAAATGGTATAGATGAGACGAAATCCATAAAAGGCACATATAAGTCTAAGACAAAATCCTTTCTGAATTCAATCATAACAAATTGCATCGACCTTGAATTATGTAGATTGCAAGCAACATTTCCATGTGAAGAAGAGAAACTGACTGAAAAAGGGCATATCTCTATATAAAATAGAATAAACATGAACAAAACCATGAGGACCACCAAATTGAAGCAGACTGTTTAATGATTATACAGGTTACAATCCCATTTGTCAAAGGTAATAAATCAATTCAAAATGCAGCTGACAGAACAGAAACCATTAAAGGAACATCCAGGCCAATGACACAACATACACACTAAATTGCATCAGAACTTACTGACACCCTCACATGGAACAAGATAATGTGCACACCAGATTGCACTAGACAAGACAAATACCTTTATAGGTCTACAAGATAATGTGCACACCAATTGGAACATATAAAACAAATACCTTTAAAGGTCACTGGCCACCTATATTGTCCAAACGTGTGATATTATTATAGTCATAAACAAAACGTATTTGTTAGGAATGCACACAAAAAAACGCTTAATTAGACTTAAAATCCACTTTTGTAAATGAAATCATTATTCAAGAATCTCCATGAACAATCAGTAGTTTCCGTATGCCAAACATGGATATGATGTACATTTATCCCTTCTATTTAACCTAGCCATTCAAGTGTTTAATTTCCCAACATAAATGCCTATGTCATATATCTTCTGATTGTGCTTTTGTACCAAAATTTGATGCACTGTATTGCATATGGATGTAATCAAAAGAGTGATGATGGAAAAAAGGATTCTTTCTTTTACTGAAAGACCATATTTATCTAAAAAAAAGTGAATTCAAACTGTGAGATAGAATAGGGTGAGGGGATGGGAAAGTTCTATCATTAATGCCGGATTATAGTCAATTTGGCCCAACTCTAAAGACAATTTGGCTGAACTTAACAATAGTTTAAACGATTTCTTTTTCATAAAACAACAAGTAGATACTAAGTAAGATAGGTTTTAGGAATAGGTTTTAGGAAACAAAATAAATTTTAATGAGATTATTATTCTTTCAAACAAAATAATGATATTTTACAATGTACATATATATGAGAGAAAACAAGCAGAAATATCTTGCTCAATCTAATTAAAATATTTATAAATATTTTTTATGCTAAAAATATATGCATCTTAACAACGACATTCTCAATTTAAGTCTTCTGGTCAAATTTATTCATTTATTAAACAATAAAACATAAAAGATAATATTTTACTAAATATGTATAGCATTTTCTAAGGGTAGTGTACATCAGATATCATAACAAATATATATTTAATTTTAAGCTTCATGTTGCAACACTGCTGCATATAATATACATTCAGTTACATGAGAGAGAGAGAGAGAGAGAGAGAGAGAGAGAGAGAGAGAGAGAGAGAGAGAGAGAGAGAGAGAGAGAGAGAGAGAGAGTTTATTTTGTTATTAATTTTGTGTTGAATTTGTGGCCTACTTTCCCATGAATTGTACAAAAAAAATGATAAACTTACACTTATTTGAAATAAAATGAAACAAACGAACCTTGCATTGTTATCATTTATTCCTTTTTACATCATGTGAAATTTATTAAAGAAAAATACCCATGAAATCTGTGCATGTAGTGGATGTGGGTTTGCGTATGCATCCTTACTGATGTGTATTGTTTATGTCAAATAACAAAATCACAAAAGAGACAAAAGTATCACCTGATTGCTTGAAGGCACCTGCCATTCACACATGACATTACAAGGTGCAAACTGGTCAAACTTGTATTGTATCCAGGTTAACTATATGATGGTATCTTGCAAATAAAAATCATTATTTTAAAATACATCCACTGCGAGTGCTAATGATAATCTTTTTGATAGCATGGGTTACAAAAGTGTTATTTAAAACACGTTATTGATGTGTATACTACTTGTCCTGCAAACATAAATTATGATCACATCTGGCAACAAATAGAAGCCCGGATGATGGATAAAGACAACTTGGAGCAAGCAATAAACTCTTTCCTTAAACTTTCTAATAGGACATCAATTACAAAGGTTTTTTTTTATTACAAAACAAACAACCCTGAAAACTGATGGTATCTTTTAAGTATGCCGATTGTTTTCCTATAAAGTTGGCCAACATAAGGAAGTAAAGTTTTGTTCCATTATATTCTTTTATGTGTGCAGATTTTCTTTATTTATGAAGTCGGCCAACATAGAGAATTCAACATCGATTCATTTTTACCTGTAGTAACAAAAAATTTAAAAATAAATTGAAACAATGGAACAGTTGTGAAAGTGACACAATTTAGTGCTTTGCACATGCAAGGCTAAACAGTAAATTAGTTTTCAGTAGTTTCATTGAAATGTTCTCTATCCATGGTTTATAATGTTTAATCTTTTGACATCAAGAAGCATGTACTTCGTCTTGTGGGGATAAATGTACGTCATTTCTGGCTGGTGTCCTCTATAGGTAAGAAATCATAGCTAAGGGGTAGTAACTGTATTGTATACGTCTTTTAGGAGTAATTAAATAATTACTTCTTTTTTACACTTGATAATTTGTTTGTTCTTTTTGTGCAAGTATAACCACTTTTAATCATATAGTGCAAATCTGATATAAACAGAAAAATGCTGGACTGTGTCCGGTGACCTTTAAACTGAAAATTTTGGTCTATAAGACAATGTACATACCAAATTGCATCTGAACAAAGACAAATACCCTTAAATAAAACTTTTAGGTCTATGAAAAACAATGTACCTGCCAAAGTGCATCAGAAATTACTGAATGATTCCCAAGCGAATTCAGTGACAAGGATCTGTTCTTGAAGAGATTTAAAAACTGATGTATCAAGGGCAACAACTCTATCAAAATTGGATTTAAACACAAATATGCATAAAAGGCAACACATCATCGTGTTAAAGGCAACTCACCAACCAGTTATGTGAAAGAGCTGCATATTTTCGATGATTACAAGAATTGTGAATGGGCAGACACAATGACTGATTGATGAATTGAAAATGACAATTGCATGAGCAATTTTAAATAAAATCATCACTCTTGGCTTACATCTATAATAAATCACATATAAAAACCTACAATTTCTGCAAGATTGCCTAAGTTTGTCACATGCAATGAGATATTCAGCTGCAAAAGTTAATTTCAAATAGCTGTTTCTAAAGCTAAATGTATGTAATAGAAGTGTCAGTTTAAAATAATTTCTAATTGATGATGGATTTTGTGTTTCTTAGTTGGCCCAGTTTTAATAACAGGTTAATGAATATAACAAATACAAATCAGAACTATCACAATTACTCCAACTTAAGGTTTGTGATATTTCGATTCTTGTCAAACTTGGCCGAAACAACTTTATGAACGCCCCTGCACATTTTATAAAACCAGACCAGATTAAGTAGATCAAGAATAAAACATGTAAGAACTAAAACAATCTGTATGTGACCCAGCCGAAGAAAGTCTTCAGTGCCATAAACCGAGTAAACCTTGTGCCAGTAGGTGGGCATCGTGAAAATTCTCACTGCAAAAAAGGTCACTGTCATCAAAACACCGCTGCTGATGTAGACTGGATGTGTTTTGGAATAACCCAAGGCATCAAAAAACCATCTAGAATTAAAGGTACATTCATGCATTAATTGTACATTAAATACGCTTTATTGTGAAAGCTATTATTATTAAATCTTGTATGACAGAAGTAACGAGTACATGTACTTGATATGAAAAATATAAAGTGTATAAAAGTATGAATTGAATTATAAAACAAAATACTTGTGTGCATCTTATCCACACTTCAGTTACAAAATATCTCTGTATCAAATAGTTCTTTGCATCTATCTGTTATTTTAATTTCCAACAGTAAGCTGGAACTACAGTACACTTATTCATTCCAAACAAAATATGACAATTTAAAACTCATCAAGCCACATTTATGCATCAGTATGTTGTACCCTACTTCTGAGCTCTGTAGCATCAAAGTCATTTAAGATGCATCAAAGTGGTTTTACAGAAAAGTAGACAGATGTAGCTCTACAATGATTTCAAATAATTTGGACTTTCTACTCTCACTGCACAATACAGAGGAGAAACATTTTTTGAGATCCAATTTTCACCAAGGCTTTGCCTCCTGTTGGAATGGATTTTGCATCTGGATTTTTTCACTTTTTGGCCAAAGATCTAAGGAGACTTGACTGAACTGTGCACAGATACAGGTGAACCGTTACAAAAAGTAGGATGTGAAGTTGGTGATTTGGAGTAAAATGTGGCCATGGCACAAAAATGATGTGTCCAATAAGCTATAAAAAAAAATTTAAAAATGGGACTTTTACCCTTCTGCAAATGTGTGCAAAAACTAGCCAATGTTTCTAACAGATCTAGGCATATGTCTAAATGAAAATCTACTGGAAGCTAATGTGTTTGAAAGTGTTTAAAAGCAACCCCCAAAAATGCATTACCTACTCTCATTTCAGGCAAAAATGACAATCTCAAAACATTAATGAGTTAATGTGCTTTTAAAAAAATTAAAATCAGCACCAAATGACATAAAAATAACTGACCAATTTACTACTTAGCCAGAAAAGCTTACACCATTATTTTAAATGCAAATTACTTTAAATATGGAAGACATAGGGTTAAAAATTATTGCACACTTTGTCTTAGAGTTGACAATTTGTTGTTTTTTACCAGTATATTTCATGACATTTTTGCTGGTACAGTCCTACCCACTTATGTCGACATGCAGGCCTGAGGTGGATGTTAAGATAAGTGTTTATTGGTGGGGGGGAGGGGAAGAGAGGTCAGAAAAAAGGTAAAGTTAAACTCACACACAGAGAAGTTAGATGGCAGTGATCCATAACTATGAGCACTTTAAACCACTCTGCCACTATACATGAGGACAAAACCAGTGTGAAAGACTCTTGTATATTGACAAATTATATTTTAGTTATCTTTGTGTAATAAAACCAACAATAAAATATTGCATCAGTCACATCCTGATATGAAAAGCATTACAATATTCAATGTTGGCTTTATTACAGTTATTTACATGCTTTAAGTACATGTGCTTGTACTTAAAATTGCCCAGATTTTGGTCAGTCTGTTCCCATCTTATTGAGGCTACCAAGAAGATGAGGCTCTTCACAGTGAAATGAAAACCTGTCAACAAGTTGATTTAAACAGTACTTGTATTTAGTTACAGAAGTCATCGTGAAAAGTACATTAAAGCAAATGAGATATACGGCTGGTACGAATAATGAAGGCATACTATTGTATGCTTTGTCACATACAAATGATGTATTAAAAGAAAATGATTCTTATGACACAATATTGTAACAATGTCAGCTCAATACATTAAAAAAATTTCACAGACATCTTTTAGAGATGCTCCACCCCCAACTTCCTTTAAAGGCCAGATATTTAGTTTCCAGAGACTAAATTTAATCTGCATTTACACTGCCGTTGGTAGTCATTGTAAACAAACTTTCACAATAAAATAGACCTGTTTTAATCACTGATCTCTTTGGAAAATGCAAGAATCGTATGAGATTTCATTACTTTTATTTAAATCCCAGGGAGAGACCAACTTTATAAAACCAAACAAAAGCCTGTTTTTGTGCTACTTTTTATTTGTTTTAATCTGACTGCAATATTAAAGCCTGCTGCCAAAATCAACTAATTGTTGAATAAAGTACATGTTGGAACTGGCCACTTGCTGATAAAAATGAAAAGGTGGTAAAATTAAAACATGGTGGCAAGGTCAACTAATTGTTGAACAAAGAATGGGTAGGAACTGGCAGCTTGTGGACATAAATGGCAAGACAACAAAGGCTTTGTTCAAGCTGGGACCAAGGAATTCTGTTGACATATATGTTTATTTTTAATCTTTATATCAGCATGACAATTTTGGTAGTAATAGTAGACCAAGGGATTGGGACTTTGTTTTTGTGTTGAGATAGGCTTATCAATATTAAGTGATGTTGACATAAGTAAGTAGGACTGTATTATTATCAGCCTACTTTATGAAAATGTGCTGTTTCTATTACCAGCATATTTCATGACAATTTGCTGTTACTATTACCAGCATATTTCATGACAATTTGCTGTTACTATTACCAGCATATTTCATGACAATTTGCTGTTTTGTTACTATTACCAGCATATTTCATTAGAATTTGCTATTTTGTTACTATTACCAGCATATTTCATGACAATTTGCTGTTTTGTTACTATTGCCAGCATATTTCATGACAATTTGCTGTTTTGTTACTATTACCAGCATATTTCACAACAATTTGCTATTGTTACTATTACCAGCATATTTCATGACAATTTGCTATTTTGTTACTATTACCAGCATATTTCATGACAATTTGCTATTTTGTTACTATTACCAGCATATTTCATGACAATTTGCTATTTTGTTACTATTACCAGCATATTTCATGACAATTTGCTATTTTGTTACTATTACCAGCATATTTCATGACAATGTCCTGTCACATATACAATAACAGCTCTGGAGGCCTAGTGGTTAGAGTGTCTGCCTTGGATGCGGGAGGTCACAGGTTCAATCCCCGGTCGAGTCGTACCAAAGACTTACAAAAATGGTACTAACAGCTGCCTCGCTTGACACTCAACATTAAGAGGCTGGTGTCAGGATAATGTGACTGGGTGGGACATCATGCTACAAGTCTGATGACTGATGCCCCAGTGTTAGACATCACTATAAACTGCCACACTGCAGACATTGAAGCAATATGATGGAAAAATTGTTAAAGCTATGTTAAAAATCATAATCACATCACATATGCAACACTATTGTCAGCATATTGTAATGACAAGTATTGCTTTATATACAAGATAAAATACATGCAAATTGGCAGTGGAAGGCATTTGTCCTGAACTTCTCACTATTAGTTTAAGGGCATGCGTAAATGGAGAACTTGCTGATATTACCATAATGGTGAAAATGAAATCAGCTTGATAAAGATTTTCCATTTTTTACTTGAAAACTGTATATCAACAGGGAAGTTTGTCATGAAATTTAAACTGTGCTAAGTGTTGGAAAAAAGCCAAATAATTTCCAATCACTCAGATCTATTTCAATCATGGCACTTTAGCAAAGCAATACTGTGCAATTAGTTACAAAAGTCATTTTGTTTTTTAATAAAGAATCTACCTTTTACATAAAGAAATGGACAATAAATTGATAAATTCAAGATATTTACCATACAATGTAATATTGTTTCCCTTGCTAATGCCCAAAAAAGTTCAGGTGTTGAACTGTAACACACCTCCATAAATCAATGACATCACAAAAAGTAAGCTGCACTCTTGTGTGCTGCATATTATGAGTTTAACCAATTACTAAGAAGTGTTGCTTTAGCTAAATCAGCTGAGACTGGCCTTAATTTGTATAACCTTTTCAAGGTCCACATTTAATGAGATTTAGTTGATCACAGGTAGTACTGGAGGGTTTCTTACTATTGTGTTTAGCTGGTCTGCTATTTGTACCACATTTGTCTCCTATGAGAAAAAGTTTTGTAATGAGAATTAGAGACATAAATTAAAGCAATAATGTTTAGTCTAATATCTCCTTTCAATGTCCTGAACACAATTACAGTTCTGAAGTAAATCTCAAACAACAACTAGAACCTGGAATGGATGAAAGTTTGTAAAGTATTACTAGCTGGAAAGACAATTAAAATTCTAAAATGCAACAGTCTGATGCTAGCTTTACTAGACTCCGGTTAGCACAATACATTTTGACACCAGGGAAAAACATTCTTTAATGTTGACTTTGCTATATGAGGTTCATGAAAACAAAACTGACCATATGATACCATCAAATTGTGTTAAAATCAAACCTTATGATGTCATCAAACTGTCTTTAAATCACTTTAAACACAAAGTTACCAATAATAAATAATGTAACGTTTAAAAATGAGAATAAACGCAAAGTTTATTTTTAAAGCAAGTACATAATACAGGGATCTATTTTATCAAACTGATAAAATCAGTCTGACACAAGTGATTTCCAATTATATTATTTTAAGACTATTTTAGCCTAATGAAAGATTCTACAACTTTACTGGATTTTATTTCTGGTTTATAAGGGACATTCAACTGTTAACAACACCAACACCAACAGTCATATAATGTATATAGGATATAAAGTCAGCAATGTTCAAAATTAGGAGTGTACTAAAAGAAATCTCAATTGGGTCCTTAGGAAAGGCCCCATTTACTCAGCATGGTATAGTAAGTGCTGTATTGTAAGT
The DNA here is from genome assembly GCA_016746295.1 of Potamilus streckersoni. Lineage (NCBI taxonomy): Eukaryota > Metazoa > Mollusca > Bivalvia > Unionida > Unionidae > Potamilus > Potamilus streckersoni. The sequence goes on from JAEAOA010002237.1 coordinate 29,410, forward strand.
ACTGTTAAAAAACAACCATGCCTTAAATTTCTAATTAATTTTTATATCTAACACATTACACAGGAAAATTTCCATTTTTATATAGCCCAGTGCTTCTTTCAAAGATTTTGCAGGCAATGAATTTTGCTGAAAAAGATTTCTTAATAAATTTACAATAAAAAAGACACTTCTTGACATCTCTCACCTCTGATTGACTATTGGAGTTGAAATTTCTGCCATCAATCGGTAGTTGGCAAAATATGGCAGAACACCATATGTCTGAAAATACAAAGAGAATGTTTCTTAACTTTATACATGTTTCTTAACTCTATACATGTTTTGATATCTATAACATATGAAATAAGTTGAACCTGACAAATAATAATTAAAAAAACTATTTGTCCCAACAGATAGGTTTCTATTTTCAATACAGAAAGTTCAGATTCCTGAGGAAATGCATCTGATAATTATGAATGACAATCTTGAATGTGTTTTATGTACCCAACCTGATTAAATCCGATTTCCAGTTATACATAAAGATCTGACTGTGACATCAACCATTTATGGCTCATGTTCAGGTAACCTATATTATTACCATAATTGCTAATTGTATCAACCAATCAGAAGTCTTATATCTTTGTGTTTGGAGACTTAGTATCTGGATAAGAGCATAAATGTGTACCAAATGATTTGATTCACTTTCAGATTTTTGAAAGCTGCATTTCCATTGGCTAATTCAAAGATCACCAGAACATGACCCATAAATCATCAGATCTTCACACAGGACAGCAGAGATCTAATTTTAATCAGATTGCTTTTGTACCAAACCCTGAATATGCCCATATACCAATATATTCCAGAATGCCTTTGAATGAATTCACAATAATCCCAAAAATGATGTTTAGTCCAGAGTATCAGTGAGTGCTTTCTAATTCCAAGAAATAATTAAAATAAATAATTCCTCTTAAATTCAATTTCAACACAATGGTAAATGATTCCAGACTAATCTTGTTTATCTCAAACTTATATGCATGCCCACCTGACCTATGTTGCAATAAACTTATAGGTCCCCACTTGACCTATGACACAACAAACTTATATACATCCCCACTTGACCTATATCGAAGTAAACTTCTATACATCCCAACTTGACCTATGTTGCAATAACCTCATATACATCCCCACCTGACATATGTTACAATAAACTTTTCTGAAAAAAACTCAAATCATCTGAACAGAAAATTTCCCCAAACATAAATTTGTTTCTAGAACTTTTTGGTCATAATTAAATAGGGATCTTAAATATTAAAAAGTGAACAACCTATTTATAGCTTACTAACAGTACAATGAGCAGGTATGCAGCAAGATTTTATCCTCAATCATGCACAAAGGTCAACCATACCAAATAAATATACATGACACAGGTCTGATTATTCCTAAGCCTCTCATCTTCCCACCATATTAACACATCAATTACCAAAATGCTTGTCATAAGCCCAATTAAGCATGCCTGCTTTTGTAAATCTGTGTTTTAGGTAAAGCTTGGAATGACCCCATTATTATATCATTGGTTCACTTGTTGTCTCCGTGTGATATGAGCTTTAGGTAAGATTAGACATTAGATGATACCATGTCTCTTACTGAATAATAAAAATAAACAATTTAAATAATCTCATGAATGTTAAGAATCTCAATCACATACTCTCAGTTACAAGTTATACTGAAAATTTGATTCATGCAGAGTGGGGTCATATCCAAAGAATGACATAAAAAATTGTGATAAATTAAGGGGAAATACTAAAAATCTAGATGCTTGCATTATGTAAAACATACTGTCAATTCAAATATATTTACATTATTGTGCCATTGCAAAAATGCAAACAAAGTATACTCTGTGTTTATCCATTTCTTTAGTGTATTCACCATTTAATACTTGTATCTCTATTTATTTGGGTATTAATAATTTGAAAATGTTAAATTAAATATTACTCACTGAAAAAGTGTCCATGAAAGTTATTTACCATGGATGTTTACTAGTATGTATATTTCTTCCATTTTTATCCAAGTCTGATGAACCAGTATTTGTTTTATATTTTGTGTTTTGCTGTATAAACACTATTTGTTTGATGCAATAAAAAAATTTCATTTGATTTATATCTCTCTTTGTCATAAGGCAAATCTAATTCCTAAGTGACATTTCCAAAGTTACCTGCCACTGTGCATGGGCCAAAAACTATTGGCTTGTAAATTCCATTTTTTCAGTGTATGAATCACATACCAAAGAGTGAATACAAATTGGCATGTAATAATTGGATAATCAAACTGAGAAAGTGTTTAGAAGTGCATAAGGTGTACTTTGATGGGATACTGGAATGCACTGTTCACTAATTAGGAATTCTTTTGTATGTACTACATCAATATTTAGAACTTGTTAAATGCCCCCTGTAGTTAAACAGCCTTATACAATTAATTGCATGATCATGTGTTAAAATTAGTGAATAAGTCTTACAAGGACAGGTATGATATTCAGCTTGAAGTGACTAGAGTAGCACTTGCAGTTAACACACTGTATGGTGACTGAACACACTGTATGGTGACTGAACACACTGTATGGTGACTGAAGACATTAAGTACAATTAACCAACCCTAGCAGAGATAAGTTGCATTGCAAAATGATTTGGATAATAGGTCCATATTATTTGAGCATATAGGTAGAAAAAAGGGATGTACTTGGGATTTTAAATCCATCTATGTGAAAATCAATGACTCCTATTTTAGGTCACATTTAAAAACAGTCATCTAGATTGATATGATTACCAATATCCCACAATAGGTTTATTCCTTACATCTGATAAATAAACACTAAAAGTAAAATCCACATTTTGAATTATGATGTCAAATTTAAAAAAAATATCCTAATCATCTGAGTCACCAAATAAAGTTCTATGTCCTCTATCATCATCTCATTATTAGCATCATCATCTAATTCTTCATCTTTATTGTTATCTTTGGATGCTTATACAGAGACTGAGCTTAGCTCTTCTGTAACACTTTGACCATACTGTGTGTGGAACCTATTGAAGGATACTGTGTGTGGAACCTATTGAAGGATATACCACAACCTAATGGATGTCAGTTGTCTAACACTGATCATATATTGAAGGATATACCACAACTTAATGGGTGTCAGTTGTGTAACACATGATCATGCTGTCTGTAAAACCTATTGAAGGATATACCTCAACTTAATGGGTGTCAGTTGTGTAACACATGACCATACTGTCTGTGGAACCTATTGAAGGATATACCTCAACTTAATGGGTGTCAGTTGTGTAACACATGATCATACTGTCTGTAAAACCTATTGAAGGATATACCACAACTTAATGGGTGTCAGTTGTGTAACACATGACCATACTGTCTGTAAAACCTATTGAAGGATATACCACAACTTAATGGGTGTCAATTGTGTAACACTGACCATACTGTCTGTAAAACCTATTGAAGGATATACCATAACTTAATGGATGTCAGTTGTGCAGCATGAGTACATGAGTTAAAATAAAGCAAACATACCATTACATAGTAGTAAGCATAAATTGAGGCTCCGTGGTGGAAAAAATAGAATATTTCCCCAATATGTTTGTAGTGGATGGCCATCAACACTGCATCTGAAATAGAAATCCTGGGGTTGAAAAAGATTTAAAGATTCATTTGTACAAAAATATTTTTAAAAAAACTCTCAATCAGCTTGCAGTAGTAGAAATAAAAAGCTGACAGTCATGTTAAAGATTGCTTTTCAAACTTATTCTGTTACCATTCTAACATTATGCAATTGCAAAATGAGACCAGTCTGCTCTCCCATTTGTAAGTATAGTATATATTAGCACTAATGAGTGAGATCCTATTACTTGAATGAGCTTGAGTAAAACAGATAGGGAACAGAACTTCTCATGGAAGGGATGGACATTCAATGAACAAAACATCAATATTCTTCATAGAATATTATCTTTATTTAAAAATAAACACCACTGATTATCCCTAAATCAGCTGTAGTAATTTTCTACCCCTGAAAGATTAAAATCCTCTTCCCCTTAACATAAAATAATGAATGAACTCCCATTCAGCCATATCAAATGGTAAATGCATAATTTGTGTATCCAAAAATTTCCTCTACATCTGTGTTTAGTGTTGCAACCAGAAAAATCTGGATCAAAGTAATTTCTGCCTGGGATAAAAATCAAATTGTGTGCAGCCATGGCGAGGATGAGTCCTCTGAAGATGTTCTTTGCCTCAAGAAGTTTTTACAGCACTCCTGCAAGACTTTGTTTGTGTCCAGGGAAAATTCCCTGTGGGAATGAATATACTTGGCTGATAAAGCCATGGACATGTATAAAACAGGCTTAGATGTTTTAGCCACTGCTCTTATGGGTAACTGGTAACTTCCATTTCCCCTTCAGTGGGAAAGCTGCAGAAAAAAGGTTGGTTTGTGAGACTTTTGAAACTAAAGACCTTGCCTGTAGTTCAAATGCCTCTAGTGTTTCAACCTGAAAACAAGTCCAGGTCTCTGTTAAGATATCCACCATTGCTGCTCCAGCATCAAAAGTAGGTGTGGACGGTTGGGAAATTTAGAGGCCAGGAAGGAGGTGAATACTAGCTGCTTTATGTTGTTGAGCAAACTCCTGGCCCTTAGTAAACCTTTATTAAGAAAGTGCCTGGACCATAAACAATTGAGAGAATAACAAGATCTGGCCAGGTGGTGTCCCCAGAGAGCATATCCAAGCTGAAAATAAATTGATAGTTTTTGAAGCCTATTGGCTGAAGACACAGATCCTTAGAGTAACGACAGTAAACTTCAATAACCACCTTGTCAAAAGACCAGATCTCTTTCTCTTCTACTTCCTTGAACATTGGTTGGGAGGAGGATGGGGACCTGAAAAGAGAAGGTGCCACACAAGGCTGTTCTGTCAAACTTTTGAGAATATATGAAGATGGCCATGACATCCTCATTCTGCACTTGCTTCTGGAAGGCAAGAATTTATGGCCCAGTTCCCTTCTGTTGCTGAGGAGACTTTTGGATAAGGGAAACTTCACCTGTAGCCTTTTGCATGGAACTGTCCCTACTGGCAGACTCGGCAAATGGGTAAGACAGACCTCAACTCTCCTGGAGTGTTAGTGGGGGTAGTTGTGCTCCATCCTACAATTTCGACACCATTTTGCAACATGTGATGTCAGCACACAGATTACAATATGAACATCTCTTTCACTAGGCCCAAGGCCCTTAATTCTTACTGCATGCATGAAAAAGACCAAATATTTCCCTCTGAAGAAAAGCTGCATGTCACAAAGCAATTTATTGGTATTATAAAAAAGGGGATATTCTGATTGATTCCTCCTCCCTAATCTGCCAGCTGGACACATATTCCCAATCATATGCAAAATTCAACTTCAGTCTGAGGAAATAGGGGTCCTTAGGATGAATGTGTGTGTAAAGTTTCAAGGCAATTCTCCAAGTCCAGGATGAATGTGTGTGTAAAGTTTCAGGCCATCCTCCAAGTCCAGGATGAATGCATGTGTAAAGTTTCAAGGCAATCCTCCAAGTCCAGGATGGATGTGTGTGTAAAGTTTCAAGGTGATTCTCCAAGTCCAGGATGAATATGTGACTGTGTGTAATGTTTCAAGGCGATTCTCCAAGTCCAGGATGTGTGTGTAAAGTTTCAAGCAATTCTCCAAGACCAGGATGAATGTGTGTGTAAAGTTTCAAGCAATCCTCCAAGTCCAGGATGAATGTGTGTGTAAAGTTTCAAGGCAATTCTCCAAGTCCAGGATGGATGTGTGTGTAAAGTTTCAAAGCAATCCTCCAAGTCCAGGATTAATGCGTGTGTAAAGTTTCAAGCAATCCTCCAAGACCAGGATGGATGTGTGTGTAAAGTTTCAAGGCAATCCTTCATGTCCAGGATGGATGTGTGTGTAAAGTTTCAAGGCAATTCTCCAAGTCCAAGATGAATGTGTGACTGTGTGTAATGTTTCAAGGCGATCCTCCAAGTCCAGGATGGATGTGTGTGTAAAGTTTCAAGCAATCCTCCAAGTCCAGGATGAATGTGTGTGTAAGTTTCAAGCAATTTTCCAAGTCCAGGATGAATGTGTGTGTAAAGTTTCAAGGCAATTCTCCAAGTCCAGGATGGATGTGTGTGTAAAGTTTCAAAGCAATCCTCCAAGTCCAGGATGAATGTGTGTGTAAGTTTCAAGCAATTTTCCAAGTCCAGGATGAATGTGTGTGTAAAGTTTCAAGGCAATTCTCCAAGTCCAGGATGGATGTGTGTGTAAAGTTTCAAAGCAATCCTCCAAGTCCAGGATTAATGCGTGTGTAAAGTTTCAAGCAATCCTCCAAGACCAGGATGGATGTGTGTGTAAAGTTTCAAGGCAATCCTTCATGTCCAGGATGGATGTGTGTGTAAAGTTTCAAGGCAATTCTCCAAGTCCAAGATGAATGTGTGACTGTGTGTAATGTTTCAAGGCGATCCTCCAAGTCCAGGATGGATGTGTGTGTAAAGTTTCAAGCAATCCTCCAAGTCCAGGATGAATGTGTGTGTAAGTTTCAAGCAATTTTCCAAGTCCAGGATGAATGTGTGTGTAAAGTTTCAAGGCAATTCTCCAAGTCTAGAATAAATGTGTGTGTAAAGTTTCAAGGCAAGTCTCCAAGCAGTACAGGAGAAGTAGCTATAACAAACTTCTGCTAATGGACAGGGAAATGACAGGACAATAGACCATATTGGAGTGAGATATGACAGACGATGGAAATTAGACCATAGCTCTTCTAGTCAATGAGCAGCAAAAAGGACAATATTAATAGCACTCATCTCTGACGATACTTTTTGCAAGTCAAAAATTTTTATTATTTTGTTGTACTCAATTTCTTACCTGAAGTCATATATCCTACCACAACAGCACAGCTTGTTCTTACCATGGGGCTATCCCACCTGAAACATAAAGACACCACAGTCATACCTCCAAAGGCTTACAAAGCAAATATACCAGCATTAAGACATGAGCTAATTACATGTCTTGGTTATGTGAGACATTTACTAGGCCACTACAAGTACAGATACATAACTAAGCAAAAAATATCCTCCTGTATCTTTTTAGTTTATGAATAACATAGACAGACATGCTCTAATGGAGAATAATGTGAGATTAGACCACTGTGTATGTTTGTACACCCTCTTATTTCAAGCCAAAGACACACACCTGGTATCAGTTCTATGTCTGTGCTGTATGCATTAATACATGGATAATTCAGTATCCAATTATTTTAAGGCAATAAAGGTCATATTGTATATACTGTGTGATAATATTATAGTCATAAACAAAACACATTTGTTATGTATGCACACCATAAAAATGTTTAATCAGACTTAAAAATCCACTTTTCAAATGAAAAAATTATTTGGCAATCTCCGTAAACAACTGGTAGTTTAGGCTTCAGGTTGTAACACTGCTACACATAATACAAAACTCAATTTCTATGAAAGAGAGAGAGAATAATGTTGAGCATTTTATCAGTTCTGCTGCAATATAAGCTCTTAACAGTTAATTTTACTGTTTGCTTTTATTTTTCAAGTTGTCTTAGTGTGTGTGCGTAAATTAAAAGCCTGTCATCACTAGTCAATATCGTCAATCTTATCTGCTCAATTATTCCACACAAATAAGGAAGGAAATAATTTTATTATGAATTTTGTCCCCACCACCTTTCATGGAACAAAAAAATTGATCAACATCATTGTTATCAGTTATTCATTCTTTTTTCTTCATGCGAAATTTATTAAAGAAAAACATATCCACGAAATCCATATATGAAGTGGATACCAGCTTGAGATCCATCCTTAATGTAGAGTGTATTGCTTACGTAAAATAGCAAAATTGCAAAAGAGACAAAATATCACTTGATTACTTGAAGATACCTGCCATTCATACATGATAAGTTACAAGGTGCAAACTGACCAAGATTCTATTGTATCCATGTTGGATATACAATATACAATAGATACACAAATAAAAATCATTATTTCAAATACATCCACTGCGAGTGCAAAGGATAATCTTTTAGATAGCATGGGTTACAAGTGTTATTAAAGCAGGTTATTATTGTTTATACTGTTTGCCCTGCAAACATAAATTATGATCACATATGGCAAACAAACAGAAGTCTGGGTGATGGATAAACACTACTGGCAGCAAGCAATAAACTCTTTGCTTAAAGGTACAGACAGGATATCAAATACAAAGGCTATATTATTAAAAAGCAAACCAACCCCGGTAAATGACTTTTGGTATCTTTTAAGTGTGCCGATTTTTTCTTAAGAAGTCAGCGGACATAAAGAAGCCAAGTATGGTTCCTTTGGATTCTCTTAAGTGTGCCAGCATTGATTCCGCTTTACCTGTATTAATAGGAATTTTCAAAATAAATTGAAACAATGGATCAGTTTTGAAAGCGAAACAATCTATTGCACTGTGCATTAATATCAATATAAAGCTTAATACACCACTCCCTCGATAACTCGCGGACATTGGGGTCCAAAAACATTGACAGCGATATAAGCGAGTTATTGTGGGACCTATAAGAAACAACAAAACTAACAAGTTGGGGTGGCTTGGCATGTTACAGTGTTGAATACTCAATTAATAATCATGCTAAGATTAACAGTGAATAAATATCTCTTTATACCGGTGTACTTTGTTTTTTCCTCACAGAGCAACATTAATTTCAGGATAACTTGCAGTATATTGATCATCAAAACATTATTCCACGTGGTTTCCATTTGCTAAGCACATTTATGACTCACGTTGTGTACTACGTCACTAATTTTTGCTGTGAATGGTATGCATTCTAGTTTTATTGTTTCATCCAAAGTAGACTTTTTTTAAATAAAAAAAATCGACACATTTCGAAAAAACAATGTCAATCGAACGATGTTTAGATTTTTATTGCGGTAGAAGTAAAATGGAAGAAAAAAAAATAAATTCATAAGGGTTAAGTATTACCAACACAATTTAATGAGTCTAAAAATTTAAAACGACCTAAATTAGAACACGGTAACACTTGCGGTTTGTGACACGTTGCTGTGTGAACCAGGCTTACACAGCATCATCTAATTCATTATCGCTTGCAGTCCGTTCTCGTTTTCATTTCATCCCTTCATCTGAATCAGTATCATGTGAGTATTTTCTAAATTTCGGCTCATCCTTAAGCCAACCTCTAAATGGCAATTTTTAGTTCATTGCAAATTTTTTTATCTTGCTTCGTCATTATGAACACTATGATGCATAGCTTTTCAGTCACTAACTACGCCTTTCGCATAATTCCTTTGCTTTCCATGGTCACATTTACAAATGATTAGGATACATTAGTAATATTATATATTTGAATGATGTTAATACATAAAATGTGAAAACATTTTTGATTGGTCAAGTAAAATGAAATTTGATAACGGTAATGAATACAAGAACGTATGCTCCTATTGGCATGCTTTTGAACTTTATTTTTTTAAAAATTGATTTGATACAAAAGACATATTCAAAGTGATAAAACAACATAGGTCTCTTTTAATTGATTCTTTTATTGCAATAAACACTTTCCCAAGTTGTTGATCGAAACAAAGCCGGCATGTAATTATGTTCTCACTGAAGTACTCATGGATTTCGATGCAATGGTCGACTGATTCTTTTCATGTTTTCATATAAAAGAATATGTGTGTTTTGATTATAGTGTTGAGATGAAATTAAAAGATTATAATGTGAATTTCGCCTAGCAAGACATTTAATTGTTTATTTCATTCTCTGTTGCCACATGTTAGAATTTACCATAATTTTTCATTGAGCACTGTTCATTTACAGTGTATTGACAACAATTTCTCTATTTAAAAAAAACCCCTAACATAATATGTGATATCTTATTAGAAATTGCAAATTTCACAATATGGATTCTATCTATACAGGCAATAATCACCATTTTCGATGATAAAAACGAGCTATATATCAGGGTTTAATTTACCAATTTACCATTTCTTATCATGACTTTTTTCACATTCAACACATTTTTTAAAAAAAAAATTTAAAATCGGGAGCCATGCTGGACACAGATTATAAGCGGGTTCATGAGTTATCCGGGCGCGAGTTATCGAGGGAGTGGTGTAGTAAATTAGTATCCTGTAGTTTCATCTAAATATTCCCTATCCATAAATGATAGTGTTTTATTTTTTGACAACAAGAAGCAGGTACTTCATTTTGTGAGGATAAATGTACATTATTTCAAGTTGGCATCCACTATAGGTGGGAAATCATAGCTAAGAGGAAGTAACAGCATCCTTATGTCTATTTTTGAATAAATTAAAAACTATTTCTTCTTTACACTTGATATTTTTTTGTTCTTATTGTGCAAATACTTTTAATCATGTAATGCAAATCTGATGTAAACACAAACATGTAGGAATATGGTTTTGCTGGCATACATTAAAACTTAAGTTGTACATACAGTATTAGCTATCACATGGGGCTCTGCTCACTAGCTTGCTCCATAGGGTCTTAAACTGAGGAACTTGTATTGGGAAAGCAAAATTAGGAGACAATGGGCAATCAGCTGTTGTGACAGATCTAAATGACATGGAATTCTTGAAATCCTTAAAGTATAATTACAAGCAACATCACTTGTGAAGACATGAAATTATTTCCACAAGGGCTACAACTCTGTTCAGGTTGAAGCAGATGGCACAAAACCTATATAAGGCACATCCAAACCTAAAAATAATGTTTATGCTTGGCTTACTCCTTTAGACCATGATCTATCAGACAATATTCCAAATTTCAGTGTGAAGACAAGAAGTTTTTACAAGAGCAATTATTTGGTCTAAAATGGAGCAGATACGACATACCCATAAAATACAGCCATTAATATCTCCATTTATAAAAACAAAAAATACATTAGAAAACACTCTTCACTGATCACATTTTTTTAAAAGCAAATTACTATTTATAGATGCATTTCACCAAGAGGGACATCTCAATCATCATATTATGCAGCCATTTTAACATCAGAAAAATCGAAGGAGAAGTCATTTTCGCTTTCATAACAGAAGAAGACAAAGTTTAGTTCTCAGGCGACTTTTTCTCCCACTTCGACTGGTATCGTGACCCCTAAGTCAAGGAGAATGAGGACTGTAATCCTTCCGATATCCAGAGCAGAGAGAAGGTCATTACTAAAAAGACTGTTTGAACTAGATGAGATACAAGCTGGAAAAGAACAATGTTTTCTTCAGCAGAGGCTTTACAAAAGCAGTTTCTAAAATTGATGGGAATTTCCCCGATAAAAGAGAGGTATTGAAATCATCATTTAGTGAAGGCAATATTGCCATGATTGGCATCATTCATCATAATGATAATCATGAGTAGCATCATTCATTGAAATGATAACCATGACTGGCATCATTCATCATAATGATAGCCATGATTGGCATCATTCATCATAATAATAGCCATGATTGGCATCATTCACCATAATGATAACCATGATTGGCATCATTCATTGTAACAATAACAATAATTGGCATCATTCAATGTAACGATAACCATAATTGGCATCATTCATTGTAATGATAACCATGACTGGCATCATTCATTGTAATGATAACCATGATTGGCATCATTCATTGTAATGATAACCATAATTGGCATCATTCATAATGATAACCATGATTGGCATCATTCATTGTAACAACAATAATTGGCATCATTCAATGTAACGATAACCATAATTGGCATCATTCAACATTATGATAACCATGATTGGCATCATTCATTGTAACAATAACCATGATTGGCATCATTCATTGTAATGAAATCCATGATTGGCATCATTCATCATAATGATAACCATGATTGGCATCATTCATTGTAATGATAACCATGATTGGCATCATTCATTGTAATAATGATAACCATGATTGGCATCATTCATCATAATGATAGCCATGATGGCCATCATTCATCATAATGATAACCATGATTGGCATCATTCATTGTAACAATAATCATGATTGGCATCATTCATTGTAATGATAACCATGATTGGCATCATTCATTGTAATGATAACCATGATTGGCATCATTCATTGTAATGATAACCATGATTGGCATCATCCATTGTAATGATAACCATAATTGGCATCATTCATCATAATGATAACCATGATTGGCATCATTCATTGTAACAACAATAATTGGCATCATTCAATGTAACGATAACCATAATTGGCATCATTCAACATTATGATAACCATGATTGGCATCATTCATTGTAACAATAACCATGATTGGCATCATTCATTGTAATGATAACCATGATTGGCATCATTCATCATAATGATAACCATGATTGGCATCATTCATTGTAATGATAACCATGATTGGCATCATTCATTGTAATAATGATAACCATGATTGGCATCATTCATTGTAATAATGATAACCATGATTGGCATCATTCACAATAATGATAACCATGATTGGCATCATTCATTGTAATGATAACCATGATTGGTATCATTCATTGTAATGATAACCATGACTGGCATCAATCACCATAATGATAACCATGATTGGCATCATTCATTGTAATGATAACCATAACTGGCATCATTCACCATAATGATAACCATGATTGGCATCATTCATTGTAACAATAACCATGATTGGCATCATTCATTGTAATGATAACCATGACTGGCATCAATCACCATAATGATAACCATGATTGGCATCATTCATTGTAATCATAACCATGATTGGCATCATTCATTGTAATGATAACCATAACTGGCATCATTCACCATAATGATAACCATGATTGGCATCATTCATTGTAACAATAACCATGATTGGCATCATTCATTGTAATGATAACCATGACTGGCATCAATCACCATAATGATAACCATGATTGGCATCATTCATTGTAACAATAACCATGATTGGCATCATTCATTGTAATGATAACCATAACTGGCATCATTCACCATAATGATAACCATGACTGGCATCATTCATTGTAATCATAACAATGTAACAATAATCAGAATTGGCATCATTCATTTTAACAATAATCATGATTTGCATCATTCATTGTAATGATAACCATAATTGGCATCATTCATTATAATGATAACCATAATTGGCATCATTCACCATAATGATAACCATGATTGGCATCATTCATTGTAACAATAACCCTGATTGGCATCATTCATTGTAATGATAACCATGACTGGCATCATTCATTGTAATAATAACCATGATTGGCATCATTAATTGTAATGAAAACCATGATTGGCATCATTCACCATAATGATAACCATGATTGGCATCATTCACCATAATGATAACCATGACTGGCATCATTCATTGTAATGATAACCATGACTGGCATCATTCACCATAATGATAACATTGATTGGCATCATTCATTGTAATGAAAACCATGATTGGCATCATTCATTGTAATGAAAACCATGATTGGCATCATTCATAATGATAACCATGATTGGCATCATTCATTGTAATGATAACCATGACTGGCATCAATCACCATAATGATAACCATGATTGGCATCATTCATTGTAATGATAACCATGACTGGCATCATTCATTGTAATGATAACCATGATTGGCATCATTCATCATGATAACCATGATTGGCATCATTCATTGTAACAATAACCATGATTGGCATCATTCATTGTAATGATAACCATGACTGGCATCAATCACCATAATGATAACCATGATTGGCATCATTCATTGTAACAATAACCATGATTGGCATCATTCATTGTAATGATAACCATAACTGGCATCATTCACCATAGTGATAACCATGACTGGCATCATTCATTGTAATCATAACCATGATTGGCATCATTCATTGTAACAATAATCATAATTGGCATCATTCATTGTAACAATAATCATGATTTGCATCATTCATTGTAATGATAACCATAATTGGCATCATTCATCATAATGATAACCATAATTGGCATCATTCACCATAATGATAACCATGATTGGCATCATTCATTGTAACAATAACCCTGATTGGCATCATTCATTGTAATGATAACCATGACTGGCATCATTCATTGTAATGATAACCATGATTGGCATCATTAATTGTAATGAAAACCATGATTGGCATCATTCACCATAATGATAACCATGATTGGCATCATTCACCATAATGATAACCATGACTGGCATCATTCATTGTAATGATAACCATGACTGGCATCATTCACCATAATGATAACATTGATTGGCATCATTCATTGTAATGAAAACCATGATTGGCATCATTCATTGTAATGAAAACCATGATTGGCATCATTCATAATGATAACCATGATTGGCATCATTCATTGTAATGATAACCATGACTGGCATCAATCACCATAATGATAACCATGATTGGCATCATTCATTGTAATGATAACCATGACTGGCATCATTCATTGTAATGAAAACCATGATTGGCATCATTCATCATGATAACCATGATTGGCATCATTCATTATAAAGGGTTTCTGCAGACTTAACAAAAACAAATTCCATGACTTTTTCAGAGCCATTTCATAAAGCTCAAGGACCGCACTATCTTTCTTTAGTGAATTACACCGGAAATCATGTGATACTTCCATTAGGGGAACTTACTCTTATTATATGAATTGAAAACATTTATCTATTGTATTTTATTTAACCGGTTCTTGGGCTCTATAAAATTTGAAGTAATCAATTTCTTTAACTTCATTGTCACAAATTCCATGACTTTTCCAAAACTTTGCAAGGTTTTGACAAATTCCATAACTTTTCAAGGCCCTTGAAATTTATTTTTTAAATTCCAAAACTTTTCCAGAATTCCATGATCTGCAGGAACTCTGATTATAACAATAACAATGATTGGCATCATTCATTGTAATGATAACCATGATTGGCATCATTCATTGTAACAATAACCATGATTGGCATCATTCATTGTAATGAAAACCATGATTGGCATCATTCATATTTATTTGACAGCCCTTTATATCAGAAGGGTTTCTATCAGTCAAAATTCTATACTGTGAATTTGATGAGGATGTTTTGAACAGACTCAGTCAAATTCTATACTGTGAATTTGATGAAGTTGTTAAAAGGTTTTTATTCACTAATAATGACAGACATTTATTATGGGGGATCAAAATCAATTTTACAGACTTGAAAATACTGTCAAGATGATTTACATCAAATATTTGGTCAAATTCTATTCAACATTTGGAGAGGTCATTTCAAACATTTGCTAATGTTAGTATTGGTGACCATATTAGACTGTGATGTCTTTTTTTAGTAGCCATATTTCATGGCAGATATGATTTTTGGTACAAACCAAAATGTCAGAATGCTTTTTATCAAGATTGGTCAAATTCCTATTCACATGTTTGATGAAGAAATTGTTTCAAAACCATATTTGATGGTGGACTGGATTATGTATATAATTTTTTGAAAAGTTTACATGCCAATATGCTTTCTGTCAAATGGGATTGTTTTGGAAAATGTGTGCATGTTTTTTTAAAACTTTTAATGTAGCTTTAACAATTTTAGTCATATCACTACAATACCTTTAGTGTAGCAGTAAGGGATCAAGCCAAAGACATGTAGCATCATGTCCCACCCGGTCAATTTATCCTGACACCAGGCTGACCAGACCTAACACTAACCTCTTAATGCTGAGTGCCAAGTATGACTTGGATAGGGTACAAAACAACTGACATGCCATATCCAAGGAGTGGTGAGAAAATTTGTCAATTTATCCTGACACCAGGCTGACCAGACCTAACACTAACCTCTTAATGCTGAGTGCCAAGTATGACTTGGATAGGGTACAAAACAACTGACATGCCATATCTAAGGAGTGGTGAGAAAATTTATACACCATATTTACTGTATAGGTTGGGACATCATAAATTAATTTTAAATGTAATCTTTTGTGCACTGTAAGTTTTGGAACACATAATTTTTTTCAAGTCATAAGTTGTGGGACACCTTTTAAATCATTTGAAACTTACATCAGAAAATGCACTCCAGCAGAAAATTTATTTTAAATAATATAAAACTATGTACTTGAGATAAAACTCTTTAATCAACATCTCATTAACCCATTCCTTCTCCAGCACATGTATGATTCATTATTTGGGTTTATGAATATTTTTTTTTTAGCTTTCTCATACCTGAAAAATTGTTATAGGCAACACATCACCTGAAGCAAAAACTGCAAGGACTAAAGTTGTATTTGTTAAAATCTGCACTAGTCTTGCTAATTCTCACACTTTTGACCCCCATCTTATTATCAGTCCATCCAGGAATGTGTTCAAAGTTAACTAGAATTTAATCCATGTTAATGATCATATTGTTGGCAAAATCATCTGCTTCTCTTCTGGCCTTCATGAATTCATCACAATTTTTTTTCTTTCCAAATATTCTGGGTGATGCTGGATCATCGATGTCCATGCATGAAGCACTATATTGTGACACTTTAAAAATTGTACCATTGTTTCAATTTATTTTTAAAATTACCTTGAATACCAATTAAAAGGAACCAAAGCTAGCTTCCATATTTTGGCCATCTTTGTATATTCAATAAAAATAAAAAAATCTGCACACTTAAATGAATCCATAGTCTGCTTCTGAGGTCAGCTTGCTTTGCCATAAAATAACCTTTGTCTTTGATGTCCTGTCAGTAAGCTGAATTGAGTTTATTGCTTTTTGCCAGTTGTGTTTATTCATCACCTGGGCTTCTATATGCTTGGCATCTGTAGTTATTATTAATACAAAAGAGCATTGTTGTATGTGGGTAAATAGCAAGGATACTTTTGTAACTTGTACTGGTAAAAAGATTGTCACTTGTGAATGTGTTTTCAAATAATGATTTTTCTTGTGACATACCATCATACAGTGGAACTGGAATTAATTCAATCTTGGTTATTTTGCACCCAACACCTCGTCATGCATGAATGGCAGCTGTCTTCAATATATTGGTTGATTATTTTTAACTCTTATTTGTGAAATCATCTGCTTTTCTTCTGGCCTTCACAAATTCATCACATGAATTTATTTTCTCCAAATATTCTGGGCGATGATGAGTCATCGATGTCTCTGCATGAAGCACTATATTGTGTCACTTCAAAATTTGTTGCACTGATTCAATTTATTTTCAAAATTCCTGTGAATACCAGTGAAAAGGAACCAAAGTTTGCTTCCATATCTTGGCCGTATTTGCATATTCAAAAAAAAAAAAACAAACTGGCTCACTTAAAAGAATTTAAAGTCAGATTCTGATGTCAGCTTGCTTTGCAAAATAATAACCATTGCATTAATGTCTGTAGCAAAAAAGTAACTAAAGTCAGCTTGCTTTGTAATAAAAATAACCTTGTCCTTGATGTCCTGTCAGTAGGTTCAGAGAAGTTTACTGCTCACTGCCAGTTGTGTTTATTCACCATATTGGCTTCAATATGCTTGGCATCTGTAGTTACAATTAAATTAATACAAAGGAGCATTAATGCTGCAGGTAATGATACTTTCATAATCAGTGCTGGCAAAAAGATTGCCAATTACACTCAAGTGAATTTGTTTTCAACTAATGATTTTTATTGGTGAGATGATGTCACCCAGACTGCCTGGATATAATTAAATCTTGATTATTTTGCACCTAACACCTTGTCATTTGTGAATGATAGTTGTCTTCAAGATATTTGTTGATTATTTTCCTCTTGTTTGCATTTTTGTTGGATCCAGTTTTCAGTATGATAGCATATTCAAATCTCTGAGCAAAACCACATGCAATTTGTTTCATAATGTTCATGACAATTAACAACATGTCGTGTTATTGGACATAAGCTTTACATGCTACAGTATGGAAGTCTATGCTACATATACAGATTTCATGGATATATTTTATTCTTTAACCCTTTCATCACTAAGTAACTTTGCAGGCATAGAGTCCTCAACACTAAATAACTTTGGAATTGTAAAGCAAAATAACTTGTGGACTTTGAAACAACATAACTTTTCCAATGTTAAAGATATCTGGCTGGATTAAATATCAAAATCAAGGTTAAAATCAAATTTTATGACTAATTCAATAAAATGTGCATATCTATTACAACTGTTAAAATGCAGGTACAAACAGGTAACACAACAGGTAAAATACAAGTAATTATTTTATTACCTCTTAGAAAACTGAAAATTCTCAAAACTTGTTCAATTGACCCTAGATGTACTAGTGAATAATCACAGTAGCAGCACAAGTCTTTCTTTCATGGTGTCCATAATATATAAAATTCTGTAAAATGAATCAAAATGATCTCCAAGGTGAGATCTGTCCACACACCTGTATAGCTCTGCCACGTTTGATCGTCACAGTGAAGTTCATTTAACGGACAATTTTTCCAAAAACTTCATCTGAATAGAATATTTGAAAATATTTTGAAGCTTTCCTGGAGCCATCCAACACTCGGGTGTGCCCAATTCTGTCAGAAAACTGAAACAAATCTCTTTGGTTTTCCGGCTTCATCCAAACAAAACCATGTGGAGTGTACAATTCCTCTGGTTCAAAACCTTCAAAGTCCTCTTCATGGTAATCACTGTCACCCACAAGTACATTCCATTGTCTCTCCATATGTCTTCTCTATTTTCATCAAAATTTAACAGGTCGAAAGTATTAAAATCATCCGAAAACTCTTCTCTTAAATATCTTCAAATGCTGCCATTTTGGATACAAATTTCAGCATTTGGAAAACACATTAAAAGTTCCTACTTTGTTCAATATTTCTAGTTGTATACAAGCTAAACTCAGGAGATCATCCAAATATAACATCTACATTACAAGATGGAAGTTATTAGAGGTACCCCAAAAGTTTTTTAGTTATTTAGTCAGGTACTATAACGTTAACGAAGATCACTGCCATAGACGGAAAAGTCGGTCCATAGTGTTTATGGACTTATTTCCCCCTGACTGCTTTTCCGGTCTGCAGTGATGAAAGGGTTAATGCTGATGTTGAAAAAAGGACTAAATGATAACAATACAAAGTTAGTTTCTTTCTTTCTATTATCAAATAAAGCATTTATTCATATTTTTTATTGCATTGTGCAGTGAGTGGGGAGCACAAATGCAATTCAAATTTATTTCATTTCTTAAGTCTAGGGACATATGACCTATGTGAAAAAAGTGTCAGCATAAGTTCTGGGACAGGAATTATTATATTGTGTTCCAATATATGCTGTAAATAAATGGTGTGAGTATTAAGGTTGGGTTGATTAGGGCTGTCAAAAATCATGAAAAACAAAAACCAAACCCAGGTACCCATTGCAAATTTTAAGGTAGTTAACATATGAATGACATACAACCGTAGACCAACTAATTATCTCCATTTCTTTAATATTTATTTTTATGGCAAAAGAGGCTAACTGTGTACTACTCAGTACAGGTCTGATTCATCCACATACACGATCTGATTCATCCACACCAACGTAGCTGCAGCTGTTAATTAATAAATTTATTTAGAATGACCTTTGTACACAGATGGTAGGTATAATCCAACTTTTAATGACCACTGTGATCAGCCGCTTAAAAGCTTTAGAACACTAGCATTTTTAAAAGTATAAACCCTTGTTAGAACAGACTTTTATTCATCTGCTTTTGACAGCATATTTGAATTACCCATGCATGCGTGCCCCATTTATACCATGTGACCATACAGTCGCATAAGTGTTATTATTTTGGAATTAAAATTCTTAAAATAGTTATGGTAAAAATGTAGTATCAAAAATAGAAATATCGTTATATGTATGATGGCTAACTTTCGAAACTTGCAGAGTTAGTCGACTAGAAAAACAATGAGCAAAGATTACTTTGAGGCATTACGAAGATTTCAAAGTGTCTAGGTGATGATTGTTCATAATATAAATTGTGGGATTTCTTTGGATTTCATTAAAAGAGCAAGCAATGTATGGATCATTTAGCACCCACATTCAATAGTTATAGTCTACAAAGAGGTTTAATACCTGTAGAACAAAGGTTTTAACCTTGGTATATAATGCTCCAGGATAACGGTTCATTTGGTTGCCCAACCCAAGCCAATGAATTTTATTAATCCAAACAGACTGTCTGACATATTGTTTATTAATATTAAGCAGAGATCTGGCTTCTAATTTTAGCCCTTGCTGTCACACCAGTTTGAAGTGGTTGTCGAGTTTGGCAAATTTTTTTTTTTTTTTTACAGGTACCCATGTTTATGTTTCAATACCGGGTTTTTACTGGACCCATTACCGGGTTTTTACTGGACCCATTACCGATGACAGCCCTAGGGTTGATGGATGGACAGACATGGAAAGATGTACAGACATCATTAGTCCAGAAGCCAGTACTGTCATAAAATCCAACCAAAAATGACACTACTCAGTTCTCCATTTTATAACCTAATCCTGGAAACCCATCTTAAACTTGTCATGTATTCTGCACATGTCTACTTTGCAAAAAAAATAAATATAAAATATTAATCCCAAAAGGCATACAAATATTTTAATTATGAAAATAATCCAATCCCAAGCAACCAAACCAATACATATGATATCTGGTTATCCCTTAAGTCTCACAGCAAAATATTCCATGAGAAAATGCAAGGATGCAAGGATGGTGAAAAACATGTAACAGTGAAGCAAAAGAACTGACCCCAATCTAATCTCTTACCATCATCAACCACCCAAGAAAATCTGTATAAATATAAACACAAATTGGTCACAAAGTTTGCTATTAAATAAATGAAAATATAAAGATTGTAATTTTCTTGATATCTGAGGTTTATGTACCTGTTTTGATAGTAAAAGGTTTATGCACATGGTTTGATAAATGAGGTTTATGTACCTGGTTTGATAAATGAGGTTTATGCACCTGGTTTGATAAATGAGGTTTATGTACCTGGTTTGATAAATGAGGTTTATGTACCTGGTTTGGCCATTACACCATGTATTATAGTAATAGAAGCACAGCAGAAACTATACATTGCAATTCCAAATGAGAAACACCTAATTATGTTACTGCAATTGCTAACAGGTAAACAATAAACCAAAATGCCATTAAATCAAGAAATTCAATTTTATTTGTTTTTGTTTTAGAATTTTCACCAAAAACTGACCATGTAAACAAAATTTCACATTTTGTTTTGAATTAACCTCCTAATTATGTAGATATAAAGTTTACATTACTTATACCATAAAACACCAAATCTACATTCTGGTTAAGTTTTGGAAGCAAATAATATTGTTCTAGTTGCAGTTTATTAAATACTGTTATCTATTTGCAATTACAATAATGTAATCAATTAACTTCCATTTGAGAGAATTAATTGCAATGTATATTTTCTGCTGTTATTCAAAGGTCAAGAAAAATCACTGGTCTATGAAATGCTGATTACAGTGACCTGATTTTAAACAAAAATGTGTAGTACTCCTCTCATGAAATACCAACTTGACATTTCAAGCAACAGTCTCAGAGAAAATTAATCATCAATCGAAAGTCCAGAATTTCTTTCCAATCCCACCAAAACCACAACCCTGCCATCTTGTGGATCTGACAATTCTGATACCACTGAATGCATAGGTAGTATTTTTCCCATTATATGCCCATGTTTACACTATAATGAATTTTCCTTAAAAAGAATGAGGGGTTATGGTGGCGACAATACAAATATATTGTGAGTAAATCTTTGCCTAATTTTCTTAAAAGTTGGGCCAAAGGCAGAATCACAAAGTTTTTGTTGTTTGTCCCTTATTTAAATTGGGACAGGAATGAACAAAAATGATTTCTTACAAAGTTTTGTACCTTTGCTTATGTTACAGTGAAATTACCATCTGTAATAGTAATAAGCATGGAAAACCTGCCTGCCTAGGCTGGCACAGCTAAACAAAACATGAGGGTCATATTGGATGCCAGATAGGCACCATTTTCATTTTGAAGCAATAAGACTGCAAAAAGTCTTTTGGTGAAAATTCCATTTCAGACATGACATTCTGGATGATTAACAAGATTTTTAAGATGGTCACCTTGGTGGTCATGCCATATATAACAATTTGCCATATTTTGATTTAGGACCATCCTTCAGAAGATTTTCAAGATGGCCACCATGGCAGCCATATTGGAATGTCATATTGGTACCATTTTCACTTAGAACAAACAAAACATGATAAGAAGTCTTATAGTAAAAATCCAAAGCTTATTTTCAATCTGGCCGACATGGTGACCTAATGCATGTCCAAATGGAATAATTCTCATTTAGGAACTAGACCTTTAGTTTAAATCTATGTGCAAAGTCCCATAGCAATCCTAGTGATATTTTAAGAGAAATAGTAATAACAAACTTGTGTGAATGGACAGATGGCTGCTTGGACACCAAAACATTATGCAAGCTCTTCTGGTCTATGACCAGAAGCACTAATAATTTATAAAAGAAACTAATGCAACCAGAAAATGTGAAAAAAGTATATCCAAGGAGTAAATCCCATAATTTTAGTATATGACATAGATTATATCAAAGAGAAAGTACATTGAATACATCAAATGAAATGCGTTTATATCAAAATTGCAAGAGTATATGTGGTGAATAGTATGTGTGGTGAATAAACCCCACATGCATCAGAGAATAAGAATAAAATCAATCAATAAGAATTAAAATAAAGGAAGAATTAAACAGAGATCCAAAGTTAAATACATTTATATATACCTTTATCTTGAAGGCCTTAGGTTTCTTTTATCTTAAAAATTATGATTATATTAATTAATTTCTAAATCCAGATAAATCAGAAAAGCATTATCCTAATATTAGGGGCTATAGCTTGAAAACTACCATACTGAACTCTGACAGTATGTATACTGGATATGCCTATCCACTTATGAAGCAAGAATTCCTAAAAGACTGACACTCAACCATTCATAAAGTATCCAAGATAAGACTCTTTTCATCTTTCAGTGCCCCATCACTGATATTCATGAGCATGTCATGATTTTCAAATTGTGGTACAAAATTTGCATGTCACTGAGCATCTTTCTCACTTAGGACCAATAGCAGATCTTATATGACATCTGGTTAAAAACCCAAGTAAATAAGACCATGCATTATGGAGAAGTAACAATAACAAGATTTTCAAGATGGCCATTGTGGCAGCCATATTTGACTAAAGACTGGTACTATTTTCATTCACAACCAACTAGACATTAGTAGTTTTAAGTGAAAACCCTATGCTGAGAGGACTTTCTGATCCGAAGAGAAGTGATGACAAGATTTTTAAGATGACTGTGATTTTCATTTAGGACCAAGAAGACATGACAAGAAGTGAAAAAGCCATGAGCATCTACTCAGGAGTAGTTATTAAAAGATTATCAAGATGGCTGCTGTGGTGGCCATATCTAATGCCTGAGCAACACCATTTTCATTTAGGACTAATTAAACCTAGAGATAAATGTCTGTATAAAGTTTCAATGCCATCCTCCAAGTAATTTAGAAGGAGTGATAAAAGCTTGTGCTAATGGATCGCTGGATACTGGGCCATAAACGATGACAACTTATGGACAACAGACCATCACATAAGCTCCTTTTTGGTGTATGACCAGTAAAGCTAAATGTTGTGAGGTATTACATTAAATGACATCAAATATATAAATATGACATACAAAATGTATTACTGAAATCATACTAATCTGTCCTCATTTGGTGATTAAATATAGTAGAAATTTATAAGCAGGTATAATTTTTAATGTTTAATGCTAATATCAACATTCTGTTTCGTGGACATTGTTATGTATTAGCTTGTCAACTTGCCCATTTTGTTTTGATATCTCTCATTTTTTTCATTCTTGCTTTCAATATCTTGCAAGTAAGACAATGCAAACTGAGTAAATTAGATGTCAGAGATAGAAATGGCTGTCATTCTGTTGTGAGATACAGCAAAACTAGTAAAGATACATCTGAAATAAGCCAGTTTGGAAAAGTGTCCAATACTGTGCTGGTCCAGTCACAGGTGTCTCACAGGTGTCCCACATCACTTGGCCTACTGACTTAATGAAGTTCAACTACATGTGCTGGCAGCAAAAATGGCTATTTTGTAACTGCTGGCAGCAAAAATGGCTATTTTGTAACTGCTGGCATTCATTCCACACTCAGCTGGTTTGGAGCAGTTGCATGCATATAAATTTTTATGTCAAAATCTAAATAAGGCCAAAATGTACAAGAGTTCCTTTAAGAACAATAATTATAATAATCATAACAATTTAACATCAATAAGTAGACTATGTATGCAGTTCTCAAGCTGTTGCAAGACAAATACTGGCCAGAAGGCCATGCAAAAATATTCATTGCAAAACAAATACTGGCCAGTAAGCCATGTAACAATATTCATTGTAAGACAAATACTGGCCAGTAAGCCATGTAACAATATTCATTGCAAGACAAATACTGGCCAGTAGGCCATGCAAAAATATTCATTGCAAAACAAATACTGGCCAGTAAGCCATGTAACAATATTCATTGTAAGACAAATACTGGCCAGTAAGCCATGTAACAATATTCATTGCAAGACAAATACTGGCCAGTAAGCCATGTAACAATATTCATTGCAAGACAAATACTGGTCAGTAAGCCATATAGCAATATTCATTGTAAGACAAATACTGGCCAGTAAGCCATGTAACAATATTCATTGCAAGACAAATACTGGCCAGTAGGCCATGCAAAAATATTCACAGCATAGCAAATACTGGACAGTAAGCCTTGTAACAATATTCATTGTAAGACAAATACTGGCCAGTAAGCCATGTAACAATATTCATTGCAAGACAAATACTGGCCAGTAGGCCATGCAAAAATATTCATTGCAAAACAAATACTGGCCAGTAAGCCATGTAACAATATTCATTGTAAGACAAATACTGGCCAGTAGGCCATGCAAAAATATTCACAGCATAGCAAATACTGGCAAGTAAGCCATGTAACAATATTCATTGCAAAACAAATACTGACCAGTAAGCCCTGCAACAATATTCATTGCAAAACAAATACTGGCCAGTAAGCCATGTAACAATATTCATTGCAAGACAAATACTGGCCAGTAAGCCATGCAACAATAGTCATTGCAAGACAAATACTGGCCAGTAAGCCCTGCAATAATATTCACAGCATAGCAAATACTGGCCAGTAAGCCATGTAACAATATTCATTGCAAGACAAATACTGGCCAGTAGGCCATGCAAAAATATTCACAGCATAGCAAATACTGGCCAGTAAGCCATGTAACAATATTCATTGCAAGACATACTGTCCAGTTAGCCATGTAACAATATTCACAGCTGGGCAAATATTGTCCAGTAAGCCATGTAACAATATTCACTGCGTAGCAAATACTGGCCAGTAAGCCATGTAACAATATTCAATGCTTGGCAAATACTGGCCAGTAAGCCATGTAACAATATTCACTGCTTGGCAAATACTGGCCAGTAAGCCATGCAACGATATTCCATCAGCTAGCACATTTTACTGTTATTTTAATTTTACTAGCTTTGCTAAATTAGTGACAAGATTCATTTTGCTACCATTGCAATTTTACCCATAATGCAACATAACAGTTCATTTGATGTCATGTGACATCAAAGAAGGCAATAATTTGATTTCTTTAAAAAGAATATAGGACAGTCACATTGTTATGTTATGACAAAACTTTCTGCAAGTAATGATATTCTGAAATGTGTTCTTGTAAAATAAATAACATTACTGATTTGCTACCTGTCTGTGTGTTTCCATATACAGAGTTTGTTAAATTTGCTGCTTTAAAAGACTTGCTGCAATAAGTGTCTGTGTATAGTCATATGTGGTCCAAGGTTGACATTGCTGTGGTGGGAGTGGGAGACAATCGCCCCATGCCTCTAGAAATGCCCCATGCAGCTTTTTTCTCTGATTGCTTTGGTCAACTAAAATCAAGCTCCTAGCCTTCAGGAGTGGCTTAGTGGACCATGTTTCCACTAACATGAGAAGGGGTGAAGGTGTGTCACTGGCGCCTTAAAACCAGTCGCTTCAGGTAGATGGAGCTGATAAACCTTGGATGATAGCTCATCTAGAAGGAAAACTCTGATCCCAAACCTCTGCTGCCATGTGGCTATACCCACTCATGGGGAAGGCTACGGGAGTAAGCCCCGACAGAGAAACCTGAAACAGAGTCCCTAAGGCAGTCTGACACTAACAATAATGTCATTCCAGCAACTCCTGTGATGATGCTGGTGCCAAGTTTCATCAGCATTTGTCATTCCCTTGGGAACACCAGCTGCATGGTGATGGGGATCTGCTGCATGGGCAACAGCTGATTCTCCATACTACCTTGCCCAGGCTTCGTAGCTCCTGTGTTGTCATAAGGCATCAGCACAACACAGTTTACTGGTTTTAAGCAATAGCTTGATTGGCATGGAGCTTAGCGCCAGGGGTTGCTTTCAATGGTAGGAGGCTGTGATGTCTCATTGGACAGCTACCACTTGCCTTAAGCTGGACAGCCCCCAGTCAGTAAGGTGCTATCCTGCCATGGCCAGTCTGCTTCAGTGGTGTGTGAAAGTTAGAAAACTATCTCAACAAGCAGGCCACAAACTCTGCACCAGGCAAGATTCAAAGAAGAAAAATGAAGATTCCAGCTCTTCGTTTTGCAAACTGGAATGTTTGAACCATGTGTTCTTGACTCATCGATGACTTGCAGCAGATTGACAATGCACAGAAGACTGCCATCATTGACAGGGAACTCTCCTGACTGAACACTGGCACCATCAGGGAAGCCAACTACACTACCTTTTTGCAAGGAAAGTCCTTGGATGAACCTAGGCGGCACAGTGTCAGCTTTGCTGTAAAGAACATGCTCATAACCTTAATTGAGCCTCCATTATCAGGCACTGAGAGGATCCTGTCAGCTGTCAACATTCTCAGGCCCAGTCAACATCTTGAACATGTGTGCCCCAACCCTCTACTCCAACCTAGAGGAGAAAGACCAATTCTACGAGGCTCTGGATGAAGCAATATCCAGTATTCCCAACACTGAAGCCTAACCTATTAGGAGACTTCAATGCTAGAGTGGGAGCTGACCATGAAGCTTGGCTCACCAGTCTTGGCTCTCATGGATGGGGCAAAATCAATGAGAATAATCAGCAACTGCTGGAGGTGTGCTGCTGCCACAACCTATGTGTGAGCAACACCTACTTCAAATGCAAGGAGATCCACCAGGTGTCATAGAGACACCCAAGATCCCGCCACTGGCACAAGCTAGACCTTGTCATCACCAGGTGTGCAGAACCGGACAGTGTCCTCACAAGCAGTTACCACAGCGCCAACAGTGACACAGACCACTCCTTTGTGACCAGCAAGGTGTGAATAACACCAAAGAATTTACACCAAGCCAAGAGAAAGGGAGGGTTGTACACCAATCAACACATGTTGTGGAAGCAACCCTGAGAAGACACCAAAGAGACACCTGATGATACCATTGACTCCAAGTGGTCTCACCTCTGTGATGCAGTGTACAATTCAGCCATTACTGCCTATGGGAAGAAGGAGCACAAAATAACTAGTATGAGACCAACTGGGAGGCGATGGAGCATGTGACTGAGGCAAAGAGGAGAGCCCTCCTGGTTTACAAGGCTGCACTTAGTACACTGCAAGCGCTCAGGACTGCCAAGAACAATGCCCAGTGGATCACCTGCCACTGCATAAACACCTACTGGCTGAACCTCTGCACCAGCATAGAGAGCTGCTGATACTGGGGATGCATGAGGCATGTATGAGGTTATCAAGAAGGTGAAATGGCCCTTTAACCTCCAAGACCACCCTATCAAGTCCAAGATGGGCAAAGTTATCACAAACCAGGAGAAACAGCTGCAGCGCTGGGTTGAACACTATCTTGAGCTGTATGCAACCCAAAACGTTGTCAATGACACTGTCCTGAACACCATCCCAGACCTGCCAGTCATGGAGGAACTAGATACACCACCCACCCACCCTGGAAGATCTCAGAAAAGCCATCAACTGCCTTGCTTGTGGAAAAGCCCCTGGCAGTGACGGCATCCCACCAGAGGTCCTCAAGAATGGGAAACCAGCACTACTCCAGCCCTTGTATGAACTCCTGCTGCGAAATGGGACACATACCCAGGACAAGCGAGATGCCAACATCGTCACTTTGTACAAGAACAATGGAGACCATAGTGACTGCAACAATTAATGAGGCATCTCCTTCCAGAGCATCATCAGAAAGGCCTTTGCACATGTCGCACTGGCGTGCTTGCAGACCCTAGCCTACCGTGTCTACCCAGAGTCCCAGTGTGGCTTCTGAGCATATACTAGTCAACTGCAGACATGATCATTTCACTACATTAGCTGCAGGAGAAGTGTCATGAGCAGCAGATGCCCCTCTATATTGCCTTCATATACCTGACTAAAGCATCTGACCTGGTCAGCTGGAGTGGACTCTTCAGGCTTTTGCAGAAGACTGGCTGCCCCCCATGACTACTCGCTGTCATCACATCATTCCACAAGAACATGCACAGCAGTGTGCTTCAATGGTCCAACATCAGAGAAATTCCCAGTCAGCAGTGGAGTGAAGCAGGGCTATGTCGACGCTCTTTGCCATCTTCTCCATGTTCCTCCAGTATGCCATCAAAAACTGCATTGAGGGAGTGCACATCCAAACCAGGGCAAACGGCAAGCTGTTCAACATGACTTTTCTCCATGCAAAGACTAAAATCACCGAGGTTCTCTTCCATGAATTGCTCTTTGCTTGACATCACACACGGAAGATGGACTGCAGCAGCTGGTATGTCACCTCTGCAAGGAATTTGGACTGACAATCAGTTTGAAAATGAACATCATGGCACAGGATACAGACTCCCCACCACCATCGCCATCAGTGGGCACAACCTAGAAGCAGTTGAGAACTACTCATACATTGGTCCACTGTCTCCAGCTCGCTCTCCATTGATGCTGAGGTAATAAGTGTAACATGCATGCATGTAATAAATCTTCACTCTATATCAAAATCTATAAACAAGTGATTGCTCAGCAGTAAAATCCATAAAGCTGTTATCTAGGAGGAAACTTGCTGTTACATTAACCTTGGTTAATAGCCATAACTGATTCTTCCCCCTTCACCACACTATGACAGGGGCCATTTTTCCAGTCAAGGTAGAAGAGAAAATAATATTAACTATAAAGCTTTCTTAAGAATTTTTAAAATAAAAGTCTGGAGTCATATAAGTATAATAACAAGTGACCTAAGTGGATCATACTTCATTGGTACCATTTGGCTGTCATGTGTCTAATATCCAAATACAAGTACAATAGATGAACAATTCTCGGTGAAAATATGGCTTTCATAGAAATTGTTTCTCAGTATCAATGAGGTATTAATGTCCATAACAAAATTATGAAAACTGATTTTGCAAACCATATAAAATCATTAAAACTTTGAATTTTCCAACCATGAAAATGTTACTTCCATTAAAAGAAGGTACTCTTAAATATATAATAAAAATTAAAATGTTTACCAAATTTAGAATGTTGGGTCTTGCATCGGATGAAAAAGCAAACTGGTGTGATATGGCAGGTTCTAGAAAGGTTACCTGCACGAACAGCTTCAGTCTTTTCATTCAGATGCAACAATATAATGATAACCTATGTCAATATTTTTATATGCTGCATCCAAATCAATATACTGGTAACCTATGCCAATATTTTTATATGCTGCATCCAAATCAATATACTTGTAACCTATGCCAATATTTTTATATGCTGCATCCAAATCAATATACTGGTAACCTATGCCAATATTTTTATATGCTGCATCCAAATCAATATACTGGTAACCTATGCCAATATTTTTATATGCTGCATCCAAATCAATATACTGGTAACCTATGCCAATATTTTTATATGCTGCATCCAAGTCAATATACTGGTAACCTATGCCAATATTTTTATATGCTGCATCCAAATCAATATACTGGTAACCTATGCCAATATTTTTATATGCTGCATCCAAATCAATATACTTGTAACCTATGCCAATATTTTTATATGCTGCATCCAAGTCAATATACTGGTAACCTATGCCAATATTTTTATATGCTGCATCCAAATCAATATACTTGTAACCTATGCCAATATTTTTATATGCTGCATCCAAATCAATATACTGGTAACCTATGCCAATATTTTTATATGCTGCATCCAAATCAATATACTTGTAACCTATGCCAATATTTTTATATGCTGCATCCAAATCAATATACTGGTAACCTATGCCAATATTTTTATATGCTGCATCCAAATCAATATACTGGTAACCTATGCCAATATTTTTATATGCTGCATCCAAATCAATATACTTGTAACCTATGCCAATATTTTTATATGCTGCATCCAAGTCAATATACTGGTAACCTATGCCAATATTTTTATATGCTGCATCCAAATCAATATACTGGTAACCTATGCCAATATTTTTATATGCTGCATCCAAATCAATATACTTGTAACCTATGCCAATATTTTTATATCCTGCATCCAAGTCAATATACTGGTAACCTATGCCAATATTTTTATATGTTGCATCCATTTCAATATACTGGTAATCCATGCCAATATTTTTATATGCTGCATCCAAATCAATATACTGGTAACCTATGCCAAAATTTTTATATGCTGCATCCAAGTCAATATACTGGTAACCTAAGCCAATATTTTTATATGCTGCATCCAAGTCTATACACTGGTAACCTATGCCAATATTTGTATATGCTGCATCCAAGTCAATATACTAGTAACCTATGCCAATATTTTTATATGCTGCATCCAAATCAATATACTGGTAACCTGTGACAATATTTTGTATTGCTGCATCCAAGTCTATACACTGGTAACCTATGCCAATATTTTTATATGCTGCATCCAAGTCAATATACTGGTAACCTAGGTTAATTTTTCTATATGCTGCATCCAAATCAATATACTGGTAACCTATGCCAATATTTTTATATATTTTTAAATCAATATACTGGTAACCTAGGTTAATTTTGTAACCTATGCCAATATTTGTATATGCTGCATCCAAGTCAATATACTAGTAACCTATGCCAATATTTGTATATGCTGCATCCAAGTCAATATACTAGTAACCTATGCCAATATTTGTATATGCTGCATCCAAATCAATATACTGGTAACCTATGCCAATATTTTTATATGCTGCATCCAAATCAATATACTGGTAACCTATGCCAATATTTTTATATGCTGCATCCAAATCAATATACTGGTAACCTAGGTTAATTTTTCTATATGCTGCATCCAAATCAATATACTGGTAACCTGTGACAATGTTTTTATATACTGCATTCAAGTCAATATACTGGTAACCTGTGACAATTTTATGTTATATTCCACATTCAAATCAATATACTGGTAAGCTGTGACAATTTTTTTATAACTGCATTCAAGTCAATATACTAGCAACCTGTGACAATATTTTTATATGCTACATCCAAGTCAATATACTGGTAACCTATGACAATTTTTTTTATATGCCACATTCAAGTCAATATACTAGTAACCTATGAAAATGTTTTATATGACGCATTCAAGTCAATATACTGGTAACCTATGACAATTTTTTTATATGCTACATCCAAGTCAATATACTGAAAACCAATGACAAATTTTGTATAACTGCATTCAAGTCAATATACTGGTAACCTATGACACTTTTTTAATATGCCGCATTCAAGGCAATATACTGGTAACTTGTGACAATTTTTTTATATGCTGCATCCAAGTTAATTATGCTAGTAACTTATGACAATTTTTTATAACTGCATCCAAGTCAATATACTGATAACCTATGACAATTTTTTATAGGCTACATCCAGGTTATTGCATAATATGGTCTTATTGCATCTATCTAGTGCAACAGATTTCCTCAAAATGTAAAAAGTGAAAATATGTCAATCAGTTTTTGAGAAGTATTTATTAACCATTCAACTTTCTCTAGTAATTGGTGCTATATCTAACAGTGAAATGGCATCACCATGCAAATATGAAAGCATTTATGCCAAGTTTTCTGCCAAATATGGTAAAATTCTGTTTAGTGGGTTTTGAGAAATATCTTAAATGATTTTTATTTTTAGTAACTGCAGCCATATTTGATGGTGGTTCAGCATCATCTGTATAAGTCCTCCATGCCAGGATGTTCCTGTCAAATTCAGTCAGATTCAGGTATGATACTTTTGAGAAGTCTTTCAAATATTTTTAATGTTTAGCATGGTATCCATAGCAGAGACAGGATGGTTTCTATAAAATCTAGTAAAATTCTGTTCAGAAGTTTTTGAGAAGTTTTGAAAAGTGTGTTTCTTATTTTGGTTCTGGTGGCCATATTTAATGGTGGATCAGCTTCTTTTGTACCAAATTAAAATGTTTTAATCCTGGATGGTCTTTATTAAATAAGGCTAAGATTGGACAAGTGGATTCTAAGAAATTTAAAACAAAACTTACGATGGACACATGATCATATCATAAGCTAAAAACTCTAAATACAATTTTATGCATGGAAAGTGCAGTTCTGGAAGAAGTCACTTTTTTTAATGAGACCTCCAAGCAATAGATACATATCGAATATTGTGTTATTTTCAATCTCTGCCCCACACCCTACACATACTGCCCTGCAAATGTGTTCACTGACCAACAGTGGGGCAAATACAATATATAAACAGGTTCTCATTTGGTAGCTCATCAAAATGAAGTCAGTCAATATATTTGGCCTATGACCTACTTTATGGAGTTATTCTAATCATACATAATAAATCAAAAACATGAAAGCCATACATACCAGATTGGTTCCTCATTGAGCTCTTTTTCATACAGTATAGTGTAAACACACAGAGCACTGACAACAGTTGCATGCAGACTGGAATTAACCCTGAAAAATAATACATCATAATTCCTCATCTGTTCCATGAGCTCAACTTCAAGTGGTTTCGACTTGGATCTGTTGTCACATAATCTATCAGAAAATCTTGGTACTACACTGTTTATTTTACAAATGAAGTCAGTAAAAATAAAAGGTTTTGTACATCATGTGATAAATTCTCAATTTGTGATTGGCTGACTGAAAAGATCTATTTTAGGTCAGCAAGCATTTCCTATTGACTACACTATATATGTTGCAGACTCAACTACAGGAATTATGGGAGGGCTTAGTTGACACATGCTACATTGTATCACATGATATCTTGCAATTTACTAAATCTATTATTGTTTTTCTCTCTTGGAAACTTTTTCCTACAGTTCCCTTGGAAGAAAGCAAAGAGAGAACAAATATATCCTGATCTTCTGATGATTAGCAGAGGCATAATAGATGAGATCTCTGACTTCGTTACATTATGCCTCTCTTCTGATTACATGACAAGTTATCTGTATCTGCAACATATGTAGTTTGAAATATATTACAGTTAATGAAAGATTTTCTGTAGTTAAATTTGTATGAAAAATTTCCACCCCTGTTTTTATCCCAGTTCCATATTTTAGAAACAAAATACTATTTGCCAAAAATATCAAATTAGCATGAAATAACATTAGGTAAAACCTGTTTCAAGCGACCTCCATGTCATTTACAAAATAGCAATGCATGGATCAATTTCACCGTATAAATGCAAAATTCTATAATCAACAGTTTGATCATGCAGATGCTTTGCATAAACAAATAAATGCAGTTTAAAGCATCTGAGGTGCTGCTTAAAAGTAAGTCTGGTTCCCTAAACAATTTCACTAATGTCAACGAGTCAGACCAGCATACTGCTGTTAATATATATGATATTTTTATAGTGCTGTCGACAAATTTATTTTGTGAACGGGTACTCCACATTAATTTCCAATGAACAGGTTTTTCACTACAGTCGGGTACAGGTTACCCGATGACAGCCCTACTTGTTAAAATGTCATGCAATATCCTCATCATGAGAATCTCAATTACATTCCATATTTAAGAGATTAACAATAATGGGTGCACAGTCAGTTAAAAATTTCATAATGTGTATCTGTAATGAAAACCTACACAATGCTAAGAATGTTAAAGGGGAGATAATCTGATCCAGCTCTTACTGCAGCACAATGGGTACTACATGTCTATTAAGTTACAATTTGTAATGACTGGTCAATGAGACTTTGTCTTCTTTTATTATCTGCTTTTTCCAGATAATTTGGTATTTTTTGTAAAGGTCTTTCTTTATTCTTGGTTACTGTAAGGACATAACTGTTAAGATCCACACAAGAGGCCCAATGTAAGGAAATCTGAGGTCTCATTTGTTATGCCTCTGCTAATCATTTTATTTATTGAGTTTTATTTATATGAGTGACAGATTTCAGCTTTTGGCTGTAACAGATTTATTACCATACATACTCACAAAAAAGTCAAATAATTTGGGAAGAAATAAAACCATGAAACAAGGGAGGTTGGCTCATCTAAGGGACAAGGTCTAAACTTGAAATTGTAAAGCTTTCTTGTTGCCTAATCAATGTATATTGTTATTGCAGATTTCCTAACCTGACCCACCCTGTAAGGAAATACCATGTGAATCCATTCTGCTGGATTATCCGATTAGCAGTAACACTGAAATATGACTTGAGTTGTGGGTCAGCTTATGTGTGGGTCATGCACTTTTTAAAGTTTTCCCTATTCATCTGGGAGTCAATTTATAGTGAATGGGCTGATACATGAGCATATATGGTGTTGGCTTTAGTAATTTTGGGGTAGGGGTCAATTTATATGTGAATGGGCTGACACATGAGCATATATGGTGTTGGCTTTAGTAATTTTGGGGTAGGGGTCAATTTATATGTGAATGGGCTGACCCAGGAGCATATATGGTGTTGTCATTAGTAATTATGGGGTAGGGGTCAATTTATATGTGAATGGGCTGACACATGAGCATATATGGTGTTGTCATTAGTAATTTCACAAATTATGGACAGGATAAGTGTTATTTTAAAATTAACTTTCCAATTCATGAACTACTGTGCCAACAGACTATATGTGAATCTCAAAAAAAAAATGAAAATATTTATAACCAATGTATTTTTAGTGCTATGCAAAAGAAACAGTATGAATGCATCTAATATTTTAACAAAACTTATGAATGAATATAAGTTCAATAATTATTGGTAATTTTCTTTTATTAACTCAACTGAATTTTGACCCTGAAAACTAACCCTCCTGCACAGACCTGAATAAGAAAAACTACCTGTCCTGAATGAACACAACTAAAATTGACACAACTAAAATTAATTTGATAAAGACTGATATTAAAATAGAAATGAGTAACTGTTTACTGTTGTTTTATATAGAGACTCACTTGACTCACTGTATGACACAAAATGTGCTGGACTTTGAAATTTCCAAATTCATAAACAAGGTCTGATATCTAGTTAAATTTTAGCAAACAAAACCTGACAAAAATCATGTACACCATAGAATTTTCAGGAGAAAAACCAATATTCTGAACTCAACTCTTAGTAAACAATTTTTTAAAAAAATGACATTATTCAAGTAGGCCTGAACTAACCTCAATTATAGACAAAGGTCAAGAACAATAAAAGTTAAGTATATATATATCATGATAAATACAAGCTATCTACCTTTGTTACTTACTAAATTATTCATTTTCAAAAATCCTCTCTCTCCTCTGATTGTGACAGTCAGTACTGTTGAACTGGAGACAAAAGACAGCCTTTGGTGTTATTATTCATATAATGATTTTATTAGACCCATCAAAAAATTACCAGTTACTGGTACCCACTGGCCTAGCCATGAGTCACTAAAATTTTGAACACTGGAAAGATCTGACAAACAAGTTGCTGACATACAATAATTGCATATGTAAAGCATCATCCCAGAAGCTTAATGTATCAAAGTAATGTGTTTAAAATATTACACATAGGTTAAGGGTATACAGAAAATATTTAATACCCACCTAGAGTGCCAGTCAATTTGCTTGCTCTCTGACAGCTGTGTAAATCTGGGACATAGTCGAGCAGACAAACTGGGACTCACATATTTGAAGAGGTACAAGAAAAAAGTAAAACTCAGCACTGCCACTGGATAATATGTAGCATCAAACTGGATGTTTTCTATCCTTCCCATTCTTTTACTACCTGAGGATCATCAGTTTCTGGTGGTTGTGGCAGTCAAAAGCACTGAAAGAAAATCCAAGCAATATATATCACATGACTACCAAATACAAGTTATATCATATATGTCACCTCCTGATTTCATTCATCAAAACATAACATCATACCAAGCAAAGTCTGTGCTATCAAATTACACTACCATCATTTCACTAGAACTGATTTTCTCAAACTGCTAATGTCAGAAGTTCCATTCCAGTGGTCAGTGGAAAGGTTGATGAACAATCAAGGACATGAATTTTGCTTAAAAAGACAGGTTCATGAATCACATTAAAACAAAAAGAGTACAGATATTAAAGTACAAACAATGAAAACTATATTATGTCACATTTGTCGTCAACCTACTGAAGAATGCATGTACCCTTTGCCCGACCATTATTTATTTTCATGACATCTAACAAATGACAGACTCTTCATTACAATTGTTTCATGTTTATATAAATTATTTCAACAGAATATTGCCATGCTTAATAAATACTAAAGTAATGAAATGAAAAATATTTGTAAAGGGGCCATATTAAGGGGGAGATAACTCCGTGACCTTTTCCTATTACTAACAACGCAATAAAGTAAGCTATTGACAACATATTTAAAAAAGCCTTCTCCAAAAAAAATTATTTGTCAGTATCAATTTCGGTCTAATAGGTCTTATTTGGCTCGACTTGAAGATAATCTTTACTTTAGTATTAACTGTTTTAAAGCCATAATCAAGCTTGAACAACTGCATTTGATACCAAGGGAGAATATTTGAATACCTGCAGCCTTCAGGCCTTTTGGAAATAAAATATTTTGTTGCTGAATGTAAATTTATCTGACAGGAAGTCAATTAAAGTCAACTGAAGGTTAATTAAGTTACCAGTACCAGTAACACCAACTACCCTATTGCTGTACTGTTATTGATATCTCAGATTTCTATAATACTGTTACAGATGCAAATCAAGCACTGCATTCCATATCCAATTGTTTTCAATTACATGTACTGTAAATCTGAGTCAGAAACAACTTGACCTCCACAGCTAAT
Source organism: Potamilus streckersoni (assembly GCA_016746295.1). NCBI lineage: Eukaryota > Metazoa > Mollusca > Bivalvia > Unionida > Unionidae > Potamilus > Potamilus streckersoni. Next base: position 66,791 of record JAEAOA010002237.1, read on the forward strand.
AACTTCAATGTGTAAGTACATGGGGCCATTAATCTGAAGTATTCCTCAAGCTTTAGTAGCAAGACCCAGATTTTTTGGTATGGTGTTATTCAAATATTATTATTCAATTATTTATTACTGCATTTTCCAGCACAGATATACATGAAGGTTATTTAGTGCTGTGACTATCCTGGCATAATATGCACCTCACAACAAACTTCCCCAAAAAAAACTAATTATCACAATTGGACATAAAAAATTCAAATCTTGGGGCCATACCCAAATAGCAGATTAAGATCTGCTGTTTGTCTGATATCTTCAACATACTGAATCAAGTCCCCTGCATGCAGTGAGCCATCTAATCATCCAGCTTGAACTGTCCATAGAAAACTATGCCAACTCTAGAGGACATGTTATTCTAATTCATATAGTAAAATAGAACCATACTACAAGCTGATGCAAATTTTGCATTTGTATGCTTGAGTCAATGTCATATCAGAATAATACAGATTATACAGTGTTGAGTAAATTTTGGTATTCCCCCCAAAATATGCATAAAATGCTAAAAAAGTTAAAATTCATAAATGGTAAAAGTCCAATCTTTTCATATAAACCACAATCTTGAAAAAAAAAATACAGGATGTTATCATGTAGAACATCATTCCTGGGAAAAATGGATGCCTCCATTAGCTGCCTTTCATGATGTGCAGGTTGACACACAGACCCATTCTATTTTCTGAGCCACAAGGCGGAAAAATGGATGTCCTTGAATGACAGTACTTTATTCCTATATTATCTGTTGTAATATATTATTTCTTGCAACAGTATTGTGTATGCATTATACAGATATTTTCTTTTCCTTGTAGTAACAAAAATATATTTTAACAAGTGGCAAAGCCACAAGTTAAAATGTTTTTTTTTTTGGTGCCACAAAGTAAGATATATCTGGTATTAACATAGTTAAATGAAACTTTTTCTTCTACTATACACCAAACTTTTTCTTCTACTATACACCAAACTTTTTCTTCTACTATACACCAAACTTTTTCTTCTACTATACACCAAACTTTTTCTTCTACTATACACCAAACTTTTTCTTCTACTATACACCAAACTTGCTCCAGAAGTTTACAAGATTCAACTTACTCCTCTGCTAATCACATTCACCCTTTACTTAAATTCACATAACTTTCACATAATTATGGGTGACTTATTAAAACGATTGGGTTGACTGAATCTGTTGCTGTAAATTGCAATTTTGTCATGTTGTAAACTATTTGACTCTATCTGAAAACAATACAGGTCCTATTCAATGCATCACAGTGTGTTTATCATTGTTGTCAAGGAGGTAAGGAAAAATAACTTGACAAAGATGTGGATGGCACATGGTCCAATTTCTCTACCAAAGATTAATTTCTGTCTGAAGCATTGGGTAGTTTTTATTGATTTGATCTAGTTCACAAAGTACTCACAAACATGTATGTGAATTAGTGACATGCTAAACTACACACCATGTCTGGCAATCTAGACTGATCTAATACTCTAATTTTAATACCCTTCTGATCAGGAGTTAAATACCTGAACAACTGAGCCACTTCTATTCCATTTTAATGACAGGAGTTCTATTTAAATTTACTGTACTGTACATGTATATTTAAGATCACTTCACTTTAAATAGAAAATTGTAAATAATAGATAGAGGATTGTTTCAAGCTGAAACTCAATGGCTGTTCCATACCTATGATGAAAGACTGGTCAAATCATATGGATAAAAGCTAAACTCAATGGCTCTTCCAACCCTATGATGCAAGACTGGTCAAATCATATGGATAAAAGCTAAACTCAATGGCTCTTCCACCCCCATGCTGCAAGAATGGTCAAATCATATGGATAAAAGCTAAACTCAATGGCTGTTCCACCCCCCCCATGATGCAAGACTGGTCAAATCATATGGATAAAAGCTAAACTCAATGGCTCTTCCACCCCCATGATGCAAGACTGGTCTAATCACATGGATAGAAAGCTAAACTCAATGTCTTTATCCACCCCCATGATGCAAGCATGGTCAAATCACATGGATAGAAAGCTAAACTCAATGTCTTTATCCACCCCCATGATGCAAGCATGGTCAAATCACATGGATAGAAAGCTAAACTCAATGTCTTTTTCCACCCCCATGATGCAAGACTGGTCAAATCATATGGATAAAAGCTAAACTCAATGGCTGTTCCACCCCCATGATGCAAGACTGGTCAAATCATATGGATAAAAGCTAAACTCAATGGCTGTTCCACCCCCATGCTGCAAGACTGGTCAAATCATATGGATAAAAGCTAAACTCAATGGCTGTTCCACCCCATGATGCAAGACTGGTCAAATCATATGGATAAAAGCTAAACTCAATGGCTCTTCCACCCCCATGATGCAAGACTGGTCAAATAATATGGATAAAAGCTAAACTCAATGTCTCTTCCATCCCTATGATGCAAGACTGGTCAAATCACATGGATTGAAAGCTAAACTCAATGTCTTTTTCCACCCCCATGATGCAAGAATGGTCAAATCATATGGATAAAAGCTAAACTCAATGGCTGTTCCACCCCCATGATGCAAGACTGGTCAAATCATATGGATAAAAGCTAAACTCAATGTCTCTTCCACCCCCATGATGCAAGACTGGTCAAATCATATGGATAAAAGCTAAACTCAATGACTCTTCCACCCCCATGAAGCAAGACTGGTCAAATCATATGGATAAAAGCTAAACTCAATGGCTCTTCCACCCCCATGAAGCAAGACTGGTCAAATCATATGGATAAAAGCGAAACTCAAGGGCTCTTCCACCCCCATGAAGCAAGACTGGTCAAATCATATGGATAAAAGCTAAACTCAAGGGCTCTTCCACACCCATGATGCAAGACTGGTCAAATCATATGGATAAAAGCTAAACTCAATGTCTCTTCCACCCCCATGAAGCAAGACTGGTCAAATTATATGGATAAAAGCTAAACTCAATGTCTCTTCCATCCCCATAATGCAAGACTGGTCAAATCACATGGATAGAAAGCGAAACTCAAGGGCTCTTCCACCCCCATAATGCAAGACAGGCCTAATCCATTTTATTATACAATGAAGATACTGCCAAGTCCTCATATTTGTTGTTACGCATCTAGGCTCATACAAAGTAACAAAGAAACGAGTAAAACCAACATGAATTGTAAAATTTAACAAAATTTATTTCCCTAGAAAGCATGGTAAAAAAATATGAAAAAGGACTTAGTTTGTGAATCTAATCCAAAAATTAATCCTAGATTGAACATATTAATCCTATCAATAAAAAGTTCTAAATGAATCTAAGTTCAAATCCTGATGAAGTTTCAAAATGGAAGGTGATGAAGTCTTCTATATGCTGTTTTGTGCTGTTGTGTCAATAGTTTCCTTGTTAAATTTTATGAATCAAGAATAATATTTTGGCATTAGAATTCCAAATAATTTCCAATAAATGTCTTTGTAGAAAGGATTTTGATGAAGAGCACTTATGTTTCCAGAAAAAATAAATTATTTTATATAAAATTTTAAACTCAACTGGTCACAACACAAAATATCTTTGAGCTCCAGAGGTACCAATTTATGACTAATTGAAAACACTAAAAACATTAAGTTTTAAGCACAATTTAAGATCACTTGACAGGGTCCAGTAGTGGCTTCATTCAAATGGCACAGTTAAGACTATAGGCCACCTGACATGCATGCCATGGATGAATTTGATTCTACTGATCAACCTTACTGTAAGATTCAATAATAAAAAATAAAAAAGGGTTGTTTACAACAGCTGACCCAAGCCAAGAATGACCTTGATTATGATCAAAGATTTTCACTGTGTGTACAAATTCTGAATGAAGGTCAGAAACTAGGTCAGATAAAAAAAATGTAGCAATAGTGATTTTTTCTAGAACTGAACTGAATTTTCTAGAAAAATGTTGAATCCAGTGAATAAAGTTATTACAATAACATGTAATGAAATAAAATTATAACAAAAAATAAAAAAAAATAATACACAAGCAGTAAAATTACATATATGTACGAGTGTGTGTGTATACATGTATGAGTGTGTGTGTATACACATCCATATATCTACTTGGGGGTGTAAGTATGACATACACTTTTACAGGGTATCATATGCTTGTTTCTTGACATTTTGATAGAGATATTCCTCAATGTACACTAATTACTGTATTGTTTATGGTCTATTCAACTTGTTGACTATTACAGCATGAATCTTGACAGGATTCCAGTAAATCTTAAGTCAATCCTAACAACACTAGTGAAAATATTTTCAAACTAGAAGGCTACCATGGCAGGCATATATAAGAGACCAGATCAGCACCATTTTCATTCATGACAAGCTAGATATAAGATTTTGATCATATTTGATATCTACACAAGTTTTATTCAGACCTATTTCTAGATCTACAGGACGAGACCAATAACAGGATATTCCTAATTGCTGGTGGTGGCTGCAATGGATGCCAGATTGGCACCAGAATCATTTAGGACCAACCAGACATAATGAAATGCCTTTCAATGAAAATCCCAATGTTCAGGCGGAGTATGACATTCCATACAGCAATAACATGATTTCAGGATGACTCACAGCAATAACATGATTTTAAAGACTGCTGTCCTATCTTCTTATTTCAATGCTTATCAGTAAAACTTGTATTTAGATAACACTAGTTCCTTTTGGGCAAGGCGAGTCCCTCATCTAATTTCCCCTTTCACTTCTATAAACATAACACCTGTCTTTTAATATAAAATTCTGATGAAGACATTATTGACTATATCATGCTGAGGTTCATGGGTTTGATACTCAACCAGGGAAAGAACATAACTCCCAGTTATTTAGCAAGCTAAACCAATACTGTGTTAAAGTGCCATTAAAAATATATTTATCTTGGACAACAGATACCTCTTTTACAGGTCCACACATGACCAATAAAAATTCCCTGTATAATGTAACACCTATGACCAATAACAATGTCCTGTATGATGTTAACACCTATGACCAATAACAATGCCCTGTATGATGTGTAACACCTATGACCAATAACAATGCCCTGTAAAATGTAACACCTATGACAAATAACAATGCCCTGTAAAATGTAACACCTATGACCAATACCAATGCCCTGTATGATGTAACATCTATGACCAATAACAATGCCCTCCCTGTATAATGTAATACCTATGACCAATAACAATGCCCTGTATGATGTGTAACACCTATGACCAATAACAATGCCCTGTAAAATGTAACACCTATGACTAATAACGATGCCCTGTATAATGTAACACCTATGACCATTAACAATGCCCTATATAATTTAACACCTATGACCACTAACAATGCCCTGTATAATGTAACACCTATGACCAATAACAATGCCCTATATAATGTAACACCTATGACCAATAACAATGCCCTGTATAATGTAACACCTATGACCAATAACAATGCCCTGTATAATATAACACCTATGACCAATAACAATGCCCTGTATGATGTAACATCTATGACCAATAACAATGCCCTGTATAATGTAACACCTATGACCAATAACAATGCCCTCTCTGTATAATGTAATACCTATGACCAATAACAATGCCCTGTATGATGTTAACACCTATGACAAATAACAATGCCCTGTATGATGTTAACACCTATGACCAATAACAATGCCCTGTATAATGTAACACCTATGACCAATACCAATGCCCTGTATGATGTAACATCTATGACCAATAACAATGCCCTCCCTGTATAATGTAATACCTATGACCAATAACAATGCCCTGTATGATGTGTAACACCTATGACCAAAAACAATGCCCTGTATGATGTGTAACACCTATGAATCATTCAAAAGGAAAATTCCCATTGTCAATGTTGCAATTTCTACTGTACAATAACTGCAGTAACTCATATGGTAGAGTGCTGGACATGTAATTAAATGGTTGCAGGTTTGATACCAACCCAGGCTAGCCAATGTTGTCTGCCTTAGTATGACACTAGAAAAGGTACTTAGGTCTACTAACTAGTGTTGGCAGCCTTAGTCTGTCATTGGAAAAAAAATACTTAGGTCCTATTTCTTTGACATCATATAGTCAATACTGTTTTTAAAAAAATGCTACTGAAACTGACAAAAAAAACCCCAAAACTAACCTCACACAACTAATCAAATGTTCTGGTTCTTCATGAATAATTCACATCAGAACTATACTGCACATGGAGTCCACTGTAACTGTATTTACACTGCATGGTTTGAAGCTGCTGTAATTTGAGATGGCAGAGTTTGATAAAAAGGAAGTTTAAAGTGAGTCATTCCTAATGGAAACTGCAGGATGACATCACACAAATCACAACTACACTATATATGTTGCAGACTCAGCTACAGGAATTATGGGAGGGCTTAGTTGACACATGCTACATTGTATCACATGATAACTTGCAATTTACTAAATCTATTATTGTTTTTCTCTCTTGGAAACTTTTTAACAAACTTTTTAGCAAACTTCCTTATGTAGCATGTATTCAAATTATATGGGCTTTTACAGAATATGCTGGTAATTCATTTGTATTGTAAATTGAAATTCTGAGAAACAAATCATGTAAGCATATGCATCTTCTAAAACATTTTACAATGGTCTATTTAAAAGCTGGTAAAAAAATGGTCTTTTTTCATTCCAATTTAAAATGATTTCTAATTTCAGATGTATAAATTCAATAATTAGTGTTGTGACTAGCAAGCCATGGAAAAATAATTTTGCCTTTCTTGGCATGCAAGTGTCTTTACAAATTTTACAAATCTCCAGTCATTAATGGGGCAAGAAAAGTAAATAAAATGTTTCCATGTTAGACAGATCATAATGCTGAAATAAGTGAATAATATAATTAAAACCACCAAACAGCACATACAGAAACTATATATATGTATTTCTAAGGTAAAAAAAAAACAATCATACTTACAAATGATAAACAGCACAAAGCTTACAGAAGGGACATGTAAATATTGTGACAAGATCATAGTGTGATCAGTCTAAAAAGTGACCCCATCTGTCTTAAATTTATACTTTTAATAAATTATAAAACAGTAATGTCAAGTTTAACTATTCTTTTGTCTTATATTTTTGTTTTTAAGCTAAATATCTGATTGTGTGTTTTAGCCAGAAATGGCAAATCTGTATCCTCAATGGAGTACTTTTTGAAAGTTCAATTTGCTGAAATGTAACCCCAAGCTTGAAAAAGGCCCATGGGTTGTTATAGGACTCTCCCAATAAACATTATAATTGTCCCTTGGGAAGTCCATACTTCATTTTAAGTCAATCCCCATGTTTAATTTATGCATGATTTTTTTTTTTTCTTTTCCTTTCTTTTAGATGGTAGTGTTACTGACTTATAAGCTCACTGTATACTTTAGAAAAAGGACACTTAAACATACAGTTTATTTCTGATATTATTGTAGTCAAGACATTTTCAGCATATTTCCATTGTTACATCAAGTATGCATACTGTATATATTTGCCTAAAAGTAAAGTCAAACTGCAAACAACAAAGACTCTGATCTACCATAGCATACTGTGCTTGCAGATCTGGGTCTATGTTGTCTGTTCTACTGATTATTCCTAATAAACTGCACATATTCTGATGTGCTAGCAGATCTGGGTCTGTGTTGTCTGTTCCACTGATTATTCCTAATAAACTGCACATATTCTGATGTGCTAGCAGATCTGAGTCTATGTTGTCTGTTCTACTAATTATTCCTAATAAACTGCACATATTCTGATGTGCTAGCAGATCTGGGTCTGTGTAGTTTGCAGCTGGACTTGAATATGAGTATATATGGTATCTTTTCACCAACTTTTTCCCTGTTTACAATGACGTCATGTTCAAATTAACCAAATAATCCTGCATGATATAGCCATTGATGAGTTAATAAGTCATGTTCAAATTAACCAAATAATCCTGCATGATATAGCCATTGATGAGTTAAAATGTCATGTTCAAATTAACCAAATAATCCTGCATGATATAGCCATTGATGAGTTAATAAGTCATGTTCAAATTATCCAAATAATCCTGCATGATATAGCCATTAATGAGTTAATAAGTCATGTTCAAATTAACCAAATAATCCTGCATTATATAGCCATTGAGAGTTCAAATTAACCAACCAAATAATCCTGCATAATATAGCCATTGAGGAGTTCAAATTAACCAACCAAATAATCCTGCAAGATATAGCCACTGATGAGTTCAATTTAACCAACCAAATAATCCTGCATGATATAGCCATTGATGAGTTAATAAGTCATGCTCAAATTAATCAATCAAATAATCCTGATGACACTCTTACTAGGTGGAGGTTAAAAATTAACTAATGGGAGAAGGCACAATGGATAACTGAAAAAGCATCAGGATTTATACTGTAGATTCCTCAATCTACTAAATTACATCACTGCAAACATAAAGATAAAGCTGTCTAATGTCAGTTGTAAAAATCTGCTGTACAGAAAATGTAAACACATTCTATGCAAAAACCCAGATGCAGATTTCTCCACTTGCACTGCTTATAGTCCTATGAACCTATCAATTAGGCCTATGAGTTATTTCTGCTGTTAATGGGATCCAATCCTGTAATTAGTTTTGAGTAAAGGTTGTGACTATTAATCATGATTATATTTTCTTGCCAAAATCTTGTGGGATTGGTATTATCCATTGGATTTCTTAAGGTCTTTCATGCATTCTTAAATTGGTAAACAATAAGTTGCAGCTGAGCTAGGGATTTTCTAGGGTAGCCATTAACCTCACATTATGCACCAGGAAGTTGTACCATACTTTCAAGCTCTGTAACACTGACATCATTTATGATACATCAAATTGTTTGGTATTAAAAAAAAACTGACTAATGTAGCTCTACAATGAAACTAATGTTGACTTTCTACTTGCATTACAAAATACTGCAGGAAAACCATAAGTTTATTTGACCAGATTTTTGGGGCCAAAATTTACCAGCTATTGTAACACAAGCTTGGGTCTGGATTTTAGACTTTTTGGCCTGGTATATTAAACAGACTGGTTCAAACTGCACACAGACAGGTGAACCTTTGCAAAAATTAGAAGTCTGATATTTGGAGAAAAAGTGGTCAGGATACGAAAATGATGGGTCTAATATGCAACAACATAAAAAATAAAAAAATTTCCCCCTCTGCTGATGCCTAAGTGAAATAGCCAATCCAAACAATGTTTCTAACATGATTAGGCATCCGGCTAAAAAAAATCTCTTGGAAGCTATTGTATCTGGATGTTTTCAAAAGTAACCCAAAAATGTGTTATCCTACCCAAAAATGTGTTATCCTATCTCCATTTCATGCTAAAATGAAACGAATCTCCAGAGGTGAATGAGTTAAGCATTTCATTGTGTGTAAACAGTATACCCAGCATGACCAAAATATCAAGAATTGCTAAGATTGGTAATTTTGTTTTCAGCCCTTGATCTATTAAAAAAAAACCAACCCTGGTATGCGAGCACTTTAATTTAATTCCATGAAAATAATAACTGGAAATTTCAACTCAGCTACAGTTAATTACATGTTAATATCATGTGCATATTTCTGGGATCACTCTACCAGGTGAAGTGGGTGAAAAAGTTGCTTGAAAAAATGTAAACATCGCCTTCTTCTGTTTGAAAAGCAAAATTGACTTTGCACTTAGCTTGTGCCTTTTGAGATGCCCCCTTGCTGTAACAAGCAGTTCTGGTACTGTTGTAACCCAAGACAAATTTATTTACTTGGTGTTGATACAAATTAGCTTATGTCCTCAAAGAAACTCTAGCACATTCACATGCATGTTTTAGTAGCTATCTGTCCATTAACTCTCCAGAGCAAAATATCACTGCTAGATTTCATGAAGTTGGACCTATAATGAAAATATACCAAATTCTGTTTCGATATTTAAACATCAATATGCAAATAGCAATTGCCTTTTAAAAAATCTGATCAGTAATGAGCATTTTCTAATTTATTTCTTTTTTTAAAAAATGAAGATTTTAAAAGCAGTATTTGCATATTTTCTTTATAAAATCCATTTGAAACCTTAAACGAACTTGCAATGGCGGACATTGCTGCATATATGATATAACAACTCATTAAACTGTCTGTATTTGTAAATAATTGGGCAAAAAGATTCTGGAAAATATAAAATATAATGAAAACAAAGTTTAAATACATGTATTATCTGATAAGAGATTTAGCCTAAATATTTAATACATGTAATACAGGTCAGAAACATATGAAAATCTATGTTGTAAAATTTGAAGAAAAAGAAATGCTGCAAGGTCAAGGTTGTTTTTTGACATACCATAATTAATTTTCATGAAAATATGAAAAATATATACATTAGTGAAGCAAACACTATTTAACCAATGCATATCATTATTACCAGTAGGTAGACAAATATGCATGCCTGTTAATGAATTTTCTAACGAAGCTAGAGTGTAGTTATATTAAGAAAAACCCTCTTTCTAAATATAGTCATAGTAGCATAGACCATGTCATGATGCAATATGTAATATGTATTCTTGGATGTTTTGGTTGGGGGAAAAAAGGGTACAGTTTAGTTCGATCTACTCTAGTGATTCAGTGTGTTGTTACTGAATAGCTACAGTAATGTTTTAACAGGAACAATGAAATTAGGACAAAGAATACGGCTTAAAGTCACTTGTGCATTTATTCTTATGTACATACATTACACATTGTTTCAAAGTATGTTAGAAATCTTTTTGACTGCAATTTTACATAAAATTTGTTGCAAATAAAATAAAATAATTAAGTGGTAGTTTATTAAGCATTTTTACCAACTTGCAATTAAAAGACTAATCTTGATAATGCTATCAGTCAAAATTAATTACAATGTATAGCTCTGCTATGCTTTTTAAATCATATGGCCAAAACACACTGCAATTACCTGAATCCAAAAACATTCCACAAATATGAAAAAAATGGGTAAGAATATAATTCTTATATGAGTACAAAATGTGTTAATAAATTTATAACATTTTTTCACTTGAAAATAAGGTATTGCAGAAAACTGTTAAAAGCATACTGAGAAATAGAGCATATATATATATATATATATATATATATATATATATATAAAAAACAAAAACCCGTTGTGTTTGCAACTTTCTACATGTCTGTTTCTACATGATTTAAATAAATCTTTAGATGCATGACACAAACTAAGCTTACATCAAGTTGCTGTAACTGAATACTATTTGTATTCCCCCAGAAATCTGTGAGCCATAGCGCCATGTATTACTTTGTGTACATTTATGCAACACAAATTATATCCCAGATGTTTTATTCTATTTTGGATATTTTATTCTTATAGTAGTAATTAAAGACTACTAAGAAATTTATAAAAGTTTTGAAAAGAAAATGTGTTGGCTGCAAAAGATAATTTTCCTTGTGCATGGCTGTCTTTTTTTTAAGTCTTCTTAGTTTAAACTGCTTGGTACAAGAAGACTAAAAAAAACAGCCATGCACAAGCAGAATTATGTTTGCTGCCAACACATTTTCTTGCATCTATCTCAATCAATCCATGACACATGTGATTCCTTGCTGGATCCAGTGGCTTGAAAGGGCTGTTATTTCCCATATGATTTGTATTCTTCATATATATATATATATATATATATATATATATATATATATATATATATATATATATATATATATATATATATATATATATATATATATATATATATATACATACACACACACAGAGTATTGTTTCTTGCTTTGGACATACTTCTCCCTGTTTATCTCCCACTTCTCTCTGTTCTGTCCAAAAGGACAAGTCATTTCTCCATAAAATTCAAGTCTAGCTTGACCCATGACATTTCAGAACATGAAAAGTTCTCTAACAATATGGCTTATTGATAACTGTCACTGCTGCTTAAATGAAATTATAATAGTCATGTACACTGCACACCATCTAACAGTCATTATACAAATGCTATATACCAGTCATTAGTTGTTCAAAGTCCTCCAGTAAACATTTGAGCCACTAGTCTCAATGCCATTGAAAAAGTTTTTAAAGAATTTGATCTGCCAATACATGTAAGCAAAGCAAAGCTGACAGGTCAATCACATTTCATTTTATACATGTATCTGACTAGATAATGCAAGGTTATATGAGGAGAACCAAAATACACATGTACACTGTACCTATGATAATCAGGTCATCCTATCTTATCAGCCACAAAACAGACAACTTATTCATACTTACACAAATGAAACCTGTCCTTAATGGAAACTGAGGAACATGATTCTGTCCAAAATGGAAACTTGAGGAACATGATTCTGTCCATAATGGAAACTTGAGGAACATGATCCTGTCCATAATGGAAACTTGAGGAACATGATTCTGTCCATAATGGAAACTTGAGGAACATGATTCTGTCCATAATGGCAACTCTAAGAACATGATTCTGTCTATAATGGAAACTTGAGGAACATGCTTCTGTTCATAATGGAAACTCGAGGAACATTATTCTGTCCTTAATGGAAACTCGAGGAACACGATTCTGTTCATAATGTAAACTTGAGGAACATGATTCTGTCCATAATGTAAATTTGAGGGACATGATTCTGTCCATAATGTAAACTTGAGGAACATGATTCTGTCCATAATGGAAACTTGAGGAACATGATTCTGTCCATAATGGAAACTTGAGGAACATGATTCTGTCCATAATGGAAACTTGAGGAACATGATCCTGTCCATAATGGAAACTTGAGGAACATGATTCTGTCCATAATGGAAACTCTAGGAACATGATTCTGTCTATAATGGAAACTTGAGGAACATGCTTCTGTTCATAATGGAAACTCGAGGAACATTATTCTGTCCTTAATGGAAACTCGAGGAACACGATTCTGTTCATAATGGAAACTTGAGGAACATGATTCTGTCCATAATGGAAACTTGAGGAACATGATTCTGTCCATAATGGAAACTTGAGGAACATGATTCTGTCCATAATGGAAACTTGAGGGACATGATTCTGTCGATAATGGAAACTTGAGGGACATGATTCTGTCCATAATGGAAACTTGAGGGACATGATTCTGTCCATAATGGAAACTTGAGGAACATGATTCTGTCCATAATGGAAACTTGAGGGACATGATTCTGTCCATAATGGAAACTTGAGGAACATGATTCTGTCCTTGATGGAAAAATGATCTTTATACAAATATTTCTCAGTATCCACAACAAGACGATATAGGCTGGTTGAGACATAATAGATCTAAAGGTTTAATTTATGTAGAAACAGCCATGTAGTGTTTTGTAAACACGTTTGTATTTTTTTTTTGTTTTGTCTGTTTTGTGTATGCTTTTGAAAAAAACTCAATAAGAGTCAGGCTAGTTAGATACTAGTTTTGCACTGTTCATTGTCAGTTTATTGCATACATATATTTGCATGTAGGTAGTGATAAGCCATAACCTCAGCAAACCTACCTTTAGGAAATAGAGGAAGCAAACTAATTTAAGTCACAGTCAATTTCAAGTTTCCCTGTCTCTGTACACTGTCAGACTGATTGAATCAATACTCCCATTACAAGTGCCAACTTATCTGATGAAAAAGAAAAAATAGCTTATTTAGAAAGCAGTGAAAAGTGCTATACAAGTGGTGTGTAGTTATCAGGGTACCAATCATTTCATAATAAGGAAAGGCAGATGGAGCAAGGAATAAACAAACTCCCATTCTTCATATCCCCAGCATTTAGCTGATCCCAATTCTATCATTAAGTCATACAAGTAAAGAAAAGTTTGATGATATAAAACCATATTCCAAGTTTCAATTAAATACAATCGGAAATACAGATTTCATAGTAACAACTATTGGCAGAAGACACACAGGAACCCAAATATTTTTGGGGACCTGACATAAAACTTAGTCAAATCTCCTATCATTATCAAGTGTGAATTGAAACAGAGATAAATACACAGATGCTTACTGTTTTGATGGATCAAATCTACTTCTGCCATAAATGACAGCCAAACAGCTACTAATCATGTGACAGCAATGTGACTCACTATGGATAACAGCATCACTGTTTAGAATACTGTACAATAAACTATATCCCCCTTCCCCGAGTGTAAAACTGAGGGTAAAAAAAAATCCCTTGGTGTCAGAACGGCTCTCTCTCTCTCTCTCCAAAATCAAAGAGGCTATTGATTCATCTTCTCTTTAACAAGTTACACTTGGAACTTTTAGATCTTTCTTTCACTGCAGCAAAGTTAACAAATGTGCTGTATTCCAGTCAAGGGAATATTTTCTCCATTTTTCATTAAAATCAGATCCACATTTACTTTCGTGTTCTGCTTCTTTCACTTTCTTCGCTAATGATTCTTAATACACACCGTTTTAATCTGGAAATCACATTTTTGAGCAACAAGCATTGAGGTTAAACATCTTGATGACATCTTGCTAAGCGCGATAGAGCTCGCGATAATAGGGGAAGCTACTCTGTCATAATATTGCCTATGGTAGTCGGGTTTTCTGATTTGTATACTCAGAATAGCAGAGAGCATGTGAAACAGGAAACCAGAATATGCCTACGATCGAAGTATACATGATGCCATCCCTAATCCAACATTGGATATTAAATAAATCTTGATTGTATTGTGAAAATCCTTTGTGTAAAAAAAAAAAACGCATGCCAAAAAATTAGTATGCATCAGTTTTCTCCCTGACACACAAGTGTTCGTACAGGGAAACACTGCAATAAAGTTTGATATGGAGCTGTAATTACTGATTTTCAGGAGTGGTTCTTTCTTATTAAAATTTGTGCTTAATTACAAAACCCACATACTTTTGCAATATTTAAATCACATAAGCACAACATTTTTTCTTATTTATATCAAAGTGATCAGAAAAAGTATGAAAAAGGCAAAGGAATCCTGGATAGAAAGACAATGCTGCAAAATCAAAGACAGTCTGAGTAGAAATTACAGCAAAATGGCATATCAACTGGTGAAAGATCTTACAACACATAAACAAGGGAAAAGTACCACCATCCAAGACAAATCAGGAAAATGCCTCAAAGAAGATCAAGAGATCCACAAGCGATGGACAGAATGCTGCTCAGAATTGTACAATCATAAGACACAAGGAGATCCTGCAGTACTAAATTGCACTCAGGCTGAAGAAATTGATGACAACCCCATTCTTTGTGAAGAAGTAGAAATTGCAGTTAGGTCACTAAAGAAAAGAAAGACAGCATTGACAAAATACCAGCAGAGCACATTCAAGAAGGGTAAGAAGAGACAGTCACAGTCCTAACAACAATCTGCAACAAGATATGGCAGACAGGAGATTGGCCCACCACATGGACTCAATCCTTGGTCATCATGCTTTCCAAAAAAGGAAACCTACAACTATTTTAAAATTACAGAGCCATCAATTGAGCAAAGTCATGCTGAAGATAATTCTCAACAGGCCAAAGTCTCAAGCTGAAGAGCAGGCTGGCTTCAGAGCAGGAAGGGCTCCAAGGAAGAAATCTTTAATCTCTGACTCCTTTGTGACAAATACCTTTAGGATCTGCAGGATCTATACCATGTCTTTATAGATGTCAAAAAAGGTCTTTGATAGGGTATGGGCAACTATGAGGAAGTATAACAGCTCAAGCCTCATGCAAGTTGTGGAGCACTTCTATGACATGACAAAGCCACCAGTGCTGTCTTCATCAATGGCAGCAGAGGATAGTGGTTTCAGAAAAACAGTTGGTATCAGACAGGGATGTACATGTATACTGTCACCTACTCTTCAACATTTTCCTAGAAAGAATCATGGAGGATGCCTTGAATGACAACAAGAGCATTGTCAGCATTGGAGGAAGAACAATCACCAACCTTCACTTTACAGATTGATATTGATGGTTAAGCAGGAGATGAAAAAGAACTGACTTGCGCCTTGACTCAACCTCCACAGCATACAGTATGGAGATAAGTGCAAAAAAAAGATGATGACAAACAACACCATTGGTATCAGTGCAGAAATAAAACTCAGTGGATAGAAGGTGGAAAGAGTCACAAGTTTCAAGTACTTGAGATCAATTATCACATATGAGGGCTCCAAACCAGAACTACTTTACAGGAATGCCCAGACAACAGCAACAATAAAAAGGTTGAGACCAGTATAGAAAGATACCATCATTGCTTTTGGTTCCAAAATAAGGCTGATGAGCTCGATTGTCATATCCATCTTTCTGTATGCTTGTGAAACATGGACACACATCAAATCCATAAAGAAGGATTCCAACCTTCAAAATGAGATGCTACCGCATGATCTTGGGCATCTCATACATTGATCATGTAACCAACAAAGAAGTCCGCAACAGGATCTAATGAGCCATCCAATCCTATGAAGACCTCTTGGCAACTATAAAAAAGTGCAAACTGAACTGGTATGGTCATGTCTCAAGATTATCTGGACTGTCAAAAACTGGTATGGTCATGTCTCAAGATTATCTGGACTGTCAAAAACTGGTATGGTCATGTCTCAAGATTATCTGGACTGTCAAAAACAATCTTGCAAGGCACAGTGCAAGGGTGCAGAAGAAGAGGCAGAGAGAAAAAGAGTTGGGAAGACAATATTAAGGAGTGGGCAGGCATTGGATTTTGAGATTCCCAAAGGGCTTTAGAGAACAAGGAAAGATGAAGAAAATTGGTTGTAAAGTCAACTGTGGTGCCCCAACAACCTCTTGGGTTGAGGGATTGATAATGATGATGATGTCAAAGTGTCAGGATTTTCTATTTGATAAACAGCAATTTTACTGTAATTGTTCTCAACAGTTTCTGGATAAGGAATCCTAGAATCTTTATTCCTATAACTGAGGAGTCCCCAGTGAAATTCTAACATTAATTTCAAATGGATAGAAAGCTAAACAAAAAGTATATTTCTTAGATATAAGGATTAGCTATTATAATATTACTCTAACAAGAAATTATTTTTGGGTAAAGAGAATGTTCAGTTAAAACACTATTCATGTTAATTATAATTTTTATCCTACATAAACACTACAAATGAAAAGGAATCACTACAATAAAATCAACAATTAGTTCTAATACCATGAATAATTATTCTGAATCCTGTGTAGTTTTCTTCTGAAGTAAAACTGTGTATTTATTCATATCAAAGAAACTTACATTAGAAGACTTCAGACATTATACTGTACAACCTACAAGCTTAAATTACTATCATTAAATGAAACAAAGGAATGAAATACCACAAAGCATCATATGAGAAAAAAATAAAAATAAGTAAATTAGTACTGTTTTAAATACCTAAGGAGTAGGCAGTAATGAATAAAGGTTGGAACTACCATGGATACTAAAAAAAAAGATGAAATGGTCTTAATACTTTTTACCAGACACAAACAGCTTGAGAATGCAGATATGAACAGCCATCAAGATGAATTCACACAAGCTTTAGGTACTGATACTCAAATATCAAACTGAAGTATACATAATCTTTTGCTTTTGTTAGAAAGAGTCTCATTTTCATCAAAAGTCCATTTCCAAAAAATGACAACATAACTCATATGAGTTGACCTATTTTTCTACAACCTTTTCATCAAGTCTCTGCTGATACTGTTGTGCCCTAGGCTAAATCCCATACTTTTTATAAAGTTTCTGCTGATACTGTTGTGCCCTAGGCTAAATCCCATACTTTTTATCAAGTCTCTGCTGATACTGTTGTGTCCTAGGCTAAATCCCATACTTTTCATCAAGTCTCTGCTGATACTGTTGTGCCCTAGGCTAAATCCCATAATTATATAGCAATTATTATGGCATACAGATGATTTGATAACAAGGTCCATATCAAACTCTGAGAAAGCTTTGATTCCTTTTCCTGATTTTAATTTGCAATACCACCAATTAAATATAAAGACCATTTTAACAAAAAGAGGAATTGTTTATCTGCCAGACAACTGTAAGTTCTTATATACTGTTACATTTAAGCTTTTTCAAAATATCCAATAGGAAAAAGTAAAGCCAACAAGCTTTGTAAATTTTAACAAAATAATTTATTTCCCTGAAAAAAGGTAAAAATGTGAAAAAGGACTTACAGCTTAAAAAAATAACCAAAATTTAATCCTAAAATCTAAATATAAAAGTCCTATCACTAAAAAGTTCTAAATAAATCCAAGTTTGAATCCCAATAAAGTTCCAATATGGAAGACAATGATGTCAGATGAATGCAGTATTGTATTGATACCTCAACAGTTTCTCATTTAATTTTGTGAACCAAGAATAATATTCTGGGTTTAGAATTCCAAATAATTTCCAATGAATGTCTTTGTCCATGACTTTGATGAATAAGAAGCACTTAAATCTCTATGAAAAATAAATTTTAAATAACAATTTCAACTCAAATGGCAAAAAAAACAAAAAACCTCTGAGCTCCTATAGGTATTATTTTACGACTGAAATTTCTACTAGAAAATGTGTTTTAACCCACAATTTTAGATCACATGGTGGCTCACATGACAGGGCTACACGATCACTAATTTAAACAGCACGTTAAAAAAAATGCCATTTAGCACAGAGACCAGAATAGCCCTATGTAAGAATCTGATTCTCACACTAGAAATAAATGAAAAAGAAAGGTTGTTTACAACTTGGCTAACATGTGGGCCAAACATGACCTTGGTATTAATTAATCATTTTCACTGAGTTTTTACAAATTTCTGAACAAAGGTTGCCTAAAATTAAAAATGTAGCAATATTATTATTTACTAAAACAACTGGATTTTCTGAAAAAGAACGTCAAATCTAGTAAATAAAGTTATCATTACAATAAAATGTAATGAAACAAAAATAGTAATTTAAAACTAACACACAAATAATTTAATTACATATATGTAACAATACACACTCAATAAAAGAAGGTCCCTTTCTATGAAGCTATGTCGGAGCATCAGAGCAGCCTTCTGAGGGGGCAGTCCTATTAACAAGATAATGACAGTGACGAAGGATAAACTGTTAATGGCTCTATGTCCATTTCCTTAAATCCTGCATTTAGCAATACCATGGATTAGTCACAATGGCTCCATGTCCATTTCCTTAAATTCTGCCTGTAGCAATACCATGGATTAGCCACAATGGCTCCATGTCCATTTCCTTAAATCCTGCCTATAGCAATACCATGGATTAGCCACACCTGACCAAAGTAAAAAATGGTGAGTGTCCTAAGAGAAACTGATGCAAGTCACTGGGATTCCATACAGGGAGAAAGGTTTTATCCTTTGAGACTTTCATTCATGTTTGACATTAAAGCTCAGATCCCTATGAACCCCAAACTAAATTATAAATCATCCTTTAAGATAATCTAGTTATTTTACCCATAAAATTATCTTAACTTGTAGATCATGGTAAGAAATGTAATAAATTTGAACGTAAAGCCTTGTCCTGTAATTCTGTCTTTTCCCTGATTTTTACTATACACATTTAATTGTTTTCTTATTGTTTTATTTCATTACATGCCATTGTAATGTAATATTGTATGTTGGACTTGACCTTGTCCAAAATTGAGTTCAATTCTTCTTGACCCAATTTAATTTTTTTTATTCAATTCATTGTAAACTAGTCAACATAGCTTAATTATTCTGTATGGATTAAAATAAATATTATTAATAGAAGAAATGTTTATTTGGGTCAAAGTTTTGGAATTTGTAAAGTGAATTATACATAATCCTTGTTATCATTTTGCAAACTGGAGAACAATACAATCTTGGCAACTGTGAGGACTTGGTCATTTGTGCTTTAATATCTGTATTATGTTCTGTCCAGTTGGATGAAATCTTTTTCTTTAAATTATTTAACTCAAGTGATTATTTTCTCTGGAAATATAAATTTTTGGAGGAAGACATTTACTGGAATTCATACTGAATTCAAACCTGGAATTATATTATTGTGATTCAACAAAAGACTGTTGATACATCTACACTCTATATGTTTTAACAGCATCATCACCTTCAGTTTTGGGATTTCTTCTGGACTTGTACTGAGTTTCGTTCAGGACTTTAAATTAGTATGACTTGTGTCTGTAATTCTGCGATTATTTTGGGATTCAGTCATTCTCACTTTGTATTTTAGGGAAATAAATTATATTTGTTAAATTTTACAAAGCTTGTTGTCTTGCAAACTTTTATGTAACTTATTTTAAGAGCATAGACTTGTAACATTTGCACCTCAAGTGAAATGAGTTCTAATAAATGCAAGACAATTTCTGAAATTCCCAAAGAGTACATTAGTTCTGAATTAGAAAACCAGTACATTCAAGTTATGAAGGATGCAAGACAGTTTTATGTACCAAAAACATTACTCTCAAGTTAAATGCAAGCCAGTTTTAAGTACCAAAACAGTACCTCCAAGTTAAAAAAGACACAAGCCAGTTTCAAGTACAGAACTATAGTCCGATGGTTTGTATCCCTCTATCGATTTCAATAATGGAAACATTTAATTTGATAAAAAGTGCAGGGAACTTAGTCAATTCATTCATTGATTTATATTTTCTAACCAGACTGTGAGTAGAATGGCTATAACACCGTCATTGCGTGTTTCATGCTTAATGGAAGTTTTAAGTATTATAGACCAACATGCCTGAGACCCATTTCCAGTTCCTGGACAAGTCCATTTTTAGCAAAGGGTTATTTGCACGATTAAAGATGTACATAATATGTCATCTGCTTCCGATATTTAAAGTGTCAAATCAAGCAAAGGAAAAGAATGACAAAAAATTGCCTTTCATGGGAATTTAACAAGTGGTTTCATTAATATGTTCATGTGTGCAAAGGAATATAATTCCAAACTCAACGTTATGATAATATTATTGAATTATGCGGCAGTTACCGAATAGGATGAATTACGTCATTATATTGTCAGATGGAAATAAGCTACCTCATAGTGTATGGAATATGGCGCTGTGTTAGTATGGAAAGTCTGTTAAGCATGAAAGGTGCAAGGGGATGCCAGTATTAGTGCCATTCTTGTCACAGTCAGGTTAGAATTTATAAATCAATAATTCAGTTGACTTAGTTCTGTGCCTATTTTATCACATTAAACTTTTTAGTTATTGAAATCGGTCATAGGGTACAAACAAATAGGGATGTAGCATCGGACTATAGTACATTCAGGTTGTGAAGCATGTAATACTAAGACAGTTTTGAAGTACCAAAACAGTACATTCAAGGACTGATGTTCTGCATATTAACATTGCTCATTTTTTCTTTAAAAAAAAAGATTAGTTTACACTTTTTAATTTATGTAAACAATTTCATTATAATCCCATCACGATTTTTCCCAAGATGATTCTCTAAGCTTCTTAAACAAGTCCTCTCCCGAAACCAAAATTTTTATAAACATCAAAGCAAAGATTTGGAATTCTAAGTTTCTTTAAGTCATTTTCCTAAAAAAAAAAAAAATGCATTTTATAGTTTCTATTCATGTTGCTCTGCAATATATTTTGTTTTACTAGAGTACATAAAAAAGGTGTCACAAAAAGCTGACTCGTGAAGTGCGTCAAATTCAAAACACACACACACACACACACACACACACACACACACACACACACACACATTGTCGGACAATGGTTCGTCTGGTTGAAACCATTCCAAACTACAAGAAAATATATTAATATCAGCTGATATGATAAAATAAATAATGTTACCCATTATATTATAAGCATATTTAGGAACAGGTAAAACCAAATGCGTCAAAATGGATGACTCCAGGTTAACAAAGATGTCTTTCCAGTACTGTACTCAGTAATGTAGTCATCGGACATAACATTGGTTAATGCATGCATGAACCTGTCTCTTTTATTCTATAATGATGTTCTAAAATTAAAGTAGAAATTTATTATTAAAAAAGCAGAGTATACCATCTATTCTTTGTCAAATAACTTCTCCGCTAAAAACAAATGTTTGTACCGGTTCGCTTGTGGTACTTTTGACAGCTGATATGCAGATTCTCACGATCTGCAACGATTTATTACGACAATGTCTATGTTTACGGAATCGTGCATAAAATTCGAAAGCCCCACATGACTGGCTGAAACATATAGTACAAAACTTACCAATATTCAGACAAAGAAGTAATTGCCACACAATCAACTTCCACAACTAATCAAATCAATAGTCACAGAACTTAAAAGCCACGTTTATGTTGCTAAAATTAGCAGCATTTATTTAGTCCTTAACGTAAAACGGCCATTCGGTTAATTTCGGCTCTCTCTGAAAGACAAAAATATGATCACTAGCAATTTAAAAAAAATCGTCCTTTTCCGTCAATGTAACACCGATACAGTACATCGGATGTGACTCATAGCAATTTAGAACTATATTCTAGACTACTTTTATAAACATGTAGCAATTATGACAGCTGAAGAAAAGTAACAATCGGAACATTATTAGCTTTTACTGTCATATTCTACTGCAAACGAATCATCAAAAAACATGGACTGATGTGCATTTATAATACTACTTCATATAATGTGACTGAAATAGCGGGAATATGTTCCGATCGGATTCGTAGAATTCACTAGTTCCCACTCTAATATAACCATTGCACAGCTACATTTTCAAAATCTTAGTAAACTGGTTTACGTCGACTCTTAAAGGGGCGCTCTTTTAAGAGAGTAGCAGCAGCAGAGAGGGTGAATCCTACAACAATATATTTGCGACAAAATCGATTAAAGCCTCAGAATGCCAATGGAGCCTTCCTACGAAATCTCATATTTTAACCAAAAAAAAATTAAAGGTCCCATTTTACAAATGGAGCCTTAGCGATTTTGTCGTGAATACATTGTCATAACCACACTCAAATTGCTGCCATCTACGTCTACAAATTTTTGCGACAGAATCGATTAAAGCCTCAGAATGCCAATGGAACCTTCCTACGAAATCTCATATTTCAACCAAAAAAAAATAAAGACCCCATCTTAGCGATTTTGTCGCAAATACATTGTCATAACCACACTCAAATTGCTGCCATCTACGGTCGCAAATATGTTGTCATTTCACCCTCTCTGCTGCTGATTAATACAAATTATTTGTTAGCTTTTCACAAACAGACTAATCGATAATACTTCACCACGTAGATCAATTAAATTATTTGACTGATCGGTGAGTGTAAAATTAATTCTAGTTAGTGAATCATTTTGACATTGCATATAGACTGGATTAGTCGGATTTTCAACAATTAAAAATCCGGGGGGTGCTGTTGGTGCAAATGAATAAAGAATGTAACCTTGTCGGGCTTGATTTGATTGTTCCATATTAATTTGATAACTTCCTTCGATTACATCACACGTTAAATTAAGTGCGATCACCGATGAAATATTCACATTGTTCGGTGCGATATGTCTACCGTCGCCGTCGGGAGAATTATTATGAGTGAGGATAATAGGCTTCGGCTGGCTATCTTTCCATGATTGATAGATTTTATTAAATCCTTCGTCGATGGCAGTTCTGAGTTTTTTCTTTAACTCGGGAACATTATATCCTGGTAATTTATAATTTGGATTTTCATTTATATTTTTTTTATAATCTTGAGCTGAGCTAGTTCTTGAAATTGGGTTATTTTCATCAGTGAAGAGATTAGTAATCCTCGAATTAAATATTTCCATGTCATCGATGATTTTATTACCCGCGGAGACTACACTAATGAACTCAGCTTGTGTGAGAAGACCGGATCTTAACGATGGTAATAACAATTTAAAATCATCATTCATTCCTCTGAAGATAAAAAATTCAATATCTTCCATTGCTGGACTTGTTTCATGTATTTCCAGAATTTCACCTTCCTGTGGGATATAATCATTATAAAATGGAGTTAACCACTCATCTTTACCATATTCATTCTTACGTCGATAAGTTTTTGTAAAGTTTATATCGAGGAGGGTTTTATATCCTTTTGATGGATTTTCAGGTCCTATTTCATCAGTGACGTAATCAGATTTTACAGGCTCGGGCGTGGAATTATCAGCACTTCTAGGTGGATCTTCGGGCCATCCTAATACTGTTCTTATTGAACTGTTATAAATATCTACAACATACCCAGGAGAGCCTATTTCAATTGTAGATGACAGTGTTGGTTCATGAACTGTTATCGCAATTTTTGATTCTTTTTTAGTAATGGATTTTATTCTACGTTGTAATTCATTATTAATTTGCTCAATTTGATAGGATCCAGTTGGTATTGAAACAACGTTCCAATCTGGAGTGTCATCTTTTTTATTCCTATATGCAAACACCAGAGAATTATTAGGTCTCTGACCGCCAAATGGAACCGATCTGATATTAGGCCAACTATGATACACTCGTAATTTTGCCAACGCGATTTCCTTTACTGAAACAGGCGAGGGAAAATTCACACTGAATTTAGGGTTTGTTGACGATATTGATATCATGCTTGTTTTCCGCGGAGTGGTATTTTCTGCTATCCGCTGAAGTAGTTGAATCTCTTGCGACATTATTATTATTATTTACAATGTCTAATTTTGCAATAGATGAAAAAACGCTAGCGTTTTTAATCGTAGTATCATAAATACGTATCATCGCGGAGAATTCGTCTTCGGTAATTATCGTATCATCAATCGATGATGACATCAACGAGGATAATTGTGAGTAACCGTTAGATACTGCTTGATGTTTTACTATATAGTCGTTAAGTTTTTCTTGAGAACACGATGATATTTTTTTAGTAATAGCATTTGCAAGTCCAGCAAATGTTGTCACCGCGGAAATAGCAATTGGGACAGCAATCGGAGCTACCATTGTTACTGAAGATAGTATAATACCAGCACCGGCCATTATACCAGATACCGAGTATACTGTAACATCAATTACGGTAATTCTCCTGCGATACTTTTTAATTTTTATTTCATATTCATCAATGAGTGTTTTGAGTTTTGTTAAGAACTCTTTGACGGTATCATAGCGATATTGCGATGATGGAATCATATTATTTTAAAACCTCAAGTGGTTTTTAATTGTTAAAAATTCTAATTTAGATCAGCTACAAACTCCATGTACCATACAAATGATGTCTTATTTAAATTAGGATCAGTGCTTGTTATTGTAAACCGTTTGTATTCACCCACGTCAATAGTCGTTGAAATCACGTTGTTGTATCCATATGAAGTCGATGATGATATATTAAACTGATTCAGTGACACTATTGTTAATCGATAAATACCCTTGTTTGACACAGTGAGGGTTACTGTATTCTTTTTAGGTTCCCAATCTAATGATCCAGAGAGAACTGTGTATATCATATTTATGATATTTCTCTCATGAGGAATCTTTATTCTTTCAAGTAGCGGAAGATTGTCTGTTTTAAATTTTGTAATATCCTCGATAGATTTTTTAATACTATTAATGCTATCTCTAATAATACTAAATCCAGCATCATTAATATTTTTAATACTGGATTTAATTTCATCAAAATTGGATTTAATTTCAGCGAGAGATGGAGAGGTTACCGCTGGTGTTCCAAAAAATTTATTGATAATATTTCTACGAAGGGAAGTATATGCTGTTATATGTTTTTCAAGTTCTTCATTTAAATTTTTTAATGCATCTGTGATTGTAGAAACAAGTACACCTGGTTTGAGTTTTCCATCATTTGAATATAACGCTATTGTATCTTCAACGACGTCACGTCTTCGTATTAAGACATCATCCAATGAAACATTACTAGATTTCAATTTGCCCTGGCGATCTTGAAATACAACTATTTCCCCAGGATCTACACTTGACAAATTTAATGTCTCGGCGATTTCATCTTCGATTATTTTTTTTACACTTTCGACAGCGAATTTGCTATCGGTTTCTGTTTTTTTTTGATTCTGATAAAGGTCGTCCCCAAATATCAATCATTATACGAAAATGCTACGTTTTTCTAAATCATAACGCTATCGTTTTTGCCATTGCCTGCTAGTATATTCATTAACAACAACTTGTGGTGGTTTTCTTGGAAATTTAGATATCTCTGCAAGGACATTTAATACTTCACGACCGCATATCGGTGGATCATTTAACTGTTGTGTTGGTAGCGTGGAATAAAAAATTGGAGATGACTTTGTTATTGTGGATACATATCGCATGAATTCTTTTGGTGGAGCTAATCCATATGAATCAAAATAGACAATTCCACGTGGATCAATTGCATATGCGACCCAATGAGTTCCTTTTCCGCTGCTGTTATCGAGATTGATAATACCCGTTTCATTTTTCATTGGTTTTGACGGTAATTGATCTCTCATGAAAACTCCTCTAAAGTTTTTTATTGATAATGATTTTACAGCATCAATTAAATCAAAATTGGACATTGGTGAAAATCCTAGGGATTTTTCCACTAATAAGCCGTTCCTGGTATTCTTAGGCCCGTGCCCTTGTACCAATTGTGTGGAGTTCCTGGTAGTCTTAGACCCTTTCCTTTTTTTTTATAGCCTTTCCCAGTAGCTTTTTTCAGGGCCATTCCTGCAGCAGTACCAACGGCTCCTAAAGCTGCCGCCTTCGCAACCGCTGGGGCAGCCGCTGCAATCAATGCTGGAATAGCAGCTAACAGCGGGAATATTCCACCCGATTTTATCATACTGGCGATAGCTGCTTTCGAAAAATCAATTTGAACTCCTCGTTTGTTCTTTAGCGCATCATTGAAATGTTTTATTTGACGATCTGTCAATGATAATTTATGTGCACCACCGGACATTTGAGTGGGTTTCAGCGTTATTGTAGTTCCACATTCTTTAGCCGACTTTGATTTCAATTTCTTGACCTGACCATCAGTCAACTGGACATTAACAATACTATATGTCATTCTATTCTAAAATGTAATTTACACTTTCAATTGATCTTATTGTGAAAATCCTAACTACATGTTTTCCACTGGTGCATCAATAAGTCTCATTCGTCCGCCAACTCCTTCTAACAACATTGATTTATCACTGAGAATGACAGCAACTGCTCTATAATCGGCTATACCAGCAGGGCGTTGTACCCGAGCTTGGAAGTATATATCAACAACAGATTGTCTCATCATGTCAAGATGTTCCAATGAAAAGTAATAAATCGGATAGTGTTTTTCAAAATCAATTTGCGATATTTGCAAACCAGTATCAACATTTTGATCACGACCCATATACGACAATATTCTATGATATACACGAGCTATGTAGTTGTTTTCATAATCAAGCTGTACAATCTCTGCTGGCTCTTGTTGACCGTTTATTCTCAAC
Organism: Potamilus streckersoni; assembly: GCA_016746295.1. Taxonomy (NCBI): domain Eukaryota; kingdom Metazoa; phylum Mollusca; class Bivalvia; order Unionida; family Unionidae; genus Potamilus; species Potamilus streckersoni. Next base: position 94,153 of record JAEAOA010002237.1, read on the forward strand.
GAAATTTCACTTACCCCTAATTTATCAAATATCATATGACTAGATACTTGACGACTCACTCGATTTGCATCCTGTAACGCTATAAAGATATGACGTGGAGCTGAAACACCTTGTTTTGATGCTAAGTGCCATGTAAATGTGCCATTTACATTAGCCTGCTTCGTATCAGTCGTTGTTGTTAGCCAACTTAGCAATGATTTTCCACCTGTGTCCATAAACGATAGTAATTCTTGCTCTATTGTAACTGCTGGTGTCAAGACGGGCATCCATAAAGTCAATTTATTTAAAATGACTTTACCATCATCAACACCATTAGCACGCCAAATTGCATCATTGTCATTTTCCTTTCGCACTAACACGACTGTATGTTTTGCTCCATAGATGACTTTTCTGACATTTCTACAGAATCCGAATATATGATGTAACGGAATTGCACATGAAAATCGTCGATGTTGTCCTTTTAATGCTCCTTTTCGTGTTGCAAATCCTAGATTGAAATTATCATTGACCCTTTTTAAAATGTCGAATTGAGCGCCTGGTCTACCTTCACGGTCTAGATTAGCTGCGAGTTCTTGATCAGCTTCTGCAGTAGCTTGCGCAGTTCGTACTTTAATAAACTGAATATGGTCAGCATGATCAGAAGTATCCTTAGCAAACATCATAGACGGACCAGCCGACCTTGTATAATCATCAGAATATCTCGCAAGTCCGATTATTGTTGTTGCAATATCAACATCTTGTTCTATTGATTCAATTTCTTTTCCATCAATGATATATCTTGCACTGTTAAATAGCGCCATAATGCCATTATTTACAAAACCAACTCGGATATTTGGGTTATCCCCATATGGTGTATCAGCTGCAACATTTGTTACAAGTTCTCCTTCTACTTCAATAAACGCCTCACACGGCAAAAAGTATCTACTTGTATCTTGAACTTGAAGTTCAACTCTCCCTCGTTGATTAGGCTCTCTTGCAGGATAGGCATAATACTGATAGTTAATTTTAGAATCATCTTTATTCACCGGTGCCGCCATATCAAACGCTGGATCAGCAATTTTTTTAAATGCCATTTATACTAAAACGTATCGTTTTTCTAAATCATTTTCTTTTTCGATTTCCTCCAAGACCGCTTCCCGCTATCATACTTGCAATATTACTACTATCTGGTGAAGTCATTGCTAATGATGCTAGTTTTTGTTCCACTGCGTTATTTATCACTTTACTGACATTTGCAGGCATCATTGTTGTTGAAGGTAGCGGTGCTGGTGGTTTTCGTCCGAATCTAGATTTCACCAATGACGTTATTCTATTCTTTGCGGTAGAAAAGGCCGTTCCTGCAAGATCTCCAACAGCGTTAATTCCCTTATTACGAATAACATCAATGGCTTTCATCGCTAATTGTTTAGCAATTGGTGCTACTTTTGGGGCTATTCTTGTGAATAAACCAGCCATGATATTTCCAAGGCCGTCACCGTAGTATGCCTTATAAACGGGCAATCTTGAGTTCACTACATACACGTTTGTTGGTTTATTGTGATTATAGTGTACTATCATCTTATTTGAAATGACTTTGCAATTTCTAAATACAATTTCAATCACTAAATTCCCCCGGAATTCCGTCTATTAACTCATCCAAGAGTTCTCGATACGTATGAATATCAATTATCCCACCTTGGAATAATCGTCTGCAAATATCAAATGCTTCATTAGTTATTTCGACTGAGTTATTCCCAGCTCGCTTACCTCCCATAAGAACCTCAAGTCGTGATATATCATTAATGATATTACTAGGACACATATGAGAATCATGATGAGAACTTCCATAACCCTTTCCTGAAGAATTTTTTGATTCGGAAACGTTTTGAATTTCTGGAGCTGGTTCGGAAACATTTTGAATTTCTGGAGCTGGTTCGGAAACGTTTTGAATTTCTGGAGATTGTCGACCTCGACCTCGACCTCGACCTCGACCTTGACCTCGACCTCGTCCTCGACCTCGACTTCGACTTTGTTGTTCTTCTTTTCGTTGTTGTTGTTGTCGTTGTTGTTCTAAAACATACGTATCAACTCCTATTTTAAAAGCTATGTATTCCACTGTATTCTTTTTTAAATTTCCGGGTTCATTTTTATTAATTTTATATATCCAATCCACCCATTGATCTTTTTTTATTGTGTTTTTTTTATACTCGTCTTTTAAAAATTTCCCTCTCTTATAATAACTTTTGACAGCAAAGTCACCAAATGACGCATAGTCTTCCTTTTTCAGCAATTGAAATTGTTTGATTACTTCTATAGCTTTATCAGTGAATTTCTCGCTAAAAGGAACACTTTTTTTAACGGAAACTTTTTCAATAGAATCACTAGCATCTTCAACGGGGTTATCATCAGTATCAATATTACCCATTTGTTGTATTTCTCGCTGAGTTTGTAACTCACCTGAAAGCTGTTTTATTCCCTCGTGAGTTTTTTCAGTTTCTGTAGCAATCTTTCCTAATACATCAATAATAGGTACTGCTCCCTCTTTAGGGATGTCGCCGTATATAGCACGTTCTGTTGCAAGTTTCATATCCTTAGTGGCTTTAGTTACAGGGGCAAAAAGTTGTTCGCTTCCAATAGAAAAGTCAGTCTGCGCTTGCTGTCTAAGTTGTAGTTTATCTCGCACGTTATCTCGAATTGGTATAAACTCTTTCAGTAATGCTAACCTCTCACGGGCTAGTCTGGTACTTAATGCTTCTGAAGTCATTATTGGAAATGCTAACGATTTTTCAATTGTCGGTTTCAATGCTTGCATCAATCAAACGTCTTATAGATTTCACTTTCAAAGCAATCTCTGACCGAACTTGGTACTGTTCCCCTAGTTTCTTTCTAATGGCTTCAACTATACTAAATAGCCGAATGAATAAATTAATATCATTGTTATACAAAGAAGCATTAACCGCTTTTTGGATTCTTTTTATCAGTGAATACATTTTAGGTAGAACATATCTTCCATGTTTCAATTGTATATCAATTTGTTCAAATTCATTCAAAAGTCTGTCTTCATTCAAAAATTCAGAAAGTACGATTCCTTGATTTCTTAAATTTGATATTTCTGTGATGATAGATGTAATATCTTGAAATTCCATTTATTGAATATTATTAATAATGTATTTTCTTATCTTTAAAATATTTTTATATACAAAAAAAAACAAAACATATACAATGCCCGTCTCTTCCTCATTCGAGTTTCGAGGCAAGAAAGGGCACATACATTAAAGACTTATACAATACCCTAACCCCCCAATCGAGTTCAAGGGCGGGTTATATGGGTATTAGACGTGAAATCCAAGTGATTTCTTTACAAACATTGAACAATACATTACATATATACAATGCGATTATATAGGATATATACAATGAATGAATATTTACAATGCGATTCAATGAATGAATATTTACAATGAATGAGTATTTACAATGCGATTATAGGTTATATATACAATGCGATTATATAGGATGGTTATATGATAGGATGGTTATATGAGGTATGATAGGGACAGTACAGGACGATACAAACATGAAACGACGGGGCGGACCTACACCCAATCTGCCAATCAAAAGCAACCCAAGAAATTAACCCTGGTTGCAGTTGAAAAAATTCAACCACACCATGTCAATGGCGTGGGAGGTTTGATTGGCAAAGTGGGCTTCGTTTTAAAGCCCCAAACTTATTACGGCTCATATTATATATAAGGTGAACTAATACTGCAGTGTCAATGTGTAGGTGTGTATTTATTTTTCTAGCATTTCATAATGAATACTGTGTAGTAATTTCAATGGAAGCTAAGTATTTAAATCAAACATTAAAACAAGAAATACAACTGTTAAATAATAGCAATTTTTTTATTAATTTCTATAATATTACGATTAAATAATCGTAATAATAATGGATTTACATGACAAGATAACTCCGTAATGGGGATCCCTGTCAATTCAGGACCTGCTATTTCTTGAATCGAGAATGATATTTTTCTGAATTTTATTACACATAACCACACTAAAAAAACTAAACTACATGTAGCGCGTTTTACTACCCTGACCTCACTAATTTGTAATTTTAAAGTAATTTCATTTTCATACAAACGCTGTTAACGCCGTCTTTGTAATTGGGATTTTTAAAAAATCTATTATTAGACCCCTGGCCCAGTGTCTTGTCTTACACGCGCGCGTTCCGGTACAATAACTATATTTACTATGTGGCTGTTCCGGCTGTTCCAGTTATTGTCATTTACTCTTTTAATGCATATATAAGTGAATATTGCGAATAAATATTGAAAAAAAAATATGTATTAACGCGCGAAACGTTTTTAGTGTATTGCCCTATGGTAATTGATCTGAATGGTAAAATCATGCAAAAATGACTAAAATAGCATAACTCACTATTGAGAGTTATCTTGTAAATAGGAAAACTTTATTCTATGTCCATTTTTCTTTGAGATAGCTGTTTGACAAATCCCTTCAGCAACTTTTCGTACTGAAGGCATACATATTTCAAAATATTTTCCTGCAGCATTCATTGAATGAAAAACTCTTTCTTCATTCGTCGCTGTATCAAATGACTGTACTGGTCTCTTTCCAACTGACTTATAAGTCCCTGTCTTTCCTTTTTTTATATTCTCTCTTTGAGAAATACACTGTAAATTGGAAATCGCGTTATTTTGAATATTAGAATCAATGTGATCAATAACACAGCCATCTTTAATCGGTCCCATATAACACTCAAAGACTGCCCTATGACAGAGATATCCCTTTCCTCCAGCAGTAAATTGCAAGTATCCCTGATTATTAACAAAACCAATTGGTTTCTTTAGTCTACAGTGTCTAACAACACCATTACGAGATATTTCATAATTAACGAGTATTGGATGTGGTCTGAATTCTTGCTCCATTTATATAATAATACTATTTGTCTAATTCATTATTTGCTTTAATTATAAATCTATTAATGTAGTCTTGAGGGGTTTTTATGATTTTGTCTTTGACAGAGTCATGGTTAGGGTCAATGATGGCGTTTTTTATTCGTTTATCATAATAACGTTTCAATACTCTAAACCGCTTACCCCCACAATTGATACATAATTGTGATTTTCCTCTCACACCCACCCCACAATTTATGCATGGGGACGGGCCTGTCGAATTATTTCTGACACTCTGTAAGTGATATCCACAGAATTCACCTCTACACGATTTATTGCATGGGGTTACTGATCCGATCATAAGCCATTTGCAGTGATTCATTATATATAAACAAACTTTTCTATTTAAATACTTGTCTTATTTATATGAATGAAGAATTCAAGAGATTATCGGCAATCAAGCCTCGGAAAAATATTAAATTCAATCTTGATAGAACTCTCGAAGACGTACCAAAAGAGAGAATAACTAATAGAAGTCTGATTAGAAAAATACGAGATTGTGTTCATGAGTTTAAACAGGATGGTGCATCACACACCTGGTCAACATTTAGAATTGATGGTGTTGTTGATGCTAGAATGAATGATGAAACAGCAGCTATGATACTATCACAACTTGGCAATAAACGGTATTTTATCAGAGTGAAATTCATTATCAAATTAGAATCGGGCGAATATATTATAAGAGACAAATTTGTTCCAATTCTCAAAGATGGGACATCAGTCATTGTTAGCCGTTATTCCAGACCAGGGCTGTTAACTGGAATTGATAAACCATACTATGAAAAAGCGTATCCAGAAACAGCAGTCGTTTATGGGATGTATCCGTTAAATAACCCTGACATTGGAAAACTAGCACCAATGAAACAGTCAACGTCAGCGGAAAAACCACTCAACTGTGTGGCACAAAGAGTCTTAGAACATTTTACAAATGCACTCCGTGGGAATAAATTAACCGATCTAAGACATAAAAAAATAGATGAATGGGAGCTAACAGTGAAAGAGAACGGAGCAACTATTTCCGATATAGCTAGATTGGAAAAGTCGTTGAGATTTCCGATAACCGTTTTAACGATAACTGGCGAAGTATTATACGAATCGAAATACAATAAAAACGGAGCTCCAATCAAAATTATTGATCATAACAAGCACGCATGGACATCCGCGGTTACAATATTCCCGCGAGACAGAACAGTGAAGTATATCCCAGAAGAATTCATCAAGGATGGTATTCTCACTGAAGAAAGATTATTCGATGCTATTGCTAGTTTGTGTAAAAACGACCCTGTATCAGTATGGCTACTTCATAGTTTTGAAGATGAAGAATGTCAATTCAATCAATTTGTGAAACCTAACGGTGAATTATATCGTAGTGAAAGTCTACATAATAGGATGAAAAATCTAGCAATAAGTCTCAGTGAAAACGCTAGCGTTTTTAATGAAAAATCCGAAGATTACGAACAGTTACTTACAAATTGTTTTACAATTCCATCAGTTGCAGCTCATTTTGCAAGAAAGAAAAATAATTGGAAACCAACACGAAAAGAGTTTTTACAGGATGTTCAATCCAGCTGTTTGGAATATTATCATGGCGGTCTATGGAACGTTAAGTACAATCGTGAGAATATGATATCAGTTGATATCGTTGCCTGTTATCCAGGAAGTTTTCTAGGATATGGATTCGCTGGTGAGTATTTTAAACGGTTTGGACATCCCACACATGAAATGACTCGCGTTGCTATTAATGGACCACTGCCTGATTTTGATTTGACCGGTTTTGCTTGCGTAGTATCATTTGAATTCGCTGAAGGACTTCATCCGTGTTGTTATGTTTGGATTGGTAGACACATGGCTGAAAGGATGTGGTTACCAATAGTGTTATTGCGATATATGATTGATTGTAAAGTGTTAGTTTCGTTGATTGTCAGCGAAGCGATTATCTCATATCGAAAACAAACCAATGTCTGGTTACCAGAACCAGAATGTCTTGATAGTATAATCGATAAGTCTAGAAAACATATTGATGCTGACGAGGAGTACATTATTGAATGGTCAAAAAAGATATTTAATCAACGAAATAATGAAGCAAAGGATCTCGGCCGAAGAATAATCGGTAAATTTACACAGGGTGGAAAAAAATTTAACTTTAAAAAACAATCCTCACGATTGATTATAGATGATGCCGAATACGACTTCGTTATTAAAGATGCAGTAGAGAAAAATAGATACGCAAATTGTAAAACAGCCTTCTTGTCCAATAAAACAAAGTTAGGTAGAATTGTTACTTACAGTGATGGAGAAAGCTCTGCATATCTACATTTGAGAGCTTCTATGCTGGGTTATGCATCTATCAATTTATTTGCAATGATAAATAGATTTCCTAGTATAGCAGTCAGAGTTGCAATTGATTCAATGTATGTCGATAAAAAATATATCAAAGAGATAACTAAATTTACTAATAGCGAAGAGACTTGGGGAACATGGCGAATTAAACAAGAAATACAACGCGATTATTCTGAATCAGCAGACGTTGAGATTAAAAGCAGTTACCTGAAGAACGATAATTCTATCAGTGAAAAATCTATGTCTAAAGCACCACCGATATCAGATCCAATTTGTAGATATAAAACAGTTTATTTAAACGGTTGTGGTGGATCTGGAAAGACAACACGTGCGATAGAATTATATCGAGAGAGAACGTCCATGATTGTACTCACACCAACCCATAGACTAGCGAGAGAGATCAAACAACGAAATGTTGAAGCTTGCACGTATCATAGTTTTTTTCGATACAAGGGCGATGCTTGGACTCCTGAGCGAATGGGTGAGAAATTTATTCCAGCGGTTATTATTTGGGATGAAGCATGTACTGTTTCAGAAGATGTATTAAAAATGTTTCTTGATTGGTTATTGCAAAATAATACAAAAATTATATTGTGCGGCGATCATGGTCAACCACCACCATTTGTTGGTAGAAGTCCACATAATTGGTTAAAAGGATTTGTTGATTATTACGAAGAAATTGATACTGACTATAGAGCACTCGATGAGCAGTTACGTGAGTTTAAAAAACTAATTAGATTACAACCCGATAGAATTCAATGTGAAGTAGCGCGTGAAATAATTTCTGAAACACCTATGAATGATTTTTGGGAAACATGGAAACCAAATGATTTTGTAGTAGCAAGTAGAAAGATAGTCAGAGACGCACTTCAGAAAAAGTTGTTTGAGCTACACAAGAAAAAATTCCCAACGTTTCCAGTACCATTGTGTTATAGACCATTGGATACACGAAAGCAGAATATTGAAGTTGAAATTCCAGGCCAGACGGAGAAACAGATTCTAGTGTTAAATGATATTGTGCTAGTTGATATCAATACTGTAGAAGATGCATTATACGCTGATAAATCACCATGGACGCTTGGTTATGTAACAACAATACACTCGTCACAAGGATTGACCATCACGGATACAATTGTTTGGATAGTTGATAATCGCATTGAATGGTCAAATTTAGTCTATCTCGCAGTGTCCAGAGTACGACGAATAAATCAACTACGAAGGATTGTTTTCGATGATGATTTTAATGCAAACGATGACAACACTGATATTAGCATCATTAATAAAAAACTCTCTGGCTACAAACAGCAGGACAAAAAAAAACAACGAGAATTTGATATTGATGCTGAAGTAATAATCGCATTAAAAGAACAACAGAATAATCACTGCGCCAGTTGCAATTGTATAATGCACTGGCAGTATTCGGATAAAGACCCTCGACAATTCACCGTAGACAGAAAAAATAACAGTCTTGGTCATGTCAGAAACAATGTGATGTTGACCTGTCTTGAGTGTAATAGACGTAACGGAGCTAGTTAAGACCATGTGGCGGTAATTGAGTATCGTCCGGAATGACTTGTAGTTGTTCGCGTGTAAAACCACGCTGAGGTGCAGTTGAATCCAATCTGTAGATTGGAGGTCTACCAGTTGATCGCGTTATGGTTGAAATTTTATGCGTAGTAACACTCCATATAGGATCAGTAGCTCTTCTTTTACCGCCTTCAAGCTCTCCTGGTTCGTATAAATATCTCACAGTAACATCACCGAGAAGTGGCTGAGTGCTAACCCGCTGCGGTTGTTCGGGAATATATTCTTTTTTTATTGCAATATTTGGTTTCATATTAATAGTTCGAGTAATCTCGTTATTTAACGCTGCAACTACACTCGGTAACCTTTGGACCCATTCACGAGATCGTTTTTCTTGGATGAATTCTTTTGCATATTGATATCCAAATAACCGTTCTGCAAGAGTTCGATTAAATCGTTCTACAATTGCCTGATCACGATGTAACGCAGTATGTCCCCGTCGTATTGTAACACTATGAGTTTTCATTGTTGATAGAACAGCACCTTGAAATTCTTTGCCAGGATCAACTTGTAATAGATTTGGCCATCTTAGAGGACCTCGTCGATAAATCCTTTCAAATGCAGAAGCGACTTCAGAAGCTGACTTTGTTTTCAATGGTTCTGCTTGTTTAAATCGACTCGCAATATCAACTACAGTTAGCGCGTATTTGTAACCATGGTCATGTGGTAAAAACAATAAATCAGCCTGATGAACTTCATTGGGTACGGTAACATCAAAATGAGAATAATTAATTTGTTTAGGCGGTGGTAGATAAATTTGCCATATAGCTTGTTTGGATAACCAATCTTTTGCAGTGGATTTTTTCACTTTTGCAGCGTTAGCGAGTTTACTGATTGCTGCTTTACCCCTCCAGTATCCTTTCGGAGAATAATAAATAGATTCCATACTATAAAAACACTGGTGTTTTCAATTACCAGCACCTAACACTAATTTGCCTTTCATAGCTGATTTGACCAACCATGAAGCCAATTTTTCTTTGAAGGATTTATCGGGAATAGCATTTAAGGCATGAATTAATTTTACATCCGCGATATGTCTTTGTTGCAAATTATTGCTTTTATATGCAACATCATGAGCATGACATGCCTTATCAATAGCATTTATCGGATACTCACCAGGCCGGGGCTGATTTTGATCATCAAGTCTGATATCTAATCTCGTTCCGGGACCACAGTAGCTATATCCTGGAAGGTGTTTTTCTCCGGGGTATTTTGCCCATGGGGTTCCGGGGAGTTTTCCAAGTTTTGCGGCAATATCACCTCCGAGTTGCTTTTTTTTAAAAATCTAAATTTTTTTGTACCACATGTTACACACTTACCAGTAAGCGCTAGTCTATTGTTTTTAGTTGTAATGGTTGTCTGATCGGTTGAATCAGTACGCTGTTTACACTTAACACAATATAGATCCATAATTTATATATAGCGTTATGAATATAATTGATTTTTCAGCGACTAAAAGAAGAGAACTGGTAAAACACCACGCAGCGCTTCCGAATTCTGTCCGTGCCATTATAATCGGACCATCTGGATCAGGCAAAACACAATTACTGCTTAATTTGATAATGCGATTTATGAAGTGGGATAAATTATATTTAGTTGCCCCATCCGTAGATGATCAACGGTGCTATGAAGTGCTAAAAGATTATAATGAAAAAGCATCAGAAATTAAAGGTGAAAGTGTAATCGACTTTATTACTGATATTGATGATGCACCATCAGTAGAAGATCTCGATGGAGACATAAACAATCTTGTAGTGTACGATGATGTAATGTTAGATAATCAAAAGAACCCTGCTAGAATATTTTCCCGAGGTAGGCATAAAAACACTGACGTGATATATGTCACTCAACGATATACTCAAATTCCAAAAGTGATTCGCGATAACTGCAATATTCTTGCTGTATTCAATGGCGTTGATACACATACGCTACGAAATATTTGGCAGACATGGTGTTCCGATATGGACTTCAATGGATTTAAAAATTACTTTAGTCATGCTCAGTCTGCCCCATATGGATTTATAACAATAAATTTACACGACCCTCGGTCACGATATCGTATTGGACTTGATCAAATATTTGGTTAAATAATTTGTATTAATCAGCAGCAGAGAGGGTGAAATGACAACATATTTGCGACCGTAGATGGCAGCAATTTGAGTGTGGTTATGACAATGTATTTGCGACAAAATCGCTAAGATGGGGTCTTTATTTTTTTTTGGTTGAAATATGAGATTTCGTAGGAAGGTTCCATTGGCATTCTGAGGCTTTAATCGATTCTGTCGCAAAAATTTGTAGACGTAGATGGCAGCAATTTGAGTGTGGTTATGACAATGTATTCACGACAAAATCGCTAAGGCTCCATTTGTAAAATGGGACCTTTAATTTTTTTTTGGTTAAAATATGAGATTTCGTAGGAAGGCTCCATTGGCATTCTGAGGCTTTAATCGATTTTGTCGCAAATATATTGTTGTAGGATTCACCCTCTCTGCTGCTGTAACGTATCTAAGGTGAAGTTGTTTGGGGGCAGGGGCCAATTTTATGTACAAATTTAATGCCGCAAGCAGCGACCTAGTATTAAAAAAAAAATATTTTAAAAATGAAATACACAAGTGAGGTCAAACAGGTCCATATTTCTGGATACCTATATTAAAACAAAGCATAAGAATACTATACACTTGACCAGAGAAGTCAATGACAGTTCATAGCAGAAGTTTATGCACCACAACCTAAAAAATTTATACCTGCAATGTTCATGTCCGAAGGTCATTTTTGACACCATCTGATGCTCACAATGCAAACATAAACTTTTTTTCATAGATGACAATTCTGCAAAACAGTGTATACTAAACAGGCTGCTGCAGTTGAAAATAGTTGTCATCCAGACCGTTTTCTAGACATTCTACATTCCCCAAACCCATGCATTTACTGCTCTGGAAGGCTAGCTCTTTTTCCTTAGTGACGTTTAATATTTAACTAATAACAAATCTTCTTAGTAACTATGGAAGGTGGACATGCCTGACATCAGTTTCAAAAACAACAAAAACCAGAAAAACCAAGTTCACAAATATATCCATATCTTTAATTAGTCAACAAAAAAAGAGAGACCCACCAAAGCCTTAAGACAAGGTATTTGCCCGGGAGGGGTAAAGGGGGTAATTTACGAAACTGTACACTGCCACCTTTGCATTTGAAGCATGCATAGAGTAGAGAATATTGACATGCATCTATGCTACATTGATGTAATGTGGTTGACATTTCTTTGGATATTGAACTTGTGGAAGTTGTACATGCACACAGTTAACTAACCTAGCAGCAGGGAGGGAAAATCCTTCATCTTTTTCTTACGACGGTTGGTTTTGAAAAATATATCTTCATACAAAAACGAAAATATAACGTCAATAACGTCAAACCGATATATAATTCTCTCATTTCGTTAGCTCATTTTGTTACTTAATCTTTGACGCTTGTGTTTTCATTTTTGTATGAGTATTAGTTTATCCATCGAACACTTAGTTTTGTCGTCGCACTCCCTGCTGTTGCGAGGATGTGGCTTAGGCCTAATCAAATTATTATATCAATAATGGAATATCGCGCAGCTAATCTAGCTCGACAGGGATGAGAAGCAATTAAGAAATATCTCTCCGTCAGTGATTCTCTCAAGCAACAACTACAAGCGCATCAAGAGGAATTTACAGAGAATACAATACAGTTACTTAAACAAGTTATCAAACTAACAAAGAAAAGTTAAAGCAAATAAGGCAGCACAATAAGCTCTTGAAACATTACATGTTGATATTGCTGATCGTCTTCGACCTCTTCAACCACAACCGCCTCGACCACATCCTAAAGGTAAGCCACAACCAATGCCAAGAGTCAGAATTAACATCCTAGATAGTTTCACGCCTGAAGATATTGCGGCTATAAACAATCGAACCCAGTTACTTGATATTGCCGCGTATGGGTATCGTGAAAGAGAAAAGTGTAAAACGCGAATATGTTAAAACGATGAAACCTGCCGATTGGGTTAGAGATGTATATCGCATCGCTACTGATACTCCGCAAATCAGATCTGAGGAAGATGTTAATTAATAATTTTGACGTCTTTAACCAGACAGTAGTTACGTATATTAGAAAATCAACACATGAAAGGAGATAAAGAGAAGAAGAAATAAAGCAGCAGCTTGAAAAACCTTGGCAATCAAGGAAACAGAAAACAGGAAATGAAGCAGAAGCTTGAAGCAGTTGAACGAGCAAGGAAACAAAAAGAAGAAGATTTGGAATATGAAGAAATTAGACGAAGGAAGGAATTAAGTTCATCAAGTAAGAAAGAAGCAACTGGAAGTGGTTTGAGCGATTCGGTCACTCGACGAAGTCGTCTTGCTATTCCATGTCCCAGCCAGAGCCGTTGTAAGAAGTTTGGTGGTCATAGGCACAAATTCTAACATTAAAAGTAACCAGAATTGTGCCTCAATCTCTCAGTTTCAGATATAGAGTATTACATTGCATTTCCATGTGCATGTGTGTCATTTTGTTAAATTTATTAATATAGTACTAAACTGATAACACAAACCAACACATAAATTTTGTTTTTAGGCCGTCACAGGGCCCTAGGCACGTGCCTCGCGTGCATATGCCATAAAACGGCACATGTCAGAGCAACGTCTTTGCCAATGTTGAACGTTTAAAAATTCTGATTGGCTTAAAACGAGCTAGTAATAATTCACCAGAAATCATTAATGAAGCTGCCGATATTTGTCAGACATTATTTGCAGGCGGTCATGGATATTAATGTTTATCGATCCCTTTTTGATGAAATCTCCGATGATTACCTTAGTGATTAAGAGTAAACAATTAGATCAATGACAAGAAATTAAGATGATTATACATAATGTTCAATGTGGACCGATCATGAAAATGGTGATAAATTAGCGATTACCATTATACAAAGCGTTCTACAGAGATGGAATCGGTGATGTTGTTCAGAGTCTATTCAGAAGGATAGCCCCAAAAGCAATACCGATTATAAGACAATTATCAATGTAAGCTATTAACGTTGTTCATGATAAAGGTATTGGTGATGTTGCGGGTAAACCATTATCAACAATCAAAGACAGACTAGCACGATTAATACGCAGACCGCAGTCGATCCAACCTCAGCCAGTAAAATTACCCAGCACATAAGTTAAACCCTAAATGGTAGTACAACAATAAATCAAGCTGCAAATCAAAATTCAGCAGAATTGGCTGGTGTACCACTATCAGAGAAAGAAAACAAAAATATAATTGATAGTCTAATAGCAGGAAATTGTTTTCGTACCAACTTGTATCTGAATCCGCATTTGACATGGACGAACCAGTTATCAAAGGTGACTCGGTAAATAATTATCAATATTATTATTATGATGCAAGTTCACCTGACTAACGTGGAAGAATCAAGCTGCAAGTTCAGGATAAAGGCAGATATTTTTCCCGCTGAAAAGTTCGGTGAAATTTTAAAGAAATTTTGAAATCAGGAAGACGTCGACGTTGCCACAGCGATATTGGGTCTAACAATATACAGCTGTACATCAATCATCGATCCAATCTGTATTAGGATGGCCAGAGGTACAACCATCGGCACTAGTAGCGACACCTCAACCTCGCCGTGGTAATTTTATTACAGAAAATAAAGTATTGGAAAAACTCCAAATTATGAAATATGGACAACAATACCAAAACTCAAATTAGCATTTGAAATCATCAATCCTCATCAGGACGATGATGGAGGAACATCTGGTACCTTGGTATACAATCATGGAATATATTCGTTTCAAATAGCTGTTCTCAGAAATCATTTCAAAATCATTAATGCTGAGCTTAAATAAATGAGTAACAAACTACTCCAGTCATTCACACGTTATATTAACGAGTACCCACCCCACCCCCGTTAGCGATGATTTGAGGGGCGAAATCATCAAACAAAAAGCACCTGAACAAATTAGCATCGGATTTTGAAAATTATCATCGGAAAATTATACGAGCGGTGATTGAAAATAGTAACGCTGAAATAAATCGATAGTTTATCAGCTAAACAAATATTCATGATCGGATATTCAACCGCACCAACTCAGTTGTCGGAAGCAGATAAGCCAACACTCAACCTTCCGGAATTTAAGTCTGACGAGCAGAACAAAAACGTTAGTTATGTTATCATTGAAAATTTTCGCCAGATAATTAACAGCTAGATAAACACCGGCAAATATTCTCAAGCATAACTATGATACAAACGGTGGTGGTCGTCGTCAAATATCACCAGGTGTTGTCGCGAGCAAATCAACGATCACAGTCAATTTGGTGTATGATGCTATTGATGAAACTTATCCAGTAGCTATTGAAACATTCAGGCAGGCACATTTAACCATGAATTACATCTGTGTTTTTACTTGTGTCAGTACCTGGTAATCCGGTTTATCTAGGATGTCATAATTACTTATACATTTTAAACTTGCTGATCAGATTGGACACTTGCTTGATTTACGAGATGAAGTTTTGACTGCATTTTGTTGAAGTTTTCAAAAAATGAATCTGAATCTGTGTCAGAATAAGAATAAAATTATTTCACAGAAAGAATAAAAAAAATCTGAATTAAAATAAAAATATTTCTGAATCAGAATAAATATAATCTGAATCAGAATAGATACAACTTTTAATTTTATAATCCCTATTGACTAACGTCAGTGACTTTGTCATCGAGGTTACAATCGTACATAAATTTCTCATCTGTCGCATACGTGAACTATAATTTTCTGTCGTGTATTCGTGCGATAACTGATTTAACTTTCTCAATCACGTTTGCGAGTGAAGCAAATTTTCGAATATCATCATCATAAACTTATCATAAATAAGTGATTGTTTTACGGCTTCCTGAAGTAATTTAATGAACCTATATTCAGCTGCTAGTGTACATCTTCCATCATATTTCAGTTCCCGCAGCGTTTCAAAATCATTTGTGATTTTTTTTCAGGATCCAATTGTTCGGATAATTCTATCTTTATCATTTTTTTTAAATCTTGGAAATAATTACATTAATATGTTTGTAATTCATTATATAATATCTTTTTAAAATAAAATCTCATAATATTTGTTATCCCATATAAACTGATTTATCGGGTAAGCGACGCATCGAAATTACAATTTCAGTTGGATTTTCTGGAAATAACGGATAATTGCCCCCATTGAATTGGGATTTCAGTCGGGTTTCATAAATATTTGCTATAAATGTAATTTTTATTTTAAACAAATAGTTATTATAATGAAACTTTATTTTTTAAGAAAATTTGGTAGGAATTCTCAATTAGAAGTACTACATACCCCAGCGATTATATACATTTTGTAGGATTTCTCGAGTTTAAGTACAAAATATTCCATTGATTTTATAAATTCGATGTGAATTCTCGATTTTGACTACCTCTTGTCTCATCGATTTTAAAAATTCGGTATAATTTCAGAAATATTTATTACAATGTATGTATTCTTTTTACAAATATTAGAAAATTCTGAAATTTTATTTTTTGAAAAAAATCGGTAGGATTTCTCGAATTTGAGCACCAAATACCCATCGATTTTATAAATTCGGTAGGATTTATGGATTTAACTGGTAATTGCCACATCAATCTTATAAATTTTGACGCATTTGTTTTATTTTGAGTACAAAATACCCTATCGATTTAAAAATTCGGTATTATTTCAGAAATATTTTATTTTTATTTTTTATTCTGATTCCAAAATATTTTTTTTTTAAAAAATTAATTCATATTTATTTTTATACTTTTATTTTGATTTAGATTTATTTTTATATCTTTATTCTGATTCATTTTTCAGTCATAGGATTGAAACTCCAGACTTCGAGCATTATCATCAGTTATTATAGCACTTCATCACGGATCATCTTTACATCTGTATGTGTCATAAATATGAAGTTTACCAGTACTGGATGCACATGCAACAAACATATTATTGAATAAATTACAATTTTTATCAACTATACTATTTTTATTTCAATTTTCAAACACAACGTATAAAATATATACATTTAATAATCTGGAGTTAAAGTACATGTAGGTCTGTATAACTATCTTACCTTGAGATCTAAAAATAACACCATGATTGCACGTAGTGGAGGCATGTATACAATTCACATCAAAATTGTAAACAATATGATTCTTGTTTCTCTGAATTTATCAGTCAGAACATGTAACATGTAAGATGATGGACACACCCTGACTTTGCCAGGGAAAGAGTCCCGGACATAGTCAAGCGGGACAAGAAATGCAGTGTGGGAGAAACAAAAATACATAATCGCGGCAGTCATAAAAATACGCAATAGCAAGATGAACTGCGTAATCATTGAATCGGAGAAACCTTTGCTTCACAGACTTATCTCCCTTCATCTTCAAACAAGTACAATTTATTCAAATTGGATTGTCATTGTCTGAATCTAACACACTCGGGGATACTGAAATATTATCTTTTGTTTATATTCTACGAAAATGCTGATATAAATATATATATATATATATATATATATATATATATATATATATATATATATATATATATATATATATATATATATATATATATATATATATATATATATATATATATATATATTATTTGCGACATATTGTACTGACGGTATGACGATACAAAAGTATCTTGCAGCTGCATTTATGGATTGAAATATTTGTTCGCCAGTCTCCGCGTGCTTACCAGTTTTATCAAATTTGCATTTTTTACAGGAGTAGCTCGTAAAGTAATCAAACAATTATCATGTTTCTTGTCGTTAATGTGATAATCACAAAACCATCTTCGATTAAACATTGGTAACATTCGTAGATAAATTTATGATCAAATACATTTTTTCCAGCAGGGAATATGAGATTACCACATCGACTGGCTTTCTCAGTCGATAGTTCCTAATGATACCATCACGAGATTTCTTATAGATTTTAGTAATGAGATCCTTCACAAATTCATTTTCCTCCATTTTTATAATAATATTATTTGCCAAAGTGATTATTTTATTGTTCGAGTGAAAATCTAACAAGATAATCTTCGGCTTTTATAATAGTAGATTTGACGTTACAGGCGTTATCTTTTTTATCATGATATAGTTTCTTTAATCCAACCCAAAAAAGCCATCCACAATATGTCTTTACTACAACAGTAACAAAAAACACCTCGTAGTATAAATATACATGTTTGCTGATTTAAGTGCAACATAAAAAGCGCAAGCCTTAAAGCCAGCTTCTGATTCAAAACAACCATATTTCATGCATAATTGATTAGGAGTGGCTTAGCTTATAAGTTCGGCGGACCATGACTTCACTAACAGGAGAATCGGTGAAGGCGTTCACTGGTGCCTTAAAACCAGTCGCTTCGAGTTGATGAGGCTCGTAAACCTTGGATGGTTGCTCATCTAGATGGAAAACTGATTCCAAACATCCGCTGCCTTGCGGCTATACCTACTCATGGGAAAGGCTAAGGGAGTAAACCCCTACAGAAAATCCTAGACGGAGTCGCTAAGGCGGTCTGACATTGACACCAATGTCATTCCGGCAACTCCTGCGATGCTGTTAGTGTCAAGCTGTATCGGCATTAACCATTCCCTTGGGAATACCAGCTGCATGGAGAGGGGGGGGTCTGCTACATGGGCAACAGCTGATTCTCCATACTACCCTGCCCAGGGTTTGTAGCTCAACTCGAGAGGACACTTCAGCGTCAACGTAAGGTGTTGGCACAACAGGGGAATCAGCAGTTTACCGGTTATAAGCGATAGCTCGATTGGTGTAGAGCTTAGCGCCAGGGTTTGCTTCCGACGGTGGGAGAGACTGCCATGTCTAATTGGATACCTACCGACCGTCTCAAGCTGGGAAACCATCAGACAGTAAGGTGCTATCCCGCCATGACTTACCTGTTTCACCGGGTGCGTGAAGCTTATGGAACATTCTCGACAAGTAGGTCAAAATCACAAAAACAGGCAAGACTCAAAAAAGAAAAAAAAAGGACTCTAGTTCTCAGTTTTGCAAGCTGGAACGTCAGGACCATGTGTACTGGACTTGCCGATGACCTTCAGCAGATTGAAGATGCACTGAAGACTGCCGTAATTGACAGGAAACTTTCCCGACTGAATGTTGGCATTGCCAGCCTTCAGGAGACCAGACTAGCTGACAGCGGAACCCTCAAGGAAACCAACTACACCTTATTTTGGCATGAAAAGTCCTCTGATGGACCTAGACAGTGTGGTGTCGGCTTCGCTGTAAAGACCACGCTCATCGCCTTTCATTAAGCCTCTATCTTTAGGCACTAAGAGGATCCGAACTCTTAGGCTGTCAACATCCTCAGGCCCAGTCTTGAGCGTGTACGCTCCAACCCTCTACTCCACCCTAGAGGAGAAAGACAAGTTCAATGAGGCTTTGGATAAAGTAATATCCACTATCACCAACACTGAAGCTCTACATACTCGGAGACTTCAATGCTAGATTGGGATCTGACCACGAGGCCTGGCCCAGCTGTCTCGGCACTCATGGAAAGGGAAATATCAGTCAGAATGGTCAGCGTTCACATACCCTATGCGTGACCAACACCTACTTCAAAAGTAAGGAAATTCACCAGGTGTCATGGAGACATCCAAGTTCACGCCACTGGCACCAACTAGACCTCGTCATCACATGGCGTGCGGAACTGGACAGCGTCCTTCTTACTCACATCTACCACAGTTCCGACTGCGACACGGACCACTTTTTGGTGACCAGCAAGGTGCGAACAACACCTAAGAAGCATCACCACGCCAAGAAGGATCGCCCACGCATAAATACATGCTGTGCAAACAAATCAGAGAAGACAAAGCAGTTATTCAGCAAGCTGCAGGAAGCTCTCACCAAAAAGACATCTGATCACAGCATCGACTCTATTTGGTCCCATCTCCGAGAAACTGTGTACAACACAGCCATTAGTGCGTATGGGAAGATGGAGCAGAAAAATGCCGACTGGTATGAGGCCAGCTGGGAGGCTATGGAGCCAGTGACAGAGGCGAAGAGGAAAGCCCTTCTGGCCTACAAGGCTGCGCATAGCCCTATTACACTACAAGCCTTCAGGATCGCCAGGAAGAATGTTCCGCGGACTGCCCGCCACTGCACCAACACCTATTGACTGAATCTCTGCACTAGCATACAAACAGCTGCTGCCACTGGAGATACAAGAGATGTACGAGGGCATCAAGAAGGTGACAGGTCCTTATCTCTTAAGACCACCCCCTGAAGTGCATGACGGGAGTAATCATAACAGACCAGGAGAAACAGCTGCAGTGCTGGGTTGAGCACTATCACGAACTGTATGCAACCCAAACCGTCGTCACCAATACTGCCCTGAACGCCAATCATGGATGAATTAGACACTTCGCCCTCCATAGAAGAACTAAGTAAAGCAAGCCATCGACTGTCTCGTTTGTGGAAAGGCCCCTGGGAGCGACGGCATCCCACCTGAAATCCTCAAGAACGGGAAACCGGCACTAATCAAGCTCTTCCACAAACTCCTCTGCCTCAGTTGAGAACAGGGACACACACCCCAAGACATGCGGGATGCTATTATCATCACATTGTACAAGAACAAAGGAGACCACAGCGACTGTAACTACTGGGGCACCTATCTCCTTAGTATCGTCGGAAATGCTTTTGCACGTCTCGCACTGGTACGCTTGCAGTCCCTAGCCTCCCGTATCTAAACAGAATCCCAGTGTGGCTTCCGAGTTGGCCGGTCAACTGTAGATATGATCTTCTATCTACGTCAACTGCAGGAGAATTGTCATGAGCAGCAAATGCCCATCTATATTGCCTTCATAGGCTTGACAAAGGCGTTTGACCTGGTCAGCCGGATCTGACTCTTCAAACTCCTGAAGAAGGTTGGCTGCCCTCCTCGATTGCTCGCCGTCATCACATCGTTTCACCAGAACATTCAATGCACAGTAAGCTTCAACGGCGCAACATCAGTAGCCTTCCCAGTCAGCAGTGGAGTAAAGCAGGGATGTGTCCTTGCGCCAAACCTTTTAGCCATCTTCTCCGCCTTCAAAGACTGCAGCGAGGGAGTGTACATTCACACCAGGACAAATGGCAAACTGTTCAACATCAAACGTCTCCGTGCAAAGACCAAAGTCAAAGAGGTTCTCATCCGTGAATTTTTCTTCGCTGAAGATGCAGCTTTGACATCACATACATATGGTATGTCGTGTCTCCCACGCCTGTAAAGAGTTCGGAATGACCATGAGTTTGAATAAGACGAATGTCATGGCGCAGGATGTAGACTTCACTCCAAATGTCAGCATTGATGGGTACAACCTTGAAGTTGTTGAGAACTTTACATACCTTGGGTCCACCATCTCCAGCTAGCTCTCTATTGATGCTGAGGTGAACGGCAGGATTGCTAATGCAGCAGCAGTTATGACATGATTGAACCAGAGAGTCTGGAACAATCTCAACCTCACTGTGAAGACCAAACTGCGTGTCTACCAGGCATGTGTGCTCAGCACACTCCTCTACAGTAGCAAGGTATGGACCACCTACACGAGCCACGAAAGGAAACTTAATAGCTTCCATCTGAGATGCCTGCGACGCATTCTGCACATCCAGTGGCAGCACAAAGTACCCAACACGGAGGTTCTGAAACGGGCCAGCATGAATAGCATGTTCATCATCCTCAGCGAGAGGCGCCATCGGTGTCTCGGTCACGTCAGGAGAATGGGTACAGGCCGCATTCCCAAGGACCTATTATACGGCGAGCTAGCAGAATGCACACGACCGACTGGACGGTCACGTCTACGATACAAAGATATCTGCAAGAAGGACATGAAAACTTGACAACATCAGCGTCAACAAATGGGAGAACTGTGCTAACAATCGCTACGAGTGGCGACCTGCAGTGAGACAAGGCTTTCAGAAAGCCAAGGAAGGGATAAAAGCAAACCTCGCTATAAAGTAAGCCAAGAAGAAGGCGAAACAACAACAGCCTCAACAAGAATCAATCTTCACCTGCAGCAAGTGCAACAAAGATTGTCATGCAAGGGTCGGACTCCTCAGCCATTCGCGACATTGCAATATAAGGCACCCAAACAGGGAGCTAAACCATCGTCTCTCGAAGACGGACGGATGCCAACATGAATTATCTGAGATGAAATGTGTACAGTTTTGTAGAGGTATTAAAAATATTTCTTGATTGGTCACTGACAAAATACATTGCTGTTATAATGAATGGAAATCATGTTCAACCTCCACCCATGAACCGCTGAAAGAATTTAAAGGGTTCATCAGACTGCAGTCAGATAACATTCAATGTGAAATAATTAGTGAAGTAATTCCAGAGACCGCAATAAACGCCTTTTGGAATTTATGGTGGCCTGCTTATTAGATAACAAGTCAGAAAGTTGTCTGTGATACATTTCAGCAACAATTATATATATAAAGAATACAAATCATATGGCGAATAACAACCCTTTCAAGCGTACTGGATCCACCAAGGGATCACGTGTGTCAGGGATTAATTTAAATAGATGCAATAAACTGACGACGAACAGTACGAAACTAGTAACTAACTAGCCTAAGCGCTTTCGACTCTTAATGAGTCTTTTTCAAAGGAAAATACAAAACATATATACGATAAACAAATAAACACAAAAACGTTGTGTTTGTAAACCTCTACATGGCTGTCTTCACATGTGCTAAAACTATAAATACAACCAGCTTGTATAGACTAGATGCAGAAACTGAAAACGTAGTATAATTCCCTAAAAGTCTACAAGCCAAAGCGACATCTATTTTTACTTTTTTGTACATATGTAACGCAGATTATATCCCGGATATTTGATTCTATACCGGTTATTATTATAGTAAAAATTGAAGGATAATAAGATTTAGAAAATGTTAAATTTTACTAGTGCATAGTTTTCATTTTCTAGTCTTCTTGGTTTAGACCGCTTGGTTTTAATGTTCTAAGGCGGCGTATCCAGTATGATTCCTTTTCCTTCCTTGTTTCGGAACTCCAGCTGTGGTTGCTAGCAATAGCGATAAGTATTATATCACTGAAAGTGTGGCCAGGGGAGGAGAAGTGTTCTGCGACCGGGCTTCTGTACAGCTTTTTTGTCATCCATCAGATCTATGAAGGTTTATCCTTTTGTGTAACTTTTCAGTTTCTCCCACGTACTGAAGGCCACAGATCTTACATGTGATGAGATAAATCACATTCTCTGTTTTGCACGTTCTGTTTGGACCATGTATGTTTAAAGACTCATTATGAGTCGAAAGCGCTTAGGCTAGTTAGTTACTAGTTTCGTACTGTTCGTGGTCAGTATATTGCATATATATATATATATATATATATATATACATATATATATATATATATATATATATATATATATATATATATATATATATATATATACATATATATGTATGTATGTATGTATGTATGTCTGTATGTATGTATGTATGTATGTATGTATGTATGTATGTATGTATGTATGTATGTATGTATATATATATATATATATATATATATATATATATATATATATATATATATATATATATATATATATACAAGTTTTCAGCTCTACATGTGCCAGTGTGTTATCGCCCAGCAGACACGTAAAATAATGAAGCCGAGATTCTTGGAACTAATGAGAAACTAAAACTCGTTCTAAATGATATTGTTGTTGTTCCTGTGTATGCTGTTGTGAGCGCTTTAACGATGGACAAAACTCCATTATTTCTACGATACCCTGAAATGATTTATTTATCACAAGGGTTAATAATTTCTGATACAAATTTCTGCATTGTCGATGATAATACTGAATGGTCAAATTTAGTTTATCTAGCAGTGTCGAGAGTTAGAGGAATGTCTTAAAGGGTTTTCATAGACTGCACAATGGCTCAGGAAACCACTGATAGCGATTGTAATGATAAAGTAAAGCAACAAGTAGCTGGTTATCAGCAATCTGATAAAAATATAAACGTGACATTGAACTTGATACTGAATTTATTATAACACTGAAAAAAAGCAAAATAATTGTGCGAGCTGTACCACAGTAATGTTATAGCAGTGTTCGAAAAATAATCCAAGACAATTTAGCGTAGATACAATAAATAGTAATATCGGTTACACTCACGAAAATGTAATGTCGACCTGTCTTGAGTGTAACCGATGTAACGGTGCTGGTGTCCTGCTTTCACAGAATGAAGGCAGTAGTAATTGTTTATCCTCAGGAATTAACTTGTAATTGTTCTAGTACAAATCCACGTTGAGAAGTTGAATCTAGTCTGTATATTGCAGGTCTATCCGTAGATCTCAAGATGCTGAAAATGTTTATGTGTGGTGGCACTCCAGACTGGATCAGTTGCTCTTTTTATTAACCTCTCAAGTTCACCAGGTTCATATAACTATCTTACAGTCACATTACCTAGTACTGGTTGTCTTGAGAAAGGGTCACATCGTTGTATTTGTATATGCATTTCTGTGATCGCGCTGTTGGGTTTCATAGAAGTTTCAGGAATAAATTAATTATTTTACGCAAATATCACACTTGGTAATTTTGGAACCTATTCAGGAGATCTGTTCTCTTTCTGAACTTTGTTCATGCACATACTGATATCCAAATAACCTCTCAACAAGTGCTCGATAAAATCGTTCAATGATTGCCTGATCGCAATGAAAAAGTGTGTCCTCGTTTGATTTTGACGTTGTATTTGTTTCATCCGAGATGATACTGCACCATGAAATCCTTTGCCAAGATCAACCAATAGTAGTGGTGGCTGTCATAGACCACCATGTTGATAAAATCGTTCAAAGACATAAGCACATTCAGTTGCTGTTTTTGTTGATAGTGGTTCGGTTTCTTTATATCTGCAACGTCAACGATAGTTAACGCGTATTTTTATGAGCGCGATTGACGTATATGTTTTATAACAGTATCATGCGGTAAAACAAAATATCTGTCTGATGAACTTCATTCGTAGCGCTGACACAAAAATGTGCATACTCATTTTGACACCATCATAACCAGTGTTTGTGGCAATGATGTAAGTAACCTTTCTCAATATGACACCATTATAATCAGAGTTGGTGGTAATGATGCAAGTAACAATGTTCATATTAAACAGATTGAAACTAATTTTTATAACACCCTAAACTTCATATACCTGGAAAATCCTAACTGCTGTCTTATGCAGTGCATGCCGAAGAATTGACACAGACATTTGTGAGCTCAATCCTCTAACTGAACATATGTCAGGAGTGGAATCACAAAATGATAGACATTGACCATATATTTGTGACCTAGTCTGGATTAGTTCTGGAGCACTTAATGGCAAAAGACAAAAATTTATCTAAATAAAACTGGTTTATCCTACTTTCGCAATGCAGTATATGAGATTTTCCCAATATGTAGACACTTATGATGCCTTTTAGAGGCATATAAATATATATCACAAACATAATTGGAACCATGCAAACTGTTCTAACCATCATCTTAAATCAAGATGTTTCTACTGCTTTGAATGAGGGTATAATTCCCATCATGCTGACACACAAGCAAACTACAGTGTCATGACTGTCTACAACATGGACATAAGGCACGACAGTGCAAAATATTCCACTCAGATATGTAGAGCTGCAAAACCTGTTATGAGAGACTGTCCATTCTGCCAAAAAAGCAGTCTCTCAAGAGAGGTGGTCTCTCATAGCAGGTTTGTACAAAAAGACTAAAAGACTAATTTCCAAGGTTCAGTTTCAGAACAATTTACAGAAAAATAACTATAATCACAGTACATATGTTCTATTCCTTATTAATAGTTCTTGTTAAAATATTGTTCATCTAAAAACAAAATTATATAGCAATACAAATATACTTCTATAATTAAACATGAAATGACCTTTACCTTTGAATATCACATATATTAGCATATGAAATCATTTCTGATTTACTCCTTTTCCTTTATACCAACCTAAATTTGTTGTATTGATGTTTAAACCACTTTTTGCGAGTGGTCTGCTCTTTTTCACATCTTTTAGTTACAATAATTATTTTCTCCAGCCTTAAAATTTGTCTCTATTTAGTTAGAGGTTCGTCCATCGTTATTTTGGTTCTAGGTGTTAACATTATTTACTCATTGCTCTCACTGTAGGAAGATTCATAGAGGACGTGAAAAAGTCTGTTGTTGCCTAACATACTAGCTGATTTCGCACAATGGCTTTTAAACCATGTCATCGAGAAGTGGAGCCAAGAAAACATCTAACAAGATCGTAATCGCTATTCTACTGTGATGGCTCACAATTTCTCAGGATACGATGGACAGTTTATGTTGAGATACTATGCGGAACAAAGTACAGAACATCCTAAAGTAACCTTGAACGGAGCCAAAATCATTTCCATGCAAATGGGTCGAGTGCAGTTTAAACATTCAATTAGTTACTTGGCTATATCTTACATCTAAAACGGTTGGCATGACAAAAGTTGTCAAAGGCTATTTTCCACACTTTTTCGATACCGGTGCCAATCAACAGACCGTTCTATCTCATTTGCCCGAGGTTCAGTACTACGCCCCAGACAAGGTGCGTACCGAACAACAAGAAGCTTTCTACGCTTGGTACCATTTCGACATTCAGGAAGAAATATTTAAATACTGTCGTTCTGACGTTGACATTGTACGCCGTTTCTGTGTACAATTTCGAGAACTTTTCATGAAACACGGAGGGATAGATCATTTCAAAGAAGGCTGCATCATTGCCAAAGCGTGTTCCTTAGTGTACCTCCGACAATTCATGCCCAAAAATACCGCGGCTGTCATCAGTCCTCAAACAACCAATTTTGTCAAAACGTCGATATTCGTTCAAAGCACCACGTTGGTTACATTACTTGTGCTACAAGAAAGACAAATGGGTCCACCACGCTCGCAACGGAGCAGGCGAAAAAGCCATCGGAAGTTATTCGGTATATGGTTTGGACGTAGAAAACCTCAAGAACGTGTACGAGTTTAACGGGTGCTTATTTTACGGATATCCCTTCCGTTACCCTCAACATGACACTAAAACCGAGTTTTTACAACGAACTATGGACGAGTTGTACCATGCCATTTGTCAGCGTCTCTCGTAGTTAGAAGAGCAAGGATAACAAGTGATTGAAATTTGGGAATACAAGTACGATCAACGATTGAAAACTGAACCCGAGTTTAAACGCATGGTGGAAAGTTTAAAGCTGGTGGACCCTTTGAAGACAAGGGACAGTTTGTACGGAGGACGGACGAATGCCACCTGTTTGCTGTACCAAGCTGACGAGGAGAAAGGAAAATAAATCAAATATTGGACGTGTGTTCTCTGCATCCGTACGTGTGTAAATATTGTCGCTTTCACGCATGGTACCCACAATTGCTGACAGAACACATTGACGTGAACAATATTCGACAATACAAAGGATTGATTAAATGTAAAGTTATGCCACCAACAAACTTGTACCATCCTGTGTTACCACACCCTTGCCAAGGAAACAGATGTTTCCCTTGTGCCGTTCATGTGCTGAAACGTGCAACCAAGACCACCCTTGTCAGAACACTCAGGCGGAACGTGCCTTTAAGGGAACGTAAGTGAGAGTTGAATTGTTTAAAACCCTGGAAATTCCAGATAATTCACGACAAAATCAAATACTTAAAACTTTTTGAGGACTTGCTCTGAGTCAATTACGAAGAAGAACTTTAAAGAAGCCGATAAATTTGGTAATATCATTATTGCAGACTTCGTTACAGTCCATCTACTTCAACCGTTTGGGTCAACATCAATCTAAAACCAAAGGAGACCGTTTAGGAGCCTCGACAGACAAGCATCCGAAAAGACAATATTCTACGTTTTGCAAGTGCGAACACAAATTTTGCAGTTACGAATACCGTAACCCACAATGAATTGTGTACACGGAGTGTAAAGTGAAATGATTGACTCTCAGTTATCGAACCAGTCAAGTATTAAACTTTGGCGTACTAGAAGAAGCTTTTCAGTCTGAACAGGATAAAATCTTTAAAGTGACCACTATGCAACCAAACAAAATTGTACGTTTACCCACACATCAAATCGTCAGTCGACCCTTGGAAAAAAAAGTCTATCAAATCGTGTAACAGAAGCGAGTACAGTTTCCCATCCACTTCACTTTACAGTACGGACACGCCAATACTGGTCAGCCTATTAAAAGGGACAAGACCAAGTTTTAGCCGAAAAAAGTAAAAGAATAACCCACATAAAACAGTATCTACACACAGGAGAGCCTCTCCAATACCTTTTCCTTCAACGGTGATACCCTCTTCCACTTTAGTAGCAGTGGCCACTGCTCACAAAGAACCTGCCCCGAAAATCAAAGTCCAAAAGAGATCGGGAGCATTAAAGAGTTTACTGGATTTGTCCAGCCAGGAACAGGCCCGATTTAGTCCGTTTCAAACTCCTCCACGACGTGTCTTGCCTGTTGATAAGTAAAATCAGTTTCTTCCCGTCTTCCAGTAAAAATCATCTCAGGTAAACCATACAGATCAGTATATTTTTGTGAAGTGTACACCGTTACCATCGTTGTTTTTCTGTGCAAAGAGGAAAAGGAAAACGAAAAAACAGTCAGGTCATCCTAGGAAGCGCTTATCCAAACATCGGCGACACTCTGAATATACACACTCGTCCAAATTAAAAGGAAAGTCACCAAAATGGGGGGTTTCTTTTGCCCTTTCCAAGAATTATATGGGATAGCCGATAAGTATGTCGCAAGTGTAAAGGATAAGTTCCAAAAATAAGATAAAAAACGCATGTCGAACCATGGATGCCAGTGCATTTTGTGTTGTACCAAAATATATCACCTCTTTGTGGTTCTCCTGTCCAGAAAAAAAACTCTTAGGCCAGACATCAAAGTCACCCACAGAAAAGATACACTCGTCCAAAGAAAAGTATGAGCTGCCAAAGAGCGGATTCTTTGGCGATTTTGGAAAGCACTTTGTTACGTTTATGACGAAGCGATGATGCAATAAAGGATAAAAGGCCATGCGACAAGTTATCGACGTTTAGAATAATTTTGGTATGTTCCGGAATCAACAAAGATATCACCCAAAAAAGACATTTCTCTTCTACCACCAAAGGAAAGAAAAGGAAATGGGTGCTTCCTCATTTAGTGATACATTGGGGCATGTTGTCTCTCCGCCAGTAACTGTCCCCAAGTAAAGTGGAGTGTAGGTTGCAGGAGACTGGATACGCATTGGCAGAACGAAACTCACTGTCGACAAAGGTTACGTACCCAAATGGACCACCAAATTGCTTCCTGTCACTGAACAAGTGTGTGGTCTTTATCCTCCCTTCTATAAATTAGAAGAAATTAACGGGGAAGTGTTAAAAGGAACGTTTTACTTACCCCAGTTACGACGTGTAACCATAAAAGACGACTACGTGAACGAGATAGAAAGCATTCTCGATCGACGATCAAGAAAGTGGGAAAATGATGTGTCAAAGAAGTCAAAGTACATTGCAAAGGATATCCGTCAAGTTTTGACTCCTGGATCGACGCTTCTCAGACCCTTACCGAGAATACTTAGAAAATCTGACGTACGGAAAAAAAGGACAAGAACACTCATCTGTATGCTTGGAAACCTGATACAACGGGGAAATTTAGCCATTTAGCAATTTCAGCAGAAGCTGGAAATCCTCACAATGCTGAAATTATGGCTCACCGAGAGAGAATCAAGCAAGAACGTGGCTTAAAACTGATAGATCTCTTACATTTGGACATGTGGTTACAAAACAAGTATTTGCTGAACAGAGTGGATATTCGACTGAGACTGAATCATACCGCTTTCCATTTGATACTGCCAATTACAAAACAATCATCCAAGAAGCCAGACTTTACCTGCGTCGCGTAGAAGTGCTACCTAAAACGAGAAACGATATTATATACACTTGAGCAGAACGACCCAAAGTATCTGACATGAAGTGTAGAAGTAAAAACATTGACCATTTATCGTGGACACCAATTCATGATCGAAGATCATCTGCTCCAAAGAGAGTTACCCAAACGTTTAATCGTTGGAATCGTCAGAATTGAAGCCCTTAAAGGAACTTACAATAAAAATACTTTCGAGTTTAAGCGCTACGATATGTCCAAGATCGACGTTAGTCGTGATGGCAACACTTTATGTACCACACCCTTTGAACCTGAATTTGTACAGAAATAAATCTGGTCAAGTGCGTGTGAAACTTCTATTTGCACGAGCTCTTCTCGAGACAGCGAACGTCATCCTGTCTCCCGAATTCGAAAATACCATTGAAATCAACAGTTTGAGAAAAGTCATTCTAGATTATTAGAAACTACGCCAGACACTTATCCTTCTTTGAAAGGTGAAGAATGGGAGGATACCAAGAAGGCAGAACCCCGAGACTATGACCAATAAAAAATAGTGGCCACGTCCAGGTGGCCAGAGATAGAACAACATTTAGTGTCCTGTTTTGCCCAACACCTAACAAATAAAATTACGGAATTGGTCAAGAAAGATTGATATGGATGTCAAAACGATCATCCCAGTAAAATTCAACACGATAAATGTATGATGAGCCAAGAAGAAAATTTGACGAGTATCTAGTCGAAACTTGGGATCTCATATCGGAAGAAGCAGTGTTGCATGAGCGGTATAAAGACTTGCATGGTCATTCCTGTCCTCCATTGCACATCTGTAGATCTATCTCATAGAAAATCTCTTAGCCCGGAGTGCGGAGACGAAACAAAAAAAAAGGTTACTTGACAGATTTTTTCAAGCAAACAGTTAGAAAATTAAATTGATGAAATATCATTACCTGTGAAAAAAACAACAAAAGAACAAGAAAAATGGATGCCTTGGAGCTTTATAACCTTTAAATAACAGTTCGTATACCTCTTCATGGAATCCTGTTGTGTGTGCTAAAGATGAACTACCTCATCGCAAACCTCAAGACCATCAAACTTATGTCATCAATACGGACGACAGTCATATTTCAGGTACAAACTGGGTAGCTGTCTACATTCGTCAATAGAATTGTGCGGAGTATTTTGATTCATATAGATTACCTCCTTTGGAAGATAATATCATTGACTTTATTAGATAAGTCAAACGTGTGCTAGTCGCTATACAAAATTCTCGATTTCTCCATAGTTGCTCAGCTGTTCCATTTGTAGCTATAAATCGTGTCCCTATAGTGGAGCAGGGTTGTTTTTTTATTAATAAGTCCCATAGTCCCTACGATGGCCCCTATTACTACTACTAAGTGTGCATTAATGCTATGGGGGACGCTGCACTATCCCTCGCCCATAAAAAAAATCAATCCGCCCCTGTGGAGGAGAATGCGACCTAAATCTAACTAACGTAACGTAATCGCGCGATTCAACATTAAATAACTAAACAATGTGAGGAAATCACGTCAACAAAATGCAGAAGTTGGGATTTTAGAGGAAATGCTAGTTAGGTTGGGGGATTGATGTTATAGTCATCACAGAGTAAAAATGGAGATCAATAATTTTAGAAAGGCCAAGGAAATACGTAGAGAGCTTATGAAAAGAGAAAAAGGATGACAAAGAAGAAAAGGAACAAAGTGATAGCCTAAAATGCTAAGCTTGAAAAAAGAGGATAATTATAACAGGAAACAAGAGGAGAAGAAGGAGGAAGAAGAGAAAGAGAATGGAAAAAAGAAGAGGAAGACAAATGTAATGGATAAGATGAGAAGCTGGTGGAGAAGAGAGGAGAGAAATTAGTAAAAGTTAAGTAGGCCCTTTTTAGTGCCATTCCATTCCTTCGAGAATATATCCATTATCTCTTGCCTAAACTGTTTTGGTCGATATCTTTAATCATAAACAAGATTCTCTCTCTCTCTCTCTCTCTCTCTCTCTCTCTCTCTCTCTCTCTCTCTCTCTCTCTCTCTCTCTCTCTCTCTCTCTCTCTCTCTCTCTCTCTCTCTCTCTCTCTCTCTCTCTAATTACACACGCACACACACACTTAGAAACAGAGATACACTCAGTCATTGCCTATCCGTGTTTGATGTTTATATGTCACAATGACTTACTGTAGTCAAACTGCCTACCTCAAAACAAAAGTAACTTGTAAAAATCGATATATCATACATGTAAAGGACAAATATATCAAAATGCAGAAATAATAAAATACAGACATTAAAATAAATATAACATTTTGATATGCCTACATAATAATAAAATAATTATTTACGACAACTTATCATTCTTTTAATAGATATTTTTTTTTACAGTAATAAATATTTAATGGCAAATCACTGTAAATAAAATTTGCCATAGTCAATGTCTCTAGATCCATCTTTTATATCCTACCTTATGTGATCAGTAAATGGGTGTATGTTGATTATACTGATTATACCAAACAACGTGTTGGATAGTAACTATGGGGCATTGGTCGTTGCAAATTATGCATACGGTCGCATTTGATGTCAACCACTTTTAACAAAGTATGCAACGTGCTCTCGACGACTTAAAGGAGATCTGTTCTCTTTCTGAACTTTGTTCATGCACATACTGATATCCAAATAACCTCTATGCTAGAATTTCATAATGGTAAACCCATTTATATCTTTTTTATACCGGATTTCATAACGGTGTAGATATGACTACATTTGGAGAATTTGGCGATGCAAGAGGTAGAAGAAATCGCTGCAAAAGAAGATGAATAGATCTGATCCTCTTGGAGGGATTTTATTTAAATAATTAATATATGATGATATATAATTCTACATTCTAGAGATACATCGTATAAAGCCTTTATATTGAATACAAAAATTCATATTATGCTTTTCCATCGAGCTTATCAACTTCATATATTTGTGTAGTTTCTGCATTTAAGAATATAGCATAGAGAATTAGATCTGGATCTCAAAGAGTATTAAATAGTTGCGATTAATGCAACTATCATTTTGAAGAAACACATTTTATTCCGTTTAAGATGAAACACTAATTTGGAATAGATTACTGAACATTATCCTTTATTACCCAAGAATATTTTATTCCCAACTTAAATCTTATCATGAAGTTGGTGGCGAATTAAACTTTCACCTTAATACAAATACAAATAAATATAAATTCTTAAAAACAATTAATCATTCCCTTACATAATAATTTTAAATAGAGAATTCAATAAAATGTTACAAAGGTATGAACTTTTACCAAGATAAATCTCGAACACGAGAAAATTACTTAATCTAAAGGAATTTGCTAACACAGACGATTCTTACCTGTAAAAGAAGACGTACTCGCTCTGATTCTGTTAGCGGCGACTGATTTGTGTAAGCTGCTTTTTGTATTTATACAGAATGCAAAGCTCATGGCCAAAAAAAGGAAAAACCTTAAATATTGATTCATCCGCCTTGAATCA
The DNA here is from genome assembly GCA_016746295.1 of Potamilus streckersoni. Lineage (NCBI taxonomy): Eukaryota > Metazoa > Mollusca > Bivalvia > Unionida > Unionidae > Potamilus > Potamilus streckersoni. The sequence goes on from JAEAOA010002237.1 coordinate 127,496, forward strand.
AAACGAGACTACCGTTTAATTTTTCCTGGAACCGAGTGTGCTAAACCACATGATTAAACAGACACCTTTTGCTTGATCAGCTTATTTATTTCTAGAACGATGAATATTATTTGCTACTCATCTACATAGAATTTTAGGTACTTGGTCTATACGTACTGCAAATTTGCTGGCTTAGCATATGGTGTATAATACAATTGGGGAATTTGCACTTGCTTGTAATAGCGCAAATAATATATAGTTGTAATATAGAAATAAATAATATCACTCTTAATATATTTTAGTATAAATTTACCTATAAATTAATACTTTTATTACAATTCAGAGTAAATTTCCATCTTAGTATTGTGCTCAAAAGGTCTATCGCAATGGAATTAAACATGTTATTACTTTTACTTAAAACTTCTGTCATAATAATAGGGAACAACTTGATGGCAGAAAGGGCTGGTTGATATTCTCCACTTACCCAGCATAAATATATCATGTCTACGTAGAAACTACTTACAGGGATAACAATCATGCTACTTGTATTGTGTGAGGGGTGTTGTTGTTAGGGGATATTTTTATTTGTTTTTTTCCCCTATTTTTATTATTTTGTGTGTTTTGTTTTGTTTTGTATGTTGCGGGGAGGGTTCGTTGTTGTTTCGGGGATTCGGGGGTAATTTTGCTTGTTTGTTAGAGTTTTTGTTGTTTGTTTTGTTTTGTGAAAAGTAATCTTTTAATGGTGGAGGGGGTATTTCTTTTGTTAAACATTTTCATTTTACATATAGATAGATAGATTATTCATCCCTGTTATGAATGGAAAATTTTTTTTCTTTTGTGTGTCATTCATTTTCAAATTATTACCAGCTTTTCAAACAGTCGCCATGAGAAAGATAAGAAATCATAACAGGGTATTTTCAAAAGCCACATATTTCTGGTTAAGTACGTAGTCCTACAAAGTAAGACATAACACAGCAAGATATATATATATATATATATATATATATATATATATATATATATATATATATATATATATATATATATATATATATATATATATATATATATATATCGGTGTGATGGGGCTTACGTTATTGGACTGGTTAAGGACGCTCCCCACGCCGCATTTGTAATAGTGTAAAATTTTACGACTTTAATAACTGTTAATTTTAATTTACAAATGTTATGTGTGTATGTATGTATGTATGTGTGTGTGTTGTCTATTGTGTTAATTTCGTGACCTTAAACAAGTTGGAAGTGGGATGTTCATTTAAAAAGTTTACGACATATCAAAAACAAAATGGATACCGAATTAGGATTAATTGCAGTATTGATAGCCGTTGTTGTTTGTTTAATTCCAATTTTTGTCATCTTTTTTTCAGTAAATAGAACATGTAAAACAAAGAACCCAAATGTGAAATCCACGAGGCGAACCAAGGCTGCATCAGTCATGATAATAGCTGGATCGGGTCAGGAACATATTTCCGATATAGTCGCCCGTTTTCGTGTTAATTAATGCGGATTAAACTCAAAGTTGTTTTTCCTATCTCGTACTTTCCCCAAGCTCGTGTTATTGACTATTTTTGTTATAATAGTAACTACGCCATCTGTAGGTAGTTTTGATAATGGGTTGTATTTGATCACAACTAGATAATGCCTCAATAATTTTTCTTTTTCTGTTACTTAGCAGAATAAATAAACTCTATCTATAATATACTTTTCGTTACCCTCTATTTACATATAAATCCTATACACGTCATAACAAAATCTAAATTAAGTCAAAACTCGCCTGAATTCAATATTTTTTTTAATAGTGGTTTAACTACCTTCAGCCTAATAATGAAATTGAATTTGTTCGCATTTTACAGTTGCCAAAATTAAGGAAAACAGTATTAAAGGGTCATTGTATTGAAACCTTGATGTAATCCAAATATTTGTGATGTATAATTAATGATATGCTAATATATATAAATGAAATTATACCAGTAATGATATTAATTAATACTCTACAGATATGTAATAAAAATATGTAATTACCTTCTCAGAGGTATAAGAGTAATTAATACTACTAATAATAATAATACTAATACTACTACTAATAATAATAATACTAATAATAATAATACTAATACTAATAATAATAATAATAATAATAATAATAATACTAATAATAATAATAATAATAATACTAATAATAATAATAATAATAATAATAATACTACTACTACTACTACTACTAATAATAATAATAATAATAATAATAATAATAATAATAATAATGATAATAATAATAATAATAATAATAATAATAATAATAATAATAATAATAATAATAATTAATACTATTATGAGTGTCAAAAAAGTGCATTCTGAACCTAAAAAGAGTAATCTATATATTGCATGCCATTATTGCAGAAAGCCATATACAAATTGTTCATTTTCTTTTGGTACAAGGCTGGATGTGCAGTTCTTGTTACAAATCAGCTAGCTCCTTGTGGATTAGTACAAATCAGCTAGCTACTTGTGGATTAGTACAAATCAGCTAGCTACTTGTGGTTTAGTACAAGAATGCAAACAGAAAACAAAATAATAGAGTATTTATACACAACATTCACTTTAACTAACTTATATACTACCCACTTATGTTGACATCACTTTTGTTAACAAGCCAGATAAAAAAAGCATCTCCTGTCATCAGTCTTCTTTTTCCAGATAGAGTCCATCTTGTCTCACTAGTAGGGATAGATTGTAGTTCTGCTGCTACCTGTGCTGTTTTTATTTCCTCATTACATCACTGTAGAATTCATCTGTCAGAATTTTGTTTTGTCATTTTCCAGATGCAGCATGTTTTTCAAGTTAACAAAGTCCCTCTCCTCAAATACTTTTTAGTGATATAATATCCATTAGTCACACTGACAAAGCCTGTTTCAGTTAATATTTGGCTCCATGTTTTTTTTCAATATAGATTTTGTCTGCTACTTAAGTGTGGATCAAACTATATTGATTCTTTGACAAATTGTTTCAAATTCAAGAAACCCATCTGTTTTCTTAGAAATGTATCTGGTTGCACACATCAAAAATATAAGATCAGTAAACAGGTCTACAGTGGATAAATGTCACATGACAAGAGCCTTGAACTTTACTCATTATTCTTCATCTTGCTCATCTCCAGATGTAATCTTTGATCTGAACTTAGAAACGTTGGTTATTGCAAAGTCTTTTTGTTTTTATATGAACTAAATGGGTATGCTTTTGCTAATTCTCTTACCTGATAATTGTGAATGGGTAAGTACCTGGGTACCCATTGACAACTTTATAGGTAATTAAGTCTTAGAAAGAGGGAAATAAAGACAGAAAAGAAAATGAAGAATGATATATTCAGAAATCGTAATAATTGCATTTACAAAATCTCTCCATTTTATATTGTGTCCAGAAAAGATGGACAAGTAGCACTTTGAGCAATATAGAAAAATGTAGAGGTTGAATTTTTGCAAAGAAAAACCTTTTGTTAAATGCCTGCCCCTCCCCCCAAAAAAACTCAAGCATCTTTTATTGAAGCGAGCATGTAACGGAACCAGTATATTAGACCAGTAGATTAAAAAAATGGTAATAGTAGATTGGCTTCAAAACAATAGGTTATTAATCAACATATACTCTGCTAGCACTACAATTAATAATTCTAAGTAGTGTGACTGTTACTGTTACTAGCACTTCTGTTATTATTCCTAAGTAGTGTGACTGTTACTACTACTAGCACTGCAATTAATATTACCAAGTAGTGTGACTGCTAGCACTTCAAATACTAGTACTAATTTATTTATTATTATTATCATTAGGAGGGCACACCAAGGAAATCCTTAGTCTTGTCAGCAGCTTCGGTTCCCATTACTCACCTAGGTATTATATTGTTGCAAATACGGACAAGATGAGTCGACAGAAGATTGAAGCTTTAGAAGCAAAAGAGATTAAACTTAGCAACAGAGAGGAGGTAAGCTGTATTATAAACTCTGTTCAATACCATGAATGTGTAGATTTAATTTTTTTAGATAAATTTAATTATTGGAGGGACATGTGAAATAAGTCACTGATAAAAGTGGGTCTCCCCATAATATCTGTACTCGGTAAATTACAAATTCTGAGCCCACTTAGCTTAAACATTTAAAAATCATTGTTTTGGCAAGTGACAATTCATGTAAGTAACCCTGTTTTTACATCTAGAACAGAAAATTGAATTGCCAGGTCATTTTCATGTGTTACCTTTTACTGGGTTAGTAGGGAAAAAATGTATTCATATCCATTTGTTAAATTTATTAGATGAAATAAATCAAATCAAATCAAATTTTAATCATACAAAATATACTTTTTTTAAAAAGTTTTATTCATTTTAGTTTCTGGTAGCAAGTAAGTTTAAAATCTATGGGAAATTCCATTATTGAACACCTGGAAATTTACCACAATTTATATCATAGGGCTGATATATTTAATGATAGCAAAATGCATACTTACATTAAATAAAATTTTAGTCAACTAGACTGTCAATCCATGATTTAGAATTATTTCTTGCTGCCCTTCTTTCAATAAACCTGAGTGACATTGTATTTGCAATTCCATCCATCACTTCACTCCTGTCTTCAAAGTCAATGCCTACTATTTTGTTTTCTGTGACACTTTCCAGTCGACTTTATATTAAACTTTAATTTAAAGATTGTGGGATAAAATTTTGTGTATTTGTACAAAAGGTATATTGCACACCATATTTTTAGGTCCTGCCTTTAGGGTGAAAGTTACAGCTTAGTATTTTTTTTCTAGCACATTTTCACTTCTACTCTATAAATTGAAAGCCATTTGATAATAAGGGCATCCATTGTTTTATATCTTCCTTTATTTTTCAATTTTTGGGGACAGCCCTATATTTACAATATTATCTCCTTTAATTTACTATTTTTGGGGACAGCCCTATATTTACAATATTATCTCCTTTAATTTACTATTTTTGGGGACAGCCCTATATTTACAATATTATCTCCTTTAATTTACTATTTTGGGGACAGACCTATTTTACAATATTATCTCCTTTATTTTACAATTTTTTGGGGACAGCCATATATTTACAATATTATCTCCTTTAATTTACTATTTTTGGGGACAGCCCCATACTTACAATATTATTCCCTTTACTTACTTATAAGATGAATCCCGCTACAAACTGCACAGACCCAGATCTGCCCTCACATAATGTACCAGCATGCACAGACCCAGATCTGCCCTCACATAATGTACCAGCATGCACAGACCCAGATCTGCCCTCACATAATGTACCAGCATGCACAGACCTAGATCTGCCCTCACATAATGTACCAGCATGCACAGACCCAGATCTGCCCTCACATAATGTACCAGCAAATCTGGTTCTGTGTAGTGTGTTAGGAATAATCAGTAGAGCGAACAACATAGTCTCTGATCTGCAGGCACATTATACCATAAGGGCAGATCAGGATCTTTGTTGTTTGACTTGACTTATAATTGGGTATATACCGTATTTGATATTTTTAAACAGTTGTCTATTTCCTTTCTGTCAAAGATCCAGATAAGAATGAATTAGAAAACTGAAAAATCTAGTGCAACAGAAGTGTATTAAACATTTGGAAAACTAAAAAGGAAAGTGCAAGAGAACTGTATTATATATTTTGGTGCTTGTTTTGAAAAGCTGGTAATTCCTTTATGTTTAACTTATATGTACTTTTCTTCATGTATTAAATTTCTTTCAGGAAGGCATCTCTGCCTATGCCAGTCATATAATAGCTTAATATTTGGGATATTTTGTAATATTGAAAATAAAATGTTTAGTTACTATTATAACTACTACTACTACTACTACTACTACTACTACTACTACTACTACTACTACTACTACTACTACTGCTACTACTACTACTACTATTACTACAAATAAGCACCCAACAGCATAATCTGTGTATTTAGTTATTTAGTGTCATTGAAAACAAATTCTTAGAACTATTTCACACTTTCAAAATCTTGCCACCATTAATCACCATTTATATATTGAAATATATAAAAACATTGTGAATATTAGGACTTTTCAACAAAGTTTTTTTCCACCATTGCTTCAAAGAAAAGAGATTTCTCACTTCATTTGAATCATTTATAAAACAAAGTATTCTTTGTTAATGTTATGGCTGTGATTTCTACAGCTTAGTGCAACTAAAGGTGCATAGCATACTGATGTATTGATGGTCGGTATTTTATGTAACCATACCTAAACACAGAAAGGCAAGTCAGAGAATTTGAAAGGGATGGACAAGAAGTCATGCTATACTGTTATGACCCAGTTGTTAAATTATATGTGTGTTAAGATCTGAATTTTTCTATTTGTTTCTATTTTAATTTTATTTTGTTTTTATTTCATTAAATGTAATTATTATTATGATGATGATTATGTTCACGGGATCTGATACTTTGTTAGAAATGTCGTGTTTATTTAAAATGTAAATGTGACTCGTGAAAGGATGGTTTTTGTATGACAGTTTTTCATATTAATTAAACAGTTGGAAAGAGCAATGTAAATGATTGGCTGTGACTGAGGTTATTTCTAAGTAATGCATGGTGTGGTTTCAAAATCGTCATGTATTCTTCGTGCATGTGTACATGAAATGACATATTGGTTTGCTTTAAATACTCACATACCTGCAAAACAGTCAGTCATAGTTGAGAGGCACATCATAACATTTTATAGAGTTTTTAATACCTTATGAAGGTATTTCTGTGCCCTTTTAAAGAATAACTATTTTCCCTGAAGAACCACACAACTGGCTTTCGATAAAGACATTTGCAGAAATTGTTTCTAAATTGGAACAGGACAATACAAATTGTGATTCACAGTGAAAATTCTGGACATTTGTGTTAACCTTGTTTGTGCTTATTTTCATACAATATTTGCATTGTATTTCACAAACACATCCATCTTATGTTTTTATATGTCATTTTATGTACAAAAATATTAATGATCAATTATTAAACAAACTTCTGTGTACAAACAATTTTAGTTTAATTATGACATTAATGCATTAGCTGTGTACAAAAATTGAACGGGTGCAATAAATTACTTGAAGCATGGTATGCATTGTACCTTCTGCAAAATTCAGAGAATATGTGACAATAATGACATTAAGCTCTCCAACATTGCAAGGGAAATCTGCATAAAAAATAGGGTTAATTAGATCCCATCTCTAAATCAGGCCAAATTACCATTTAAAGCACCAGTGGCCATAGGTAGATTTTAAGATGGTGAAAGTGAACAAGAAGGACTATGGTGTCAAAAAAGCAAAACCATCAAATGAGAAAGCAAGACCATAAAAATGCAGGACCATCAAGTGAGAAAACAGGACAGTCTAGTGAGAAGCATGATTGCTAATTAAAAACCTGGAGCACCAAGTGAAAAGCAGGACAATAAAGTGAGATAGCATAACTGTCAATTGAAAAAGTTCACTCATCAAGTGAAAAGCAGATAATCAAGTGAGAAAACAGCAGACCAGGTGAAAATGTAGGATGATCAGGTTGGAAAGTTGGACCATCAAGCAGAAAGGCAGGACCACATCAAGTGAGAAAGTAGGACCATCAGGTGAAAAAGCAAGACCATTAAATGAGAAAGCATGACAGTCAATTGAAAAAGCTGGATCGTCAAGTGAGAAAACAGAATCAAGTTAGCAGAATTATCAAGTGAGAATGCAGGACCATTCATTTTAGAAAGCAGGACTATTCATTTGAGAATGCAGGACCATTCATTTAAGAAAGCAGAACCATTCATTTAAGAAAGTTGACCATGATAATGACATAACATCACTTAAATCATGAAAAAATACCTGTATTTTCATCACTGCCTTAAAAAGTTACTTAAATATTGCCTACAATTTCCATAAAACAGAATACCTGGCACCAATGCAGTCCTCCTAGAATGTGGGTTCAGTTGTTTGGCATCAATAATATACTATACTTTTGATACAGATAAAGTACAGTGACATTTAGCTAGATTTATCACTTGTGATTATAAATTCAGAAATGTTGACAGTGTAAGTGAAATTATGAAGGCCTATCAAATGAAGGCCTATCATCAACTTTATACAAAGTAGATGCTATGTAAATAGATCTATGTATATTCCTCATTTGGGATCAGTACTAACCATATAGCACATAACTCCTAAATCCTTGGCAGTAATAAGTGATGTTTGACAGTGTCATTAGGACTCACTGATGTTTGACAGTAGGATTTGCAGCAGCAAATCATTGAATATTTTTAGTTAGTACTCTAAGACCATTTTCAGAACTTTGTCATTGTTGGAACCACCACTGATTGGAGCAACCTTGACAAGAACATTATGCAATACAATACACCCTCACTCTAATGACCCTCATTGTAACACACTTTCTATTATATAAGAAGTATGGCCATGGTTCCCAATTCATTTAGTTGTAGAAGAATTATGTGTATCATGTACTTCATTATAAGGCAGTCTCACTGTAAGGTGATATACTCAATCAATAGCATTACATTGAGGGAGTACTTTAGTAACAGGTAATCACAATATGAGGTGATATATGTCATGACTGCCATGTAGTTTTATAATGGGTTATGGTATTGCATCATGTACTTCATTATAAGGTAGTTGGATTATAAGGTAATATACTCTGGCTCCATGGAGAACATTATAATTAGGGAGTAGAGTACAATGTACTTCATTATAAGTCAGTCAGATTATAAGGTAATATACTTTGGCTCCATGGTGAACATTATAAATAGGGAGTACTTTCAGTGTACTTCATTATAAGGCAGTCAGATTATAAGGTAATATATTTTGGCTTCATAGAGAACATTATAATTAAGGAGTACTATACAATGTACTTCTTTATAAGGCAGTCAGATTATAAGGTAATATATTTTGGCTCCATGGAGAACATTATAATTAGGGAGTACTGTACAGTGTACTTCATAATAAGGTTTTAGCAGTATGAAGTAGTTGCACAATGAGGTGGCATACTCCATGGTGACCATGGAAAGCATTATAATGAGGAAAAAACTGTCTCACTTTTGCTGATACCTATGTGTCCCCAGGTGTTCTAAAGCTTGCATTAATGAAAACAGCAGGATCACAAACTACTCAACAATTTAGACTCAGTATAGCATATTTTTTATAATTCCAGTATAGCATCCACACCATTCCAAGAAGTCGTGAAGTTAGTCAGTCCTGGTTTACAACAGTTCTGTCCACAGCATCTGCCACTTTATATTCATTTCCACTAGTTTTTAGACTGAAGCCAGAAGTGGTAAAAAAAAATTAATTGTAAATAATCTTGTTAGAATTTTTTGAAATTGTTTTGTTTGGTATTTATGCATTAAATACACTGCAGGGTTATCATAGAATGCATGAGTATCATTGAATACACTGTTGGGTTATGCATATAATTCACTGCAGGGTTATGCATAGAATTCACTGCCAGATTATCATAAAATACACTGCATGGTTATTATAGAATACACTGTAAGGATATTCATAGAATTCACTGCAGGGTTATCATGGAATACACTGCCAGATTATCATAAAATACACTGCATGGTTATTATAGAATACACTGTAAGGATATTCATAGAATTCACTGCAGGGTTATCATGGAATACACTGCCAGATTATCATAAAATACACTGCATGGTTATTATAGAATACACTGTAAGGATATTCATAGAATTCACTGCAAGGGACATGCTCAACTAGTACTGCAAACTTAAACTCATTGTTTAGCAAGTGAACTGTCATGTAAGTAGCCCAATGTTAGCATCGAGAAAGAACTAAAATTCAAATTTTGAGACATTTTTAACCAGTATGATTTCTTTTATTAGACAAGTAGCTCAAAATTGGATTTGTGGGTTTCTGATACTCTGTTCATCAAATTATAGGAACAGTAACCTGTAAGTCTTCCATTAAGTTAATGTAAATTAACCATATTTACATCAATTTCTCAAACACAGTAAATGAACTGTTTCATAAGGTAAATTTTCCTTTCATTAATTGCACATTTTAACATGTTCATCTGGTAATTAATTGTAGGTTGTAACATGTTCATATGATCATTAATTGCAAGTTATAACATGTTCATATAATCATTAATTGCAATTTGTAACAAATTCATGTAATCATTAATTGCACATTTTAACATGTTCATATAGTAATTAATTGCAAGTTGTAACATGTTCATATGGTCATTAATTGAAAGTTATGACATGTTCATATAATCAATAATTGCATGTTATAACATGTTCATAAAGTAATTGCAAGTTATGATATGTTCATATGGTCATTAATTGCAAGTTATGACATGTTCATATGGTCATTAATTGCAAGTTATAACAAGTTTGTAAGGTCATTAATTGCAAGTTATAACAAGTTTGTAAGGTCATTAATTGCAAGTTATGACATGTTCATCTGGTCATTTAACAAAAAGAAAACATGCACAGAATTTCTGCAGAGACATGCTTTATTTCTGGGATTGTATCAGCAGTTATTCTTTTGATGGCAGTGTTAGAGCATTTAGTTTTTGACCAAAAGAATCCATTACCTAACATTGTTTGAAATATAGTTTTTAAAAAATAATGTTTTTGATAAAGAAATGAGCATATTGTTTCCAAATTGTATCTCATAATTCATATTGGAGTGATCAGTTTATGTGACTTAATTATTCATATAACATTTCAGATATTATGTAATGGACCAGGAACATGCATACCACTTTGTGTGGCAGGTCTTGTTCTGAAGGTATGTACCCAAACTCTGTATTTAAACTACTTTACATTATTGCAAGCCACAGTGGTGAAATCTGATATACTGTCTTGTCATCCATGACTGCATGCATAGATATCTTTGTTTATCATAAACATGCATACCAGTATAGTACTAAATTACATCGCCAGAGAGCCAATGAAATAAGCTCTTATATGACTTCATATATATCTGAGGGTGACTCAGTTTATAAGAAATAATATGATTGGCTTACTAAATCAGCACATAAGGTCATGTTGGATCAACCACCCAAGAAAATCTTACTTGGGTTGACAATGATCAGTTAAACTTGTTTATGCAAACAAGAGAAACAAGGAATTCTTATCAAAGGCAGCAAGAGACAGAAGGAGAGTATAGCAGATTTCCATCCATGTTTTGCAACAGTATCTTGTATTTATGATTTTTATTTCTACAGCCGCACAAGTATTCCACAACCATGATCATTCTTGTTGCTGCTGTTGTTTTTATTATGGATCTTGGAACTCTGCTTTTCAAAAAGACTTTGATAAAAAAATTCCACCTCTTTGTAGGAACAAAGCTGCATTTGCGTTTTATAGGAACACTAGTTAAAATATCTCTTATCTTTCATCACATGTCTCTTGTCTTATATCATGTGATTCTAGTCTTATATCAATTGATGTTAAAAGAACAGCATTTTGTTTGGCACTCAGTCTGCTTATATGATGCCATATACATAGTGTCAGTATTGTTTGCTGTCATTTAATTGTAGTAATTAATGTATCCGTCTGCTTTTTAACCCCATTTTTTTTAGTAAACAAAATTCTTCAGTGTACACTAAGCTTGTTATGTTCTTTCTAAGTATAAACATTTTAAAGAATATTTTCTTCTTTTCGTGCTTTGTCTCAATCTCTGAAATGCAGTTTTGTTTTGAGACCTAAGCTTTTTAGCTATGAGTGTGAAAAAAAATGATCCTACATTAATCATTGGTATTGGATCATTAAACCATAATTATTATTATTGGTATTGAATCAAGGTACAAATAATCCTTACTTATTATTGGTATTGGATAAAGGTACAAATAATCCTTACCTATCATTGGTATTGAATCAAGGTACAAATAATCCTTATTTCTCATTGGCATTGAATCAAGGTACAAATAATCCTTTCTTATCATTGGTATTAAATCAAGGTACAAATAATCCTTACTTATCATTGTTATTGGATCAGGGTACAAATAATCCTTACCTATCATTGGTATTGAATCAAGGTACATATAATCCTTATTTTTCATTGGCATTGAATCAAGGTACAAATAATCCTTTCTTGTCATTGGTATCAAATTAGGGTGGAAATAGTCCTTACTTATCATTGGTATTGGATCAGGGTACAAATAATCCTTACTTATTATTGGTATTGGATCAGGGTACAAATAATCCTTACTTATCATTGGTATTTGATCAGGGTTCCAAAAATCCTTACTTATCATTGGTATTGGCTCAGGGTACAAAAAATCCTTGCTTATCATTAGTATTGGTACAAATAATCCTTACTTATTATTGGTATTTGATCAGGGTACAAATAATCCTTACTTATTATTTGTGTTGTATCAGGGTACAAATAATCCTTACTTATTATTGGTATTGGATCAGGGTACAAATAATCCTTACTTATCATTTGTGTTGTGTCAGGGTACAAATAATCCTTACTTATCATTGGTATTTGATCAGGGTACAAATAATCCTTACTTATCATTTGTGTTGTATCAGGGTACAAATAATCCTTACTTATCATTGGTATTTGATCAGGGCACAAATAATCCTTACTTATCATTTGTGTTGTATCAGGGTACAAATAATCCTTACTTATCATTGGTATTTGATCAGGGTACAAATAATCCTTACTTATTATTGGTATTGGATCAGGGTACAAATAATCCATACTTATCATTGGTATTGGATCAAGGTACAAATAATCCTTACTTATCATTGGTATTGGCTCAGGGTACAAAAAATCCTTGCTTATCATTAGTATTGGTACAAATAATCCTTACTTATTATTGGTATTTGATCAGGGTACAAATAATCCTTACTTATCATTTGTGTTGTATCAGGATACAAATAATCCTTACTTATTATTGGTATTGGATCAGGGTACAAATAATCCTTACTTATCATTTGTGTTGTGTCAGGGTACAAATAATCCTTACTTATCATTGGTATTTGATCAGGGTACAAATAATCCTTACTTATCATTTGTGTTGTATCAGGGTACAAATAATCCTTACTTATCATTGGTATTTGATCAGGGCACAAATAATCCTTACTTATCATTTGTGTTGTATCAGGGTACAAATAATCCTTACTTATCATTGGTATTTGATCAGGGTACAAATAATCCTTACTTATTATTGGTATTGGATCAGGGTACAAATAATCCATACTTATCATTGGTATTGGATCAGGGTACAAATAATCCTTACATATCATTGGTATTGGCTCAGGGTACAAAAAATCCTTGCTTATCATTAGTATTGGTACAAATAATCCTTACTTATTATTGGTATTTGATCAGGGTACAAATAATCCTTACTTATCATTTGTGTTGTATCAGGGTACAAATAATCCTTACTTATTTTTGGTATTGGATCAGGGTACAAATAATCCTTACTTATCATTTGTGTTGTATCAGGGTACAAATAATCCTTACTTATCATTGGTATTTGATCAGGGTACAAATAATCCTTACTTATCATTTATGTTGTATCAGGGTACAAATAATTCTTACTTATCATTGGTATTTGATCAGGGCACAAATAATCCTTACTTATCATTTGTGTTGTATCAGGGTACAAATAATCCTTACTTATCATTGGTATTTGATCAGGGTACAAATAATACTTACTTATTATTGGTATTGGATCAGGGTACAAATAATCCATACTTATCATTGGTATTGGATCAGGGTACAAATAATCCTTACTTATTATTGGTATTGGATCAGAGTACAAATGAACCTCACTAGTTGGTTTTGAATCAGGGTACAAATATTCCTTCACCAATCATTGGTATTGGAACAAAGTAAAACAATACCTATCATTGGTGTTGGATCAAGGTACAAATAATCCTTACTTATCATTTGTATGGTATCAAGGTACAAATAATCCTTACTTATCATTGGTATTGGATCAAGGTACAAATAATCCTTACTTATCATTGGTATTGGATCAGGGAACAAATAATCCTTGCTTATTATTGGTATTGGATCAGGGTACAAATAATCCTTACTTATCATTGGTATTAAATCAAGGTACAAATAGTCCTTATTATTGGTATTGTATTATAGAACAAATATTCCTTCACTAATCATTGGTATTTGATCAGGATACAAATAAACCTTTTTTATCTTTGTATTGGAATAGGGTACAAATGAATGCCACCAATCATTAGTACTGGATTAGAGTACAGATGATCCTTCCCTTATCATTAGTAAATAATCATGGTACAGATAATCTGAGCTAACCAATGGTATTGTATCAGGGTACAGATAAGCCTCACTAATCATGCTTTATTATGAAAACTTCATGAAAATTGGATGGAAAATTTTAATGCTATAAAAAATTGAATTAGTGCCTGTCATGCACTGGAAACTTCATGACAATTGGGTGGAAAATTTTAATGCTATAAAAAATTGAATTAGTGCCTGTCATACACTGGAAACGTCATAAAAATTGGGTGGAAAATTTTAATGCTATAAAAAATTGAATTAGTGCCTGTCATACACTGGAAACGTCATAAAAATTGGGTGGAAAATTTTAATGCTATAAAAAATTGAATTAGTGCCTATCATACACTGGAAACGTCATAAAAATTGGGTGGAAAATTTTAATGCTATAAAAATTGAATTAGTGCCTGTCATACACTGGAAACGTCATGAAAATTGGGTGGAAAATTTTAATCTGTTTAAGAATTGAAATTAGTAAACGTTATACAGTGAAACTTGGATGGAATGTTTTAAGAGTTGAATTAAAATCATGTTATAGGGTAAATTCTCTCAATTTTCCCTGCTCAGTCAGGCAAGTTATTCTCCAGATATGAGACAATGGAGTTCTACAGAAAAACCAAGCTGGTAGTTGAATTAGATGTCTGTATATCTGTTATGCAACCCTCAGTCGAATGGTCATTTTTCTAAATTTGTCAGTTTGTTTTACTTTTGTCACTCAAAATTTTAAGTGAAATTTCAATATGCCAATGACTATAAAAAGAAAGACAAAAAGAAAGAAGATGCAGAGAAAAAAAGATAGGCATAGCTGAAATTGTTTAAGTCCAGCACACCTGATAGAGCATAATAATTTAGTGTTAATTTATCTATAATGGAAACACAAATAATAGAACATAATAATGTTATATTAATTTATTTATCATGTAAAAGCAAAAAGTGGATGAAAATAATGCTAATTTATCCATCAAGTAATTACAAATAATAGAACATAATAATGTTGTATTATTTTATTCATCATGTAAATACAGTAAAACATAATGTTGTATTAATGTATTGATTATGTAATCACAAATAATTGAACATATAGTTTTTGTAACTCCTGGTAGATGATTTAATCTTTTTTTGTACTTTTTACATCATTGTTAGTTGTATAGATAATCTTTAGTTAGATGTTTCCTTTAGGACTCATGTTTTTCATGCATCAGTCCAAATGGAACCATTTCTGTCATCAAACACCTGGCATGCATCAGACCAAATGGAACCATTTCTGTCATCAAACACCTGGCATGTATCAGACCAAATGGAACCATTTCTGTCATCAAACACCTGGCATGCATCAGACCAGCTGGAACCATTTCTGTCATCAAACACTGGGCATGCATCAGACCAGCTGGAACCATTTCTGTCATCAAACACCTGGCATGCATCAGACCAAATGGAATCATTTCTGTCATCAAACACCTGGCATGAATCAGACCAGCTGGAACCATTTCTGTCATCAAACACCTGGCATGCATCAGACCAGCTGTAACCATTTCTGTCATCAAACATCTGGCATGCATCAGACCAGCTGGAACCATTTCTGTCATCAACCACCTGGCATGAATCAGACCAGCTGGAACCATTTCTGTCATCAAAAACCTAAAATGCATCAGACCAGCTGGAACCATTTCTGTTATCAAACACTTGGCATGCATCAGACCAGCTGGAACCATTTCTGTCATCAAAGACCTGGCATGCATCAGACCAGCTGGAACCATTTCTGTCATCAAACATCTAGCATGCATCAGAACAACTGGAACCATTTCTGTCATCAAACATTGGGCATGCATCAGACCAGCTGGAACCATTTCTGTCATCAAACATCTGGCATGCATCAGACCAACTGTAACCATTTCTGTCATCAAACACCTGTAATGCATGAAACCAGCTGGAACCATTTCTGTTATCACACATCTGAATTGCCTCTGACCAATGGGAACCATTTCTGACATCAAACACCTGACATGCATCAGACCAGCTGGAACCATTTCTGTCATCAAAAACCTAAAATGCATCAGACCAGCTGGAACCATTTCTGTTATCAAACACCTGACATGCATCAGACCAGCTGAAACCATTTCTGTCATCAAACACTGGGCATGCATCAGACCAACTGGAACCATTTATGTTATCAAACAGACCAGCTGGAGCCATTTCTGTCATAAAACACCTGGCATGCATCAGACCAGCTTAAACCATATAATTTTGTCAAACATATGGCATCACACCAGCTGGAACCATTTCTGTCATCAAACACCTGGCATGCATCAGACCAGCTGGAACCATTTCTGTCATCAAACACCTGGCATGCATCAGACCAGCTGGAACCATTTCTGTCATCAAACACCTGGCATGCATCAGACCAGCTGGAACCATTTCTGTCATCAAACACCTGACATGCATCAGACCAGCTGGAACCATTTCTGTCATCAAACACCTGGCATGCATCAGACCAGCTGGAACCATTTCTGTCATCAAACACCTGACATGCATCAGACCAGCTGGAACCATTTCTGTCATCAAACACCTGGCATGCATCAGACCAGCTGGAACCATTTCTGTCATCAAACACCTGATATGCATCAGACCAGCTGGAACCATTTCTGTCATCAAACACCTGGCATGCATCAGACCAGCTGGAACCATTTCTGTCATCAAACACCTGGCATGCATCAGACCAGCTGGAACCATTTCTGTCATCAAACACCTGGCATGCATCAGACCAGCTGGAACCATTTCTGTCATCAAACACCTGACATGCATCAGACCAGCTTGAACCATTTCTGTCATCAAACACCTGGCATGCATCAGACCAGCTGGAACCATTTCTGTCATCAAACACCTGACATGCATCAGACCAGCAGGAACCATTTCTGTCATCCAACACCTGACATGCATCAGACCAGCTGTAACCATTTCTGTCATCAAACACCTGACATGCATCAGAGCAACTATTTTTGTCATGGCTAAGATACATCCTATAACTCAGAACATCATCAAAACAATGCTTATAAAAACATTGCTTATAAAAAACATTGCTTATAATAAACATTGCTTATAAAATGAAGTTTTCAGCAAAACTCTAATCTTGGCATATATGTAATTGATGGTTTTGTATATTTTTGTACATAAAATATTTCAATGGCATTTGTCTCTTTTATTGTTATATTAAATATAAAATTTAGCACTTAACCAAGGACATCAAGGGCATTGCAGCAAGTGCTGAAATTTCACTTGTACTAAACAATTAGTGATAATCAAATTGCATAGGAGGTCTCAGTATTGCTGATCTATGACTTGTTATTGACATTATGTATTACTTATCTATAATAAAATATTTTAAAATGTATTTTCAGATATTTAGAGATTTGAAAATAGTCTACATAGAGAGTATCTGCCGAGTCGAGACACTCTCACTTTCGGGGAAGATTCTGTATTACCTTGCTGATTCTCTCTTAGTACAGTGGCCAAGTCTACATCAGAAGTATCCTAGATCTACATACATTGGAAGGCTTGTGTAGATTCTACACATGTCTAATTAGAAGTATCCTAGATCTACATACATTGGAAGGCTTGTCTAGATTCTACACATGTCTAATTAGAAGTATCCTAGAAGGATATTGGAAGGCTTGTCTTTGTACTACACATATCTAATCAGAAGTGTCAGATCTACATACATTGGAAAGCTTGTCTAGATTCTACACATCTTTGATCAGTTTTGTATAACATTTGAAATGCAGTTTATGAGACCAATGAGAAATTTCATATTGGGGAGATTATTTTTTAAAATAAAAAAATTAAAATTATATGAGAAAGAGAATACTCAAATATTGTTAGCTTTGAGATAGTGATAGTTTGTATGATAGAAAATCTGCTTGCATATTGTATTCTTTTGTTAAAACAGATTTGAAGCTCTTATGGTCACTTTTATTACATATCATCTAGGCAAATAAAGAATGATAAAGTTTTTATACTCAAAGTTGTCTTGAGTTGTCATATTTCTTATGTATAAATTGCAGACAGCATAGAACGAGATCTGCAATATCATAATACTCTGGCATATTAGGGTCAATGCAATTGAAAAGTGCAGACATTGATCTGCCAGTGCAGATCTGGATTCGAGTGTAGACCTTGATCTGGAATGCATTCTTGATTTAAGTGTAGACTTTGATCTGCCATTGCATTCTGGATTACAGTGTTTACATTGATCTGCAGTGCATTCTGGATTACATGATTACACTTAAATATGCATAACTAATAGCATCAGTATCATTAGCTAGTGGTGAATTTATTGAAAGCCCAGTTACTTTTGAGTTACTGATCCTTATCAGGTTACCATTCATTGTGTTGCCAGCCTTATTAAGCTTGTTGTAACTGATTTAGTTGAGCATAACTCACGGATTGTGTAATATCAACATTTGCTGGTGGATATGCAGTTTCCAACCCAATAATTTTTTTTACTTGACATGTTAATATTACCAGTAACTGTTCCAAAGGTTTTATCTAGCTTGCTACTTTCTACATACTGCAAATAACTTACCGCTTGGATTAGATTTAATTCTGCTGCTGGATATGCAGTCTCCAAATTTATAATTTCTTTCCCAGACATATCCAAGTTACCATTAAACCTTCCTCTAGTCAATGATTGTTATCAATGATCATTTTTAATTGTAATTTATTGTTTGGATAAGATCACCCTTTGGGAGTGGATAATCTACATCTAAACCAAGTACTCTTTGATTTGACATCAATAAATTATGTCATTTTATCACAAGTTTTCTTGATGAAAACAGATGTATCAGTTATTGTTGGTTTGTCAGCAGAAATTGATCATGTGAGTGTTGTTTCAAATTTTTTGTTATTCGTTCACAAAATATATAACAAAATTCGATAACAATGATGCAGTCATCTGAAAAGTACACCAATATTTAATTTTGATACAAAAACGATTAGTCAAACAAACACAGCAATGAAATTCCAAATTTTCATTATCTTATTGTTGGTTATACTGGATCTGGTAAAACAAATCTTTTATTGAATCTTTTGCTGAACTTTATGATAGGGGGTATATTTATACAATTATTATGCAGCAGGACAAATATGAGTTATAGAGCGAGTATGACAAACTTAGGGATGATATTGGCATAGATATATTTATGATCAAAGATATATTTATGATCAAAAAACCAGATTTAGTTCCTGTTAATGAACTTGATTCATCTGAGCAAAAAATAATTGTATTTGATGATATTCCATTGAACAATGAGAAGATGAATAAGATTAGACCCTACTTTTCATTGTTGCCTAACAAAAAGTGTATTTCGGTTTATCTTGCACAGGGGTTTTATAATGTTGACACATTTATTCGGTAAAATATAGGATATTTCATACAGTTTCCTGGTCTAGATAATGTTGATGTGCGAAGCAATGTAAACAAGCAATGCGGTGATGTAACCAAAGATAAATTTATTGAATTATGTCATCAACCAAAGACAAATACAACTTTTTCTTATTTGATAAAATTTGTTTTTTTATTCAGTGAAGATGTTTCATTGTTGTATTGATATATTTTTCTAGGCGAATTTTATAAAGCGTTTTAAAATAACAATGGATCAACATCAGCAAAGAAATGAATTGCAAAAGACATTTGGAGCATTTATAAAGAAGGTTAAGGACAAGTTCAATCAGAAGAAGCTTGCTAAACTCTTTAAGCTGGTTACGAAGCAGTACTTAACAAGCAACCAGAGATATCTACAGCATCTCCAGATGAACTTAAAAAAGGACAAGAAAAATGTTTGTTGTGTATACTCAAAGAAAAACAAAGAGTAGAAATAGAAGCTGCTGTACAAAGAATCATAGAACAAGCTAAACCATCTCAACAGGTGATAGAATAATTTAAAGACAAAATACTTCAGAAAGATATAGCTATTGAAGATTATAATAGAATTATGTATGAAAAGATAGGAGACCATGATTATAATATGTTTGATAGCAAATATAAAATATAAGCTAAGGTTTATGATGGGAAAATGAGAGAAATATGACGAGGTTATAATAAAACTAGATCTTGTAAGACTCCATATGAAATATGTGAGAGCTCATTTAAATACTGCAATTAAAGAAAGAGATGAAGGAAGAAAAGTAGAAATTGACAATTCAAAAAAATGTTTCAAAAATATTCTGAATATAAAGACACTGAGTCTTGCCAATTAATACAGAAGCTAACTAAAATGTAAGACAAAAACTGTTATAATGGTGAACTACTGAAATTTGTTAAAGTACATGAGATGAAACATTTTTATGAGAAATATGGGTATTATAGCTGGTTTATATCTCAGTGTGATAAATGATAAAGAACAGAAGGGTAATAAAAACTTGAAAACTGCAGGGATAATATATTACGATTTGAGAACAATCCAAAAACGTGGATATGGCGTTGATGGCGCTGCCATTCGAGCTGGATCTGCAGTTCGGTTTTTGCATCAACTACAGAAAAGGTTGACCGACTTATGTTGCTGATATCATCAAGAAAAGCTGAAAATGAAAGCACAGAAATCGAAAGCGAAATTATTGATATATTGGATCATCTTCGATCGGGTGGGTTACTAGCATTGTCCAAATGCGAAATTTTACACCACTATCTTATTGAGTAAATATTATAAAACACTAAAAAAATTAAAAATACTATAAGACAGCATTATTAATAGATTCGTCCAGCGTTATTGCGTCGTCGAGCGCAAACTTTTTTCGCTGATCCAACTTGATCCAAATGAACAATACTAAATTGGATTAATTTATGCTATAGCATGGCATTCAATGGATAAAGTAAAGACCTGCATCAACAACGACTTCACCTTTAATTCAGGCTTGTTTGTATCGTTCGAAATACCGCAAGGTACATATAACGTACGAGATCTAAATAAAACGATTTCAGAAATAATAAAGAATGAGGCGTTAATGACAATTTTGAGTTGACTCCTAACTATAATACGTTACGTGCTAGAATCATGTTAAAAAGACAATCTGATATTCGATATTTCGCGAGCAACTAGTATTGCATCATTATTAGGCTTTTAAAAATAAAAATACGAGTCATTTGTAGAACAAACAGTATCCTACGATGGATAAGTTCCAATTAACATAACATCAGTAAACACAATTATAATAAATTGCTCTATTTCAGCAAGATCTTACTCGGCCAAGGAAAGCCAAGGACACACGATTTATAGGTTTTCGCCAGATATTCCACCAGGATCGCTAATGATAATTACTCCTCGATTAATAGTATATTTTACGATTTCTCTTCAAAATCAGATAACAAACCACACGATGCAATTATTTTATCTGTCTAGACAATAGTAGATCTTAACGAAATTGTTATGTATTACTTACAATTACGCGCTGCGCTAGGTAAGCATTCGATCACGTAAACAAAATTTTATAAGGCAATATTGCATAACAAAATGAAGCAACAAAAAAATGCCGAAACAAATTGTGGGTGAAGATTTTTGAAAACATATTCACAAAGTAAGTCGAGAATATACCAGAAATAGAGCGCAAAGTAGCTCCAATTGCAACTGGCGCATCAAAAGCGTTTGCCAATAGGGTCGCGTCTGCGGCCGGTATCGCACTTAAACACCTTCCGCAATGCCTTCGACATTGAAGAAATCACAAGTAAATTCAATTATAGCACCAACAAAAGGTACGAAGCAGGCAATGATAACTATCACAACAAAAATTGTCCTCACCGCATCGGTGAAAAGCTAATACGCAAACTTGTAAAGAAAACGAGGCAAATGCCTGCTGATTTCTAGTCCAACCCGACGACGTAATTTGTGCCACACAATTTTGTTAGATATTTTAGTGAACTTGCCTGTAGCAAGTACAATACATAGTTTCGTTCAACGATGAATATTCAAGTTCAGTGGCCACAAATATGATGTGGTTTAAAGATGCTGCTCTTCGAACTGCTATATCAAGCAGCAGCAGAGAGGATGAACCATACCAGGTTGTGCCAGGCGGAACTTTTGTCCCAACTATGAGAAACAAACGGCTATTCTTTATCGTTTGTTCTCATTAAAACGGACACAAACGATGAACTCAATCATTGATTACACAGCCTCTCTGCTGATCTTCTTTTGTCAAAAATTAAGGTTCCCATGTGGGCTGAAAAAAAAATGTTTTTGCTTTAATGATAACCTACACGATACCTTGATCTTTGATCGTGTAAGTTTATCGTTATAAATCCAAATGGAACAACTTGTGCTTTAGAAAAGAAACTTTTAAATTTAATCATATCTATGTCCCCTGAATACCAAGTATATTAAATATTTTGCAAAGTATAATTAAATACGCCAGTAAACACAACCAAAGTATTACAGTTATCTCTGATCACCTTAGGTATATGCGAGTATCTCTGAGTAACATAAATCACTTCAGTATTTTTGTCTTCCTCGAGAGAATATTCTAGCTGGATTGGATTTGTTTGTCCAGCATCTCATCATCGTACACTATGGGGTTATTAATGAATCCATCTAAGTCATCTACGGATGGAGCTTCATCAATATCGGTAATAAAATCAATGATATCATTTTTGTCCAGTAATTTCGCATTTTGATTAAAATCTTTAAGTACCTCGTAACATCGTTGATCATCTACAGATGGCGCTACTAAATACAAATTATTCCACTTGAGCCATCGCATTATCAAATTAAGCAATAATTGCGTCTTTCCACTTCCGGATGGACTTATTATGATCGTTCTGATAGAATTTGGTAACGCGGGATGGTGCCTTACTGGCTTTTGTTTTCGGGTCCCAAAAAAGTAAATTATATCCCTATGATAATAATGAGTTTATATTGCGTTCGATGTAGAAACACCCACAATTGGATTGACAACGATAACAACAAAAAATAAGAGATGTGCACTCACAGGCAAGTGTACAAAATGTGGTACAAGCAAATATAAATTTATATCCGCGTCGCGTGGTGGTGATATTGCTGAATCGCTAAGGAAATTGCCATGAACTCCATGGGCAAAATACCCTGGTGAAAAACACCTTTAGGGATATAATTATTGTGGTCCTGGAACTAGTCTCGATAACCAAGATCAACCAAAACCTGGAGAGTATCCAGTAAATAATATCGATCAAGCGTGTCACATTGATGGTGTTGCTTATAAAAATCCAGATTTGCAACAACGGCATCTCGCAGATATAAAGTGGATTCATGCGTTAAATTCTATACCTAATAAATCTCTCAGAGAATCTCTCGCTAGTTTCAAAATAAAATCTATGAAAGGTAAAATAATGATAGGGGCTGGTAATTAATCAACTGATTATTATAATGGAATCTGTTTATTATTCTCTGAGAGGGCATTGGCGAGGTAAGGCAGCGATTAGCAAACTTGCCGCTTCAGCAAAAGTTTCACGTGACGTAGTTGCAGCGTGGTTAGCACGACAGGCAATATGGCAAATTTTTCTAAATCCACCCAAAAAAATTCAATACGCACATTTTGATGTTACTGTTCCTAATAAAGTTCATCAAGCGGAAATCTTGTTTTTGCCACACGATACCATTAAAACAGGTAGACGTCAACACACATACAGATACGCTTTAACCGTTGTTGACGTTGCCAGCAGATATAAAGAAGCAGAGTCGCTATCAACAAAGACAGCATCTGAAGTTGCGTCTGCGTTTAAACAAATTTATCAGCGAGGACCATTACAATGGCCAAAACTACTACAGGTTGATCCTGGCAAAGAATTTCTTGGTGCAGTATCATCGTTGATGAACAAGCACAACGTTAAAATCAGACGAGGACACACTGAGATTCATCGTGATCAGGCAATAGTTAAACGATTTAATCGAACACTAGCAGAGCGGTTATTTAGGTATCAATATGCAAATGAAATATCTACAGATACAAGATCTCGTGAATGGGTTGCAAGGTTATCGAGTGTGATGGCTGCGCTGAATAAGGAAGTTACTCGTGCAACTTCTATCAAACCGTCTGAAGCGATCACAAAAAATATATACCGATAAAAATGTAAATCTATTTCTCAACCAGTACTAGGCAATGTTCCGGTTAGATATTTATACGAACCTGGCGAACTCGAAGGAGGCAGAAAAAGGGCAACTGGTCCTATTTGGATTGTGACCACACACAAAGTATCCAGCGTGGTAAGGTCCACGGGTAGACCTGCAATCTACAGATTTGATTCAACTGCTCCTCGGCGTGGATTTGTACGCGAACAATTAAAAATAATTCCTGAGGATACGCAATTGCCACCGAGTACACCTTTATAAGCTCGCAGCTCCTCTACGTTGATTACACTCCAAACAGGTCAGCATCACATTTTCACGCGTGTGACCAATACTACTATTAATTCTATCAACGGTAAATTGTCTGGTTATTGCTCGAATATTGCCACAACATTATTGCATTGCAATTTGCGCAATGATTTTTTTGTCGTTGTTTTAATATCATAATAATATCCACATCTATATCAAACTCGTGATTAATTTGTTTTGTCACACTGCTTATAGATGACTAATTTTTTATTGATATCGACGCTGTTAGTGATTTCTACGGTTATTAAGCAATCCATGATAACTCGTTTCAGTTGTGATATTCTTCTAACTCGAGATACTGCGAGATAAACTAAATTTGACCACTCAATACGATCATCGACGATCCAAACTTTAGTATCAGTGATAGTTAATCCCTGCGACGAATGAATCGTTATAGCGTACCCAAACGTCCATGGCGATTTATCCATGTTTAGCGCGCTCTCGACAACATCAACAGCGACAAGGATAATATCATTTAACACAAGATTTTGTATTCCTCCACCAGGAATCTCAACGTCAATGTTTTGCTGTTTAGTATCTGCTGGGCGATAACACAACGGTACAGGTAACGTTTGAAATTTTTCCTTTTGTAACGCCTTTAATTTCTTTTGTAGTTCGTCACAAACTATTTTTCTACTGGCAACTATCAAATCTGCAGGTTTCCAAAGGGTCCCAAAATCACTCACGGATGTTTCTGGAATTAACTCACGCATTACTTCACACAGTATTTTATCTGGTTGTAGTCGTATTAATCTTTTAAATTCTTTCAGCGACTCATCAACAGCTCTATGATCATCAGATATTTCTTCGTAATAATCGTTGTATGCCTATACAACGAATAAAGATGAAAAATAGATTCAAGGCAAAACCATGTTATTTATAGCCTTATTCCGTGAGATACTTATTTCTTGACTTTCTATCATCAAGAGAAAATGCTGCCGCACACTTCAAATTTGAATTCCCGTCTTCCCGAGGTGGCGTTCTACAGTTCCGTATTTAGCATAGGGTTAGAATTTTAAAGAAAATTTATTTCCCCGGCTTTCCTCACTGGTTATACAAGCTATTTATAAAAAAAAATCAGACCTCGTATATCTTACGTATAGTTCAAAGAACTTTTAATTCCCTTTATGATGGTGTGTGATTAATGGGTTTAATATGGGTTACACGTTATACAGCTTGGCCTTACTCCATATGTGCATCTTTCAAAAACGTGCTAGCTCCACTTGGTCATTTTCACTTCCTGAACTTCAGAAGTAAATTGTAAAAAAAAGCCGATAACTTTTTTAAAAATTTTATATATTTGATAATTTATTCATTGCACTTTCCGACGCTGGTATTGTCTGGTCTGGCAAAATTCATTTTCCCTATTTTAATAGCTGCTACGAATAGTGTACTTTAGACTAATTAAAGATGAGTATTTGAGCAAAGGAGCAGTCATTTTAGTTAATGTGATTATAATTTTCAACGTAGCTTTAAGAATTTTTCAGTCATATCCCTACAATGTCTGCAATGTGGCAGTTTATAGTGATGTCTAGCACTGGGGCATCATGCCGAAGATATGTAGTATGATGTCCCACCCAGTTACATTATCCTGACACTAGGCCGACCAGTCCCAACACTAACCTTTTAATGCTGAGTGCCAATCGAGGCAGCTGTTAGTACCATTTTTAGTCTTTGGTTTGACTCGACTGGGGATTGAACCCACGACCTCCTGCATCCAAGGCGGACGATCTAACCACTAGACCACCGGAACGGATGCTTAGATCATGTTAATTTCCAAAAGTACAATATCCAAAGAAATGTCAGCCACATTTCATGAAAGTAGCATGGAGATATGCCAACATCCTATCCACTATGCATCTTTTAAATGCAAACAAATTCACCTATGACACTCTATCAAAAGTATATAATAACTTTTGAGGCCTCTGAGAGGAATTGCTATCGCACACTTAGATCTTGACTTCCTATTTTTCAAAGGAATTGCAGCCGTACACTTAGTCCTCAACTTACTGGGTTGTTGTTGTTGTTGTTTTTTTTTTAGAGGAATTGATGCCTTACACTTAGACCCTGACTTTCTGTTTTCTAAAGGAATTGTTACCGTAAAATTAAATTTTTTAAACTTTGACTTCCTGTTTTCAGTTCTATCCCGTACCTCTTCACACATATTAGCGATGTAACACCTATATCGGAGTGACTCCGCCGCTTAAGGAAGTCAGAATGGCGTCTTTCTCTTTATCTCTTTCGATCTGAGAGTCATTCCATCATTAAATTGGAAAATGATGAAAGGTCCTTATGTTCAAGAAACTGACCATCACAAAATATGTTAAAATACCCATTTACTGTGGGGGAAAAGAATTATTAAAATAACCTTTATTGTTAAATAACTGGGTTTTTTTTGGGGGGGGTCCTTTTTCTCGAGATCGTCGTTATGGCAGCAACATCTTTCTCCTTCGCATTCTTGTGTTCTCTCAAAGTGATTATCAAAGACTGGGGGAGGGGGCACTCTATATTTGCAATCCTTTAACATGTTGATTGCTGGACGGAGTGTTTCGGGCAAAACTATCCCACGTTTGATCGAACACAAAACACTTGTTTGATCCACAGGGTCTAGTATCGTTGCTTATAATTTACCGTCATACATGTACTATATAATTATATAATACATGTATGATGGTAAATTGTAAGCAACGATACGAGCCCCTGTGGGTTGATCATCCATCCCACTGTATCGTGTTGTGTTACAAAGACTGGCAATCATACACGTTACTTTAACAAAGTCAAGGGGAATCCATTTAGTTTCGTTGCTATGACAATGAGATCGAGTCTGACTTTAGTAAATGCAGCATATATAGTTCCAACCATGAGCGCCGTCCTCTCAACATGTTTTGGTTTACATCCGTAAAACTTAATAGCTAACACTTATACCCTCTCCAAAAATGGAACCTAGAGCGCCCGTGGGTCCGTCTAACTTATTTAATCCAAAATATAAAGAAATATTCTTTTTCTGATTTGTAGAAAGAAATATATATTTATTATATTAACTGCACAAATTTAATTATTTTAAGGTACAAACCAATTCTAGTTCGAAAGAATCAGCGCCCCACCCGCACCGAAAATGAAAAATGGTGTTAGCATATGAATTCATTGGTCAATAGTTGTTCATTTGACTTCCCATTTATTATTTAACATGTTTCTCAGTAGCCATCCAATACTTGTTATACATAATTTGTCACTATAATGAAGCAAAAAGTAATGAGATCCGGTTAAGTGCAGCAAAGACTCATGTTGAGTACAGTAACAAGGGAAACAATTCTTAAGAAACTCTTTAATTCTCGCGTCTAACATTTCCGCAATTCCAGAAAACATTCCAATCGACAGTCATTATTTGGTGTTAATATTAGTGAAATTTTTATGTTTAGAACTTGAAAAACCATGTAAGTCTTACTCAGCACTTTTATTAGTATGGCTTTAAGGTTTATCAATTTTTAAATACCTTTAGATTGACCAGAATCTTTTTGTTTTAATTGAAAGAGTTTGTTGAAGCGACACCCGTTTCCGTTGCTAATGAAGCTGTATTCAGCTTTTTCTTGGTCCAGTAAATAAGACATCTTGTAATGTTGTACAGGGGTACACCCTCACCCCGTCCTTATAAACATCATTGTGTAAGACTTGTTTATAGGGCTGAGTGTTCCATACTCACAAAATCATAAAATAAAATCCGTTCCATTTCGAGAGAAAAGAGTGAAATGGTGCTGTTTACGATCGACTATTTCCACACCCTCAAAACGGTGTTTAATTTGGTATGTGTGTAAGTTAGGCTTTGTATAGATTGAAGTGATTACAACAATTGCAGGTCATGGAGTTTATTTATTATCTATCAATAAACTGGAAACCTACTGGATAATGCCCATAATCTTTAGAAGTTCTAAATGCTTTACAACATTTGGCAACACTTAAAAAGAATTCAAAGATATATTTAATGATATGATTGCAAAAATAAAACCAAATATCACAAAATTAGAAACAGAAAAACATGCTGTAAATTTTTAAGGTCAGGATACCTTATAAGGATACATTATTAGGTATTTATGACTGTTTTTGCAGTTGAAATAGATGAGTTTTAAGAGTGAGATCTTTGTGTCTAAGAGCAGTGGGCAATCCATTCCACATTGCTGTGCCCTGTTATGCAAAAGAACATTGGCCTTATAATTTCAACTTCATAGTGGGAATAATGAGAATACGAGTGTCAGAAGAGGAGCGTAAGCATCGTGCAGGTGTATACACCTGATAGTGATCCTTGCCATGGATCAAGTGGTGTCCTGTGTGTGCTATATGTTTTAGTGCTATTTGTTTTTAATAGTACATTGTGTATATGTTAGGACAGGTATCATAGGTTGAAAATTAGAGTTGTTTATTTATTCTTATTGACTTGGGAGATGCAGTTGTATACTGCATCTCTTGGTCTGTTAGAGCCATTTTAGTGTATGCTATAGGAGAAAGAGAGAGAAAAAGTTACGAAAAGAATGTAATAGATTTAATGTGTGTGCAATTTTTTTAATTAGATGTTTGTGTATGCTGTGTAATTGTTTTCGTGATATTCTTGATATGGAACTGTTGGAGAGATCAGGTGTGAGTCGTGTTACTTTAAGTTAGTCACATATCTTAGGCCTCGCACCATTAGATCTCCTTGTTAGTCAGTCAGTTCTTGTTTTGTATATCTGTTATGTATATAATGATGAAAAAATCTCACAAGTCTATATAAGATAAATAATCAATTTTCAAAATCTATTTTGGTTTTCATAATTTGAATCCTAAAATTAATTGTATCATTGTATATTTTTTTGTCATTTATACCATTATTATATAAAAGTTGGTTATCTTTTGTGTTCTTATTTAAAGTTTTAAATATATTTCTAAGTCTTAATCTTTGTATATTTAGTTTAGGACATTGTAAAACTAAGTGTTTTTTAATCTATATATTTTCCACATATTCAGCACTTGGGTATTATTGTAATTAAATGTCTTTTAAATGCTATTTTGCCTGTCATCCATTTGTCATGCATGTATAGGGAGAGCCTACTTTGTATGGAGGCACTTTCTAATCTTGCCCAATTTCTCCAAATGGCTGACCATCTAAATGAGGAAATTTAATTTTTATTTCATGGTTTTCCTGTGTTTTAAAATTAAACAATATTTTATGTATATTGTTATTCTTATTCCATAGTGTTGGATTAGCCCTATGCACATTAATAACTTTTTAATTCTTTAACATATCCTGGTGGTTGTAATAATTTACCTAATTGATTGTTTTTATATATGTTTCTATTGAATCTGCAAATATATCCAAACCAATATATATACAAAGCTTCCCACAGAAGCTTAGGTTTATTATTTATATTCTTAAATCTATTTAAAATAAGAGATTTCTGGTATAAACTTAAGTTCAGCAGAGCTAATACTCCTTTTTCTTTTGGTCTGCATATATGGTTTTTCTTCAAGTAGTGTATTTTATCTTGCCAAATAAAGCTCAATATTATCTGCTAAAAGTTTTCAATCATGGCATCCGTAATGTGTACCACACTGAGTGTATGATTGAATTGATTATACATGTATGTTTTAGCTAGTTTTGTCAGTCCAAGTTTCAAAGTGCTCATTAATCTTGAGTAGTAGTTCACGATAGTTTCTGTGAGCAGAGTTGTAGTGTTCTAGAAGCAGTGCTATACAGTAATATAGAATTTCCCACTGATCAATGTCAGAGATAAGGTTGACACATAAGGTGCTAGATGTAGGTCAAACAAGCAAGTCAGTTACAATTAATATGCTATGGAAGAAATGTGTGTTTATAGAAACAGGTCTTTTCCTCACTCATTACAAAACCCAAACATTACAATGGCAATGAAGATACAGCTGAAAAGCTGAGGATAATAAGGGAAGAATAAGGAGAGTTGTGCCATCCTACTCAGAGAATTATTACAGAGCTGCTACTGTGTTGTACACTTGTAGTGAAAGTCTATCTCTCTGATAAAGACAGCAAGTTTGCACATTTTTCCACCATTCTCAGTCCATGAAAATGCATCTCATGTTCGATGAAAGAAGTGGATGAAACGACTTGATGACCTACTGATTGGAATGGACATCAGAGGCACAAAATGTTGATGTGCATTGCTTTTACACTATACAGGAGAGGAAGAAAACAACATTTTTGAAACCCTACAGGAGATAGAAGATTATCCAACCACAGTAGAAAAGTTGACAAACTATTTTGCACCAAAGAAGAACCACAAATTTTGAATCTACAAATTTTGCCAAGAAAAACAACAAAATGGACAATCGATACATGACTTCCACACCAAGTTAAGGCAGGTTTCAGCAACGTGTGACTTCAATGTTGACAACAAAGAAATAAAATCACAAATAATTCAAAGATGTTTTGTCAACACATCTTAGACATCATGCATTTCATGAAGAAATTGACCTAACACATCTTCTTACACTTGCCTGTGCCATGGAATTCTCTGACAGACAAGCAACAGAAATAGAAAAATCTGAAAGAGAGAATGCCAATGCCATAAAAAAAATGAACACCGATTCATCACAGAAACAAGACACATTTCATGGAAAAAGCTAAAGGCAGTGCCAAACAACAGAAACAAAACTTGCAGAAATTGTGGTGGCAAATATACACACAAAGATAGAATGTGCCCTGCAAAAGGGAGACAATGCAATTTCTGCAAGATGAAAAATCATTTTGCCAAAGTCTGTAGACCAAGACTCAAGGCAGAAAGCAAAGTTAATCAAGTAGCAAGTCAGCAAGAAAGAGGTAGTTGATATAGGTAGTACATCTGATAGCTCAGATGAAGAATACACTTTTGGCCTGCGAACTCGAGATAAAGTCAGTACTCTAAATAGCCTGAAACCAAAACAACCTTACACACAGTGGTAGAAGTTAATGTAACACAAATAGAGGTACTAATTGACACAGGATCAAGCGTTTATATCATGGACAAACATACATTTGCAAAGTTGAAACCTAAGCCTAACATAGATCATCAACAAAATTACGTATAGTTGTACAATTTCAGGCCAAGATTGAAACAAAATATGGGATCATAAAGCTCCATTCTATGTAACCAAAGGAAATTTTGGAAACCTAATGAGTTTTGAAACAAGCATAATGCTGCAAATAATTCCAAGAATGTGTTATAGTTACGAGCAAGTCTGAAGAATTATGTAAAAAGTACACATATCTTCAAAGGAATTAGAAAACTAAAAGACGTACAGATACACCTTTACACTGATGATACAGTGGTGTAATTCCTGTAACTGAGGCAACCCCATCAACATATTCCATTTTATATTTGGAAGAAGTTGAAAAAGAGTTGGTTAGAATTGAAGAATTGGACATTATCAAAAAGGTAGATGGACCAACTCCATGGGTATTCTAATTATGGTTGCTCCAAACCACAAAACCCCGATTAAATCAGGGAATGCATTGATATGCGTTTGCTCAACAAAGCAGTACTTTGCGAGAGACCTATCACACCAACAAAAAAAGACATTATAGTAGATATCAACAGTGTAATCATATTTTCTAAACTTGACCTAAATTCTGGCTGTCATCAACTGGAATTGGAAAAAAAAATCAAGAAATATTACAACATTCTCAACTCTTATTGGACTATGAAGATATAAATGTCTCATTTTCGGAATATCATCTGCAGTGGAAATATTTCAAAATGCACTCTGTACAGCATTAGAAGGAGTAAAAGGCACAAGGAATATTAGCAATGACATTCTCATATTTGGTCGCACTCAGGAAGAACATGACAAAAATCTAGAGTCTAAATTCGCTTGCATAAAACAAAAGGGTTTGACTCTAAATAATCACAAGTGTGAGTTCAACAAAGACAAGATAGAATTCTTTGAATAAATTTTCAGCAAAAATGGAATTTCTCCAAATTTGAAGTGGAAGAAATTTAAAATGCCAGTACTCCATCAAATATTTCACAAGGATGCAGTTTTCTATGCATTACAAACTACATGTGATAATTTATCACAAATTATGCAACAATCATTGAGCTTCTTTGAGCCTTAACCAAGTAAAATAACCATGGGAATGTACTGAAAAATACGAAAAAGCATTTGAAAAACTCAAAGAAAATCTAGCTAGTGACACAGTAATAGAGTATTTCAACCCTAATAAGGAAACAATTAATTGTAAATGCAAGTCCTGTCGGTCTAGGTGCGTTATTAACTCAAAATGGAAAAATTATTGCCTATGCCAGTAGAGCACTTTCAGATGTAAAAAACGATATTCACAGATGGAATGTGAAACACTAGCAATAGTCTGGAGTTGTGAGCACTTCCATCTGTACCTGTTTGGTCATAACTTTAAGCTAATTAGAATTAGTGACCACAACAATATAACATCTGAAGCAACATTATATCTGAAGCAAGGTCTGTAATACTGGCAAACTTTGTACCATGTTTTGATTAGAAAGCATATCACATAGAAGTGGGTGGGTATTTTCCTCATATCCTGTTCTGTCAAGGTAACAATTCTCACTCCAGTAAGAACTTTGGGGAAACCCCAAAATGTTGGAATTTGGGATCCATTGTCTTTAATCCCAAATTTCCTGTCTATTTTACCTGTAAGTTCTTCTATTGGTATCTCAAGCATCAGTACGTCAGTACGGAGAAATGAATATCTATTATTTTCTCTCCCAGTATTTTTGACAGGGGTGGTTCGGCATAGATAAGCTCTTTCTCCCTCTTATCTCCATCCATTGTCTGATCATTTCTGTAAATAGGCTTGTCACTCGTTCCAA
Organism: Potamilus streckersoni; assembly: GCA_016746295.1. Classification (NCBI taxonomy): domain Eukaryota; kingdom Metazoa; phylum Mollusca; class Bivalvia; order Unionida; family Unionidae; genus Potamilus; species Potamilus streckersoni. Next base: position 161,006 of record JAEAOA010002237.1, read on the forward strand.
ATAAAATGTACAAGCCTTTTCTGATATTTTGTAGACCATGTATGTCATCTATGTTCATCCTTCTTGAAACCAAATACTCTGAGATCATTTGCTGGTCTTGGCCTTTACTCTTTGGTGAAGTTAGATAAATCCAGTATTTGGCATCCTGGAGACTGCACTGTTACTCTCATTTTTTGGAATGTAAAGCTTGTATCTTTTTCCCTTTTTGATGCACTTTTTAGTATAAGAAACTACTTTGAGTAAACAAATGTTTCTAATATACTAAATCTCTAAATTAAAAAAAAACTTTGTTTTATAAAACTAAAGATAGTTTTAACAGTAGACTATGTCTGCTATTAAACAAACTTTAAATAAACTTTAAATTTGAAATAAACAAAAATACAAAAAAATCTATGTACCTGTGAAAAGCTTTCCCAGATAATCCCAAATAAATCAGATTTTTCAGAAAGACATAAAGCACTGACTTTGCAATCTCTATTGGCTATTTTGATGAATGTTCACTAACACATCCAGTGAGAACCAGTCAAATATTTTCAGAAAGGCACGAAGCACTGACTTCGCAATCTTTTAATTTTTGGACATGTAAAAATTCTAACTGCTGAGTCTGCATGATACACGTTTTTTTTTTTTTATTTGGGAAATTCTTTATAATTTAATCCATTTCTATGATGCAAGCATCATGTAGCATGCAAGCTATTAAAAATGTCTACTCTATATCCTTTTTCCAAATCTAGTATATCAAGTGGCTTCAGAGAAGCAACTAAAATAAAATAAACTCCTTTGAATGAGGGCCTCAAAGTAGATTAGTTCTTAGCTAATTGTGTTACCCTCTTTAAATAGAATAATAATAATAATAATAATAATAATAATAATAATAATAATAATAATAATAATAATAATAATAATAATAATAATAATAATAATAATAAAAGCTATCAAGCAATGTTAAAGCAGTTGTAATTGGTAAAGCTGCATAGAGATTAAGATGCTTTTTAATTGATTGTCAGCTTATTTTATGAAAAGACTAATTACTTATTTGTATGATTTTATACTACACTTTGATAAACATTACTCAGCAGAGTCTGCATAAGAAATGACAGCATATATTACCCAAATCAGATGATAGGATAGATCATGAACTTAATTTAATTTAGCATCCCTTTTCTTATATCTATTATGATTTATTCTTTTCTCAAAGTGACAAGAATTCAGTATTAAACAACTAGTTGCCAATGTGCATATAGAAGGTTGGGAGGCAACACCAACTACCATCATTTCAGGAAGTCATTAGAGTGGTCTCTCCATGAATTGCATCTTCATATCAAAATACTAGAGATGAAGGCCATTTTGATAGCCTTTCTCTTGTGGCAGGAATATTTTAATGGAAAGAAAGCCCTCCTTCTATCAGACAACTCCACTGTTGTAACTTACCTCAAATGGCAAGGTTGAACCAAGTCCTCAGACCATTTTATCCTGGTTTGGGACTTTCTAAAGTGGTGTCATTAACAAGAAATCTAAATATTAGGGATGACTAAACATACTAGCAGGACAATCAGCTAATATAGACAAAAAGGTCTCTTCATTTTCACACGGATATGAGACTGACCATTAGTAGACCTGCTTGCGGCAAGGTAGAATAATAAACTCCCAACCCGTCTCACCAATCCCGGATCCAAAAACCTGGGCAGTTGTTGTGCTATCTAGAGATTGGAACAGCTGGATTCATAATCCTACACTCCAATATTCTTGATTCCAGAAAGTAAAAGAATCAGTGTCATCAGATCCTCATTAAATCATTTAGAAACTCGAATTTTCCTCATATGCTCAAAACAACCACAACAGCAGTTGTTTCATTCCAACCCAGAGTGAGTCATGCCTGGATCATATTGCACAGACCCTAAAATATGAACTGTTCTTACAAGAAGTCATGAAGAGAATCACTTAAGCAAGAAGGCCCTCCACTTTGAAAGCAAATGGCAAAGTTTCACACAGTGGTGTACAAATCTTACCTGTCCAGGTATCTATACCTCAGATAGTTTATTTCCTCCACTCATAGAGAGAAAGTTAGCATTGAGTACAATGAAAGGTTACTGCTGACACCTTTCATTGGACAAAACAAAGATTTATCTGTCCAACTTTGATTAAACACGGCCAAAAACATTGGCTGTATGCCCAAAGTTGAACCTATGGGTAACATCCTGGTTGAACAAGGCTCTGTTTGAACCATTTACAAGAACATCACCGTATTATCTTTCATATAAGACCTGCTACATCATTGCATGAGCAATGCATGGCAGAATTAGTAAAATACATGCCCAATCATGGACCCAAATTACATGCAATTCCAACAAGAAAGGTCAGTTTCACTCACGAAGGCACCGTCTTTCATTGCTAAGAACAGGCTTCTGTCCTTGGGTAACATTACTTTTATAATGAAACTGCTGTCTCTTCTGGACACTCAAGGCCACTGAGTGAGATCATGACTATTTTTACCTCTTAAAAAAGAACAGGAGATATATCAGCACAGACTCATCATTCTGAATAAAATGGATTCATTTTGCATATCAAGAAATTACCCCAGCTCAAATTAAATTATTCTACATTTTGACTATATTTTTGATGCAATACACAATGTTGTGAATCATTACATAGAGAAAAAAAAGCATCATTGTTGTGACTCCTAGGCTTAGGATTGGGAGTCCCAGTTTCCTATTGGAAATTCAGACTAATGTTGTTGGCTCAAAGACTATTTTAGGATTGTGTGAAGAACACTGCAAAAGTTGGTACTATCCAAATATGTATAAATTTTGTGATTGATAATTGAAATTCCAGCATTGTCAGCTCTAAGAATTCTAGTAATACTGCAATGATTAATAAGAATGTATATAGTTCATCAGTATCATCAATTATTATCCAGCAATGTCAGTTATGCTGGCCAGTACTTGATCATTCCTGGTCTTGATGCAGTCTCATAAACTTTTGGCTCTGGGGAGAATGTCATAAACACACCATTTGTTTCTGCAGGCAAACACTGGTTCATATTGACACACACACACACACACACACACACACACACCAAAGGTCCAGGAAAATTGTGAACTGCTGTAATCCTTCCATTAGAAGCAATTGTAGTTTATTTTCATACTCCATGTCTTTCAATCCATTCAGCAAATTAACTCCACTTTTTGTCTTTTATTCAAGATTCTTACTCATTACATAAAATTTACAAAATATCTGATATAATCCTTTTGTTTTCATAAAATGTGGCCAAAAATGCAGTTATCATTTGGGGTGGGCACCAGACAAATACCCCCACTACTTAACCGAAAAAAAATTATCTTAAAAGTGTTTCATGTGTTTTTGTTTTTCCCCTCTGATGCATTGCTATGTTTTTCTTCAAAAAAGAATTTAGATAAAAAAAATTATATTCTGAATTTTTTGATGTGGTATTTATTTTCCTTAGTGTATCTAAAGGTTCATTCTCCCAATAGGGTTCCATTTGCCGTATCGTAATCATTCCCCTTATTTCATTTTGTGACCTTGGCTAGAGGTCCCCTAAGTCCTATGAGTGCTATGTTTTTGGTGCTATTGTATTTTGCTATAAAATATTTTTGTAAGGACAGCCATATAGACCATATTATTCCCCAGTTGTCTACCTTTATTATATGCATCTGATTCATACTGCTACACCCTCACCTTCTTTCACTCATCATTCATTCTGTTATATGCATATAATTTATTTTCTTTTTTCCATTTATTTATATATATTTAATTAATTTTTTAACTTTTTTTTTAAATTTCTATTTTTTTTACAGCTAGATGGTGTATTCCAAGTTATTTATTAAAAAAAACTATTGTTTTGAGATGCATGTATGTGTTGTCTCATTTGCCCTTTATATTAATTTTGATTATATTGCTAGAAAAATAAGGTGCCTTCTTTTTTTTATAATACCTCATTTTCCTGCATTTACTTCCAAATGTGTATTTAAAGGAGTCCAAATTGTGTATATAAGACTACACATGAGGTTTTCTGAGGCTTTTCCGCAGGCCTACCCACTTCGCGTAATGACGTGTGATGTCGCCCTATGATGTCCTTGTCTCGTACTTCTTCCATGTGTAGAGTTATCTATAAATATAGAAAAAGTATTAATATATTTAAAATATAAAAAGCTTATAATATGGTTATTTTCTAATACTTATTATTTGTCCACATTTCTTCATAGTCGACATAATAAAACCAGTTATTTTCATATAGTCTATTTTAGAGAAATTCCCATCTAAATATAGTAATGCTAATTCTTTGTAAGATCCATATTTTTTAATTATATTAATGATTTCATCTTTTTCATTTTTAATATTTTCACAATTTAAAATTATGTGTCTTTTGGTGAATTCAAATTTTTTACATGATAGACATTTAGGTATTACTTTAATCATATACCTTCTTTTGGTGATGTCCCCTGTTAGCCAGGCATTGTGTATATATTTAAAAATTTGTATTTTCAGTGAATTTATACTTTCCCATAGTTTCCATATCTTGTCCCAGTTAACCCCCATACTTCAAGTTCAATTTTACATCTACTGTTTTTATTCACTAAATCCCATATTATTTTATATGTAGTTTGTGTATCCCCCTTCCTTATTTCATTTTTGTTTTCTCTAATGTAGCCAGAAATGCAGTTATCATTTTCAGTCAAGAAGACATCAAGGACATTGTACTTCTAACAGAGTACATGTCACATAGATATGGCACACAGTGTTTGAGCAGGGATTACATCACCTTTTCTTCTTTCTGTCCTTTTTTTTAATGAATTGGCTTTTGGTGATTTCTTGTTATGCATAAAATTACATGGTCTAATCCCATATTTGGTTGAGACTGGGAACTATATACAGTAATGCCCTGGTGGAGGTTATATTTAAAGAAGCTCTAAGGCAGTTCACATCAGTTACAATGTATGTCTAAACTATGTGGTCAGTACCTGTGTATGAGGTTACATGTAGAAGGATTGATATTGAATATATGTTAGGTTAATAACTTGCAAAATATATTTTTTATCAAAAGAATTAAATATAATAACATACTTTTGGTTTTTGCCTGTTTTAAAATTTGAATACTGGAATATTTAGTATTGTGGAAGTTGCAATACAGGTATTTTTGTAATGTCATTATGTCTAGCAATATATTTGGTATTAGTGGAAGTTGTCTAAGTCACAATATAGGTGTTTTAGTGTTGTCTATATAGTAATGCTGGTTACCTGGTATTATTATTCACTTTTGTCTTAATAATCCAATACAATTTCACAGTAAACTGTACAGTTACATATATGTAATTTAATTACTTGTTTTTAATTCTTTTTTAAAATTTATTTTTATTTCATTACATGTTATTGTAATGATAACTTTATTCTTTAGATTTGAGATTTTTTTGGAAAAATTCTGTTTAGTTCTGTTTTGACCTCATAAATAACCAGTATTCCTACATTGTATTTTTAGCTGACCTAGTTCTGGACCTTGATTAAGAACTGGTAAACAGTTTTTTTAATTTCTTTCCCAGAGAGAAAATTGTTGGACGTAATCAAGGTCATACTTGGATTGCATGTTAGTTCTATGTAAATGACATTTTTTATTTTTTATTCAGTCTTATAGATTCATTCAGTAGAATCAAATTCATCCATGGCATATGTGTCAGCCAGCCTATGGTTTTACTACTCCATTTAAACTAAGTGACCACATGACCCCATTACATGATCTAAAATTGCATTTAAAACTAACATTTTATAGTGATTTAATTCAGTTATAAGTCATACCTTCAGAGCTCAAAGGTATTTGAGTTTTAATTGAATTTTTTATTTAAAATAATTTAAATTCCCTGGAAATATTTAATGCTCATCAGATTTCTTGGACAAAGACATTAATTGGAAATTATTTGGAATTATAAAGCCAGAATATTAATTTTAATGATTCAACAAGAAACTGTTGACACAACAACACAAAACATGTTATAGAAGACATCATTGCCTTCCATCTTGGAACTTCATCGGGATTCAAATTCTGATTTATTTAGAACTTTTAAGTGAATGAACTTATATTTTTAAATTTTAGGATTAATTTTTGGATTAGATTCTCAAACCGTAAGTCCATATTTTTGTCTTGTTGTCTAGGGAAATAAATTATTGTTAAAATTGACAAAGCTTGTTGGCTTCACTCTTTTATTTGTTACTTTTGTATGAGCCTAGACACATAACAGTAACATACTGAATAATACTAGACATCTAGTATTGTACCATACTGAACAGTACTAGACTTTTAGTATCATACTTTACTGAACAGTTCTAGACATTTAATATTGTACCATACTGAAAAGTACTAGACTTAAAGAATTGTACCAACTTAATAATACTAGACATCTTGTATTTTCTGTCTGGAGGCATGAATACTGGTCATAACTGTAAACAGTACTGGACAATACCTGATAATATTGTTTAGTATTGTCAATATATCCAGTTGTAAACACTCATACTGGTAGACCCTGCTCTGCCAACGCATATCATACTGGCAGGTCAGGAACTGGATTTGTATTCTACTGATTACTCATAACAAATTATATAGACCCAAATCTGCAGGTGCATCATACATGTCAGATATGAGTCTATGACATTTACAGTTAGATCTGACTTCTGAACAACTATATATGATGCCAGTATTTGTAAATAACTTTATATGATGCCAGTATTTGTAAACAACTATATATGATGATAGTATTTGTAAACAACTATATCTGATGCCAGTATTTGTAAGCAACTACATATGTTGATGGTATTTGTAAACAACTATATATGATGATAGTATTTGTAAACAACTATAAATGATGACAGTATTTGTAAACAACTATATAGGATGACAGTATTTGTAAACAACTATAAATGATGACAGTATTTGTAAACAACTATATAGGATGACAGTATTTGTAAACAACTATAAATGATGACAGTATTTGTAAACAACTATATCTGATGCCAGTATTTGTAAACAACTATAAATGATGACAGTATTTGTAAGCAACTATATAGGATGACAGTATTTGTAAGCAACTATATAGGATGCCAGTATTTGTAAACAACTATAAATGATGATAGTATTTGTAAACAACTATATATGATGATAGTATTTGTAAACATCATCTATGATTGTATTTGTAAACATCATCTATGATAGTATTTGTAAACAACTATATGTGATGGCAGCATTTGTAAACAAAACTCTATTTTCCAGTATCATCAATTGGCACGATTTTAGTACTCCAAAATACAGGTCTGGAGTTATATTTAGAAAATAAATGCTTCATTTAAAGATTTCAAATGTGTCCATTCTGAAATGGGAGACAAAAGTGGTCATTGATTAAAAATACTGGAATCTTGTATATATTTATAACTATTGTAATAGTGATGCTAACAGTTTATTGTCATAAAAAAAGTTCTAGATAATACTGGAAATAAAAATGACACTAGCCAAACAGTATTTGCTTGCATTGTCAAGTATTGGAAAAATGATAGAACATGTACTAGACTAATACCAATACTGGAATTGTTTTCAAGCTGCCAGTATTGTCAGTATACATGCATATCCAATACTGTAGCCATGTTCTACAAGTAATGTGTGTTATTGATGGATAACTAGAGAGTATAAATCTATTTAATTTTGATGACACATTTGAGGAACCTTGTAGTGGAAGAGTAAAACCTCCTCAAAACTACCTTATATTGAGATCTCTTTCAGAGATGCCAGTTCAATCCTCATCATTGACTCTTGGCATCCATGAGTGGCCAAAAACAATATATGCCATGCCAGTCATCTATATGATTGTATGCAACTGAAAAATACTGATCAAATCAAATGGCTTATTTATGTAAATAATTCTGAATAATAACGACAGCCTCCATAGTAAATGACACATATTGCATGTCACTTTATCTGATTCAGACTGTTCACACACTGGTTTTTCGAAGACTGTGGACTTCATAAATATTTTCATAGTTATGCAGTTTAGCTGTTTCAGTGACCAATTTATTTAGGTTGCTAAGGGAAATAACTCTGCAATACTGCACTTTTCAACATGGAATACAGTAATTAACTTTGGCCAGCAAATATGCCTTGTTACTTGAGTTTTAAAATGCTCAGGTATCTCTCTTTCATATTAATGATCTCAGTCAATGTATGGCTCTTTTGTAGTTGAATGTAAAAGTTTATGCATTCATATGAATAAGAAGAACCATGGACCAAACCTTGCACAAAATAGACTCATCATGCTACTAAACCATAGTGGTAACAAGGATGGTTTTCTAAACTTATACAGGTCATGGAGATTTTGTTTTCTGGAACTGTTAAAGTGTCAGGTTTATATAAACATAGGTTGTTGTTGTTGTAGGGTTTAATATCATTTTTCAGCACCAGTTAGGCTATATATGGCGGCCAGTATAATTTATGGAGGAAGTACACTGGAAAACCCTGAGAAGAACCATTGACCCATGAGAAGCTAATGGCAGGCTTTCTTGCCTACCCACGTTAGCTGAGCTTGAGACTCGAACTCACACAGACAGAGGTAACATAGGGTCAAATTTGGCAATGTTTGTGTGAAACACAGAAGAGTATTGGAGACTTTTATTTTAAATGTAGAAAAGAATCTTAATAGCCATTTAGTGACTTAATGTTAATGATTTTTTTAAACATGTTTTACTGATGTTTAAAATATTTTTGTTCCTTTGTTTCAGTTTACCATTGTCAAGTATCCATAGCATATGATTCCTATTTCCATTTTCTGTCCACGTTTAATAATTATCATTTATTCTCTCTCAGGAATCTACCACCAACCAGTGTAGGCAGACCCAAGACAGGGGCCAGGCCTTTGGGAACTGGTAAGCAGTTTATCAACCAAAGCATCCTTTACTGTAACCCTTGTTGCACTTTGTTTTGTTTTCCCTTTACTACCCATGATGTACTTACTTTTCTATTCAACCTCTCTGGTGGCCTATTGGTTAGAGCATCCACCTTGGATGTGGAAGGTTGTGGGTTCGATCCCCAGCTGAATCATACCAAAGACTTACAGAAATGGTACTAACAGCTGCCTTGCATGGTGCTCAGCATTAAGAGGTTAGTGTTAGGACTGGTCGGCCTGTTGTCATGATAATGTGACTGGGTGGGACATCATGCTACATGTCTGCAGCAAGATGAGTCAGTGTTAGACATCACTATAAACTGCCACACTGCAGACATCATAGTGATATGACTGAGAAATTGTTAAAGCTACGTTAAAAATCTAAATCAAACACACAAATCACACTTTTGTATTCATATACTAAAAACATGTCATTAGTAATCATTGTTATTTGAATGATACGATTTATTACTAAAATTATCCACCATTATCCTGTTTCATAGTCCTAATTAATTCAGTATGAGTTGTTATTATAAAGATTTCTTAATAGTCACCACACTTATTGTGAGAAAAACCAGACTATCTTGTTGTACTTCCTATACATATGTGTGTCATACTGCCTATACATGTCATACTGCCTATACATGTGTATGACATACCACCTATACATGTGTGACATACTGCCTATACATGAGTGTCATACTGCTTAAAATACATGTATGTCATGCTTCCTATACATGTGTGTGACATACCACCTATACATGTGTGTGATATACTGCCTATACATGTGTGTCCTACTGCTTAAAATACATGTACGTCATGCTGCCTTTACATGTGTGTCATACTGCTTATACATGTATGTCATGCTGCCTATATGTGTGTGTGTGTGTCATACTGCATATACATGTGTCATACTGCCTATACATGTGTGTCATACTGCTTATACATGTACATGTAAGTCATGCTGCCTATACATGTGTGTGACATAACACCTATATATGTGTGTCATACTGCCTATGCATCTGTGTGTTTGTTTTTAATGCCTTGGTTCAAGATAGGAACATCAGGTCTTTGGAACATGATTGGGGGGTGGGGGATGTTCACCTTGATATTAGAGATGGAGTAAGGGTTAGTTTTGGATTTAAACTTGAAATAACTACCAAATTATGTAACCAAAGAGGTAAAAGAAATATTTTTTTGTGATCACTGAGTGTGATCACTAATCAAAATATCAATACATGTTGGGGGTGCATGGGCGAGGGTTTTCGGTTGAGAAACCTAAGTCATCCCTTGGGTGTGGTGCAGGAGGTTGAAATGAGACCCCTTGGTCATGCCTTCTGTCATACTTGTGTGGCCTCAGGGTGACAGCTTAGAAATCACTGGGACCCTCAGTCTGTGAGTACATATACACTTACTGAGTATGGAGAGGTGAAATAGCATTAAAATAATATGACCATTATATCAGATAGTCAAGCGGTAAAAGAAAACTAAATATCCAGGCTTGAAAGAAAGGAAAAAAGGCGTGAAAGATACATAAAATGTAGAGTTATGCTATGATAGCTTGTATTTATTCTAAGTTGTATGTGAGTTACGAACATTCAAAATTTTGAAAATTTCTATGATAACATTATAGTGTAAGTATATTATGATGATGTTGACTGTAAAAGTTGTTTACTTTGCTTATCCTCATGCAGTTATCGCCCATCCATTTATCAATGTACATATCTCCATCTAAACTTAAAGATTTTTAAATAAAATGAATATGAATATGATTTCATCGATTTTGAGTTGGGTGCCCAGGACACACCAACTGTCTTGTTATTGTCTCATTACTGTTGTTTTTTTGCAATCACTTTTACATATCAGATATCTTCTTTTTTCCAGCTGCAGGAAGGCAGCCTGGCACAGCAACAAGACTGACAACTGCAATGGTAACTAACTGCCCAAGTTTTTAATTTATACTTACCTTGATTTGGTCATGGCCATATATATGTCAGGATACTTAGGCAAGCTTGTCAGCAGAATTACTCAAAGATTAGATGGTGAGAAATGACATTTGGTAGGCATTTTTTCTTTGTATATATATATATATATATATATATATATATATATATATATATATATATATATATATATATATATATATATATATATATATATATGATACATATGGACTATGATGTCCTAATCTCATAAAGTCTCATTCAAACATTGGCTGTACATTTATGTGATGTCCTAATCTCATACAGTCTCATTCAAACATTGGCTGTACATTTATGTGATGATGTCCTAATCTCATAAAGTCTCATTCAATCATTAGCTGTACATTTATGTGATGATGTCCTAATCTCATAAAGTCTCATTCAAACATTGGCTGTACATTTATGTGATGATGTCCTAATCTCATGCAGTCTCATTCAAACATTGGCTGTACATTTATGTGATGATGTCCTAATCTCATAAAGTCTCATTCAGACATTGGCTGTACATTTATGTGATGATGTCCTAATCTCATAAAGTCTCATTCAAACATTGGCTGTACATTTATATGATGATGTCCTAATCTCATACAGTCTCATTCAAACATTGGCTGTACATTTATGAGATGATGTCCTAATCTCATAAAGTCTCATTCAGACATTGGCTGTACATTTATGTTATGATGTCCTAATCTCATAAAGTCTCATTCAAACATTGGCTGTACATTTATGTGATGATGTCCTAATCTCATAAAGTCTCATTCAAACATTTGCTGTACATTTATGTGATGATGTCCTAATCTCATAAAGTCTCATTCAAACATTGGCTGTACATTTATGTTATGATGTCCTAATCTCATAAAGTCTCATTCAAACATTGGCTGTACATTTATGTTATGATGTCCTAATCTCATGCAGTCTCATTCAAACATTGGCTGTACATTTATGTGATGTCCTAATCTCATACAGTCTCATTCAAACATTGGCTGTACATTTATGTGATGATGTCCTAATCTCATAAAGTCTCATTCAAACATTGGCTGTACATTTATGTGATGATGTCCTAATCTCATAAAGTCTCATTCAAACATTGGCTGTACATTTATGAGATGATGTCCTAATCTCATAAAGTCTCATTCAGACATTGGCTGTACATTTATGTTATGATTTCCTAATCTCATAAAGTCTCATTCAAACATTGGCTGTACATTTATGTGATGATGTCCTAATCTCATAAAGTCTCATTCAAACATTGGCTGTACATTTATGTGATGATGTCCTAATCTCATAAAGTCTCATTCAAACATTGGCTGTACATTTATGTTATGATGTCCTAATCTCATAAAGCCTCACTCAAACATTGGCTGTACATTTATGTGATGATGTCCTAATCTCATACAGTCTCATTCAAACATTGGCTGTACATTTATGTGATGATGTCCTAATCTCATAAAGTCTCATTCAAACATTGGCTGTACATTTATGTGATGATGTCCTAATCTCATAAAATCTCATTCAAACATTGGCTATACATTTATGTGATGATGTCCTAATCTCATACAGTTTCATTCAAACATTGGCTGTACATTTATGTGATGATGTCCTAACCTCGTACAGTTTCATTCAAACATTGGCTGTACATTTATGTGATGATGTCCTAATCTCATACAGTCTCATTCAAACATTGGCTGTACATTTATGTGATTATGTCCTAATCTCATAGAGTCTCATTCAAACATTGGCTGTACATTTATGTGATGATGTCCTAATCTTGTACAGTCTCATTCAAACATTGGCTGTACATTTATGAGATGATGTCCTAATCTCATAAAGTTTCATTCAAACATTGACTGTACATTTATGTGATGATGTCCTAATCTCATACAGTTTCATTCAAACATTGGCTGTACATTTATGTGATGATGTCCTAATCTCATAAAGTCTCATTCAAACATTGGCTGTACATTTATGTGATGATGTCCTAATCTCATAAAGTCTCATTCAAACATTGGCTGTACATTTATGTGATGATGTCCTAATCTCATAAAGTCTCATTCAGACATTGGCTGTACATTTATGTGATGATGTCCTAATCTCATGCAGTCTCATTCAAACATTGGCTGTACATTTATGTGATGATGTCCTAATCTCTAAAGTCTCATTCAAACATTGGCTGTACATTTATGAGATGATGTCCTAATCTCATACAGTCTCATTCAAACATTGGCTGTACATTTATGTTATGATGTCCTAATCTCATACAGTCTCATTCAAACATTGGCTGTACATTTATGTGATTATGTCCTAATCTCTAAAGTCTCATTCAAACATTGGCTGTACATTTATGTGATGATGTCCTAATCTTGTACAGTCTCATTCAAACATTGGCTGTACATTTATGAGATGATGTCCTAATCTCATAAAGTTTCATTCAAACATTGACTGTACATTTATGTGATGATGTCCTAATCTCATACAGTTTCATTCAAACATTGGCTGTACATTTATGTGATGTCCTAATCTCATACAGTCTCATTCAAACATTGGCTGTACATTTATGTGATGATGTCCTAATCTCATAAAGTCTCATTCAAACATTGGCTGAACATTTATGTGATGATGTCCTAATCTCATAAAATCTCATTCAAACATTGGCTATACATTTATGTGATGATGTCCTAATCTCATACAGTTTCATTCAAACATTGGCTGTACATTTATGTGATGATGTCCTAACCTCGTACAGTTTCATTCAAACATTGGCTGTACATTTATGTGATGATGTCCTAATCTCATACAGTCTCATTCAATCATTGGCTGTACATTTATGTGATTATGTCCTAATCTCATAGTCTCATTCAAACATTGGATGTACATTTATGTGATGATGTCCTAATCTTGTACAGTCGCATTCAAACATTGGCTGTACATTTATGAGATGATGTCCTAATCTCATAAAGTTTCATTCAAACATTGACTGTACATTTATGTGATGATGTCCTAATCTCATACAGTTTCATTCAAACATTGGCTGTACATTTATGTGATGTCCTAATCTCATACAGTCTCATTCAAACATTGGCTGTACATTTATGTGATGATGTCCTAATCTCATAAAGTCTCATTCAAACATTGGCTGTACATTTATGTGATGATGTCATAATCTCATACAGTTTCATTCAAATATTGGCTGTACATTTATGTGATGTCCAAATCTCATAAAATCTCATTCAAACATTGGCTGTACATTTATGTGATGATGTCCTAATCTCATACAGTTTCATTCAAACATTGGCTGTACATTTATGTGATGTCCTAATCTCATGCAGTCTCATTCAAACATTGGCTGTACATTTATGTGATGATGTCCTAATCTCGTACAGTCTCATTCAAACATTGGCTGTACATTTATCTGATGATGTCCTAATCTCATAAAGTCTCATTCAAACATTCGCTGCATGTGTGTGTGATGGTGTCCTAATCTCATAGTCTTATTTAGTCATTGGCTGCACATATGAGTGATGTTGTACTGATCTCATGCAGTCTCATTCAACCATTTTCTGCACATATGTGTGATAGTGTCCTGATCTCATATACTCTGTTTCGGTCATTGGCTGCACATGTGTGTGATGTTGTCCTAATCTCATAGAGAATGTTACTATTCATGATATTTCCAAAAAAAGTATCTATTGTGCACAATTCATGCTTTGTATAAGAAGATGAAATGGAGTCATGTTAGGATTTGTCTTACAGAACCCAGGAACTGCAAGACCTGGTACAAGGGGTGGACAGGCAGCTGGAGGAATGGGTAGGTAGTAATACTGTCATTGTAAATGGAGTGTACCATTTAACTATAGAACTGACAGACAGCTGGAGGAGTGGGTAGGTAGTAATACTGTCATTGTAAATGGAGTGTACCATTTAACTATAGAACTGACAGACAGACAGCTGGAGGAATGGGTAGGTAGTAATACTGTGGTAAATGGAGTGTACCATTTAACTATAGAACTGACAGACAGCTGGAGGAATGGGTAGGAAGTAATACTGTCATTGTAAATGGAGTGCACCACTCATCTATTACTATATAACTAGCAATTTACAAGAAAGCCTGTTTTTGAAGTATAACTTATAAATATTTTGTCGTTAAATCAAAAGCTGCAAATTTACTCTTATAGGTGTGATTGATCATATTTAATGAATTGATAAATAATTTTTCCTTTCTTCAGTGAATCATGCAAAAGACTATAGTGAGTAGTGTCATTAACTATTTATCATCCTAAACTTTTGCCTCAACTAAAGTATGGCTTTTATTTACAGTGTCATTCCTTGTAAGGATACATAACTTTCCAAGGCAAATGAAATTTGATTGGGAGTGGGGTGGGGTGGCATGAATTATCATAATTTTCTGAACAATGACAAAAAATGAGTGCCTTTGGATTAAAGTAAAATGCTACTTTGGGTTCCTTCTTGTTGAATATTATCTGGTTTAAACTGTGAAAATTGTTTTAATCAACCATTCCAGGTACAGTGTTCATACCTACATGTTCAAATATCATTTCACTTAGCATCTGAACTGTTTGAAAAAAAACTTTTGTAAAGGTTGTATAACTTGTATTATTAGAATTAAAGGCCTAAAGATTTTACCATTATATCTTTAAAACTTAAAGTTGTTGGCGTAAAACCTTGGATTGAGACTGAGTTGCTTGAAACATTAGAGGTTACAGGCAAAATGAAGCCTTATAGTAGGACTGTATATGTCATTATTCAGATGCAGACTGAAGTTTATGTTGTCAAAGTTTTTACTGCATTTAATTTTTTATTTTTAGTGTCATAGCAAGAAGAAACTATTTTTCAAGTATTTTACTGTATGTAACAGCAGACAGTCTGCTTTCTTTGCATTTGGGTGTGCATTATACAATTTCAAAAATAGTATTCCTTTGTATTTTTACTAGCCTTGAATGCCCAGGTGACAGTGGTAGATAGGCCAATGACACAGCAGGGATTGGGTGGCATGAAGACAGGTGTTAAAGGTAAGTCTTGTCTACAAAATATACTATATGTATGCTTAAATTGGATCCAGCAGCAAAAAGCATAGATAGATCTGGATCATCCATAGCTAGATGTGCAGGCATATCTGGGTTTGTGTAGTTTTTTGCAAGTAAGTTTAATACAAACAGGTCTACTCTGGTTTGTCAATACATGTGATGGCAGATCACTGTCTGTGTTATTTAAAGTTTATCTTATAAGCAAGTATATATGGTAGTTGTCACATTTGCTAAGCCCCAGCTATAAAGTTATGTATAAGCTAGGATATAGCCATGGCCATGTGTTTGATGTCTAAACATTTACATGGGCTAGTGTTAATCTCTTACACAAGGTTACTGTGACCCACCAGAGGACTCCAAACTTGAGTTGGTGTAGGTGATCCCTTGGATCATTTGACAAAAGCTTGTAGTCATCACACCTAGGTGATAAGAGAATAGGTTAGGATCAAGGGAAAGCTTGTGGGGTGAACAAAGTGTGTTCTCATCTGTCCCAATGTTGACAGAGATCCAGAGGGACATTGTCCACTAAGTTTGATTGGATTAATTAGCAGCAAACACCAATCAGAATTGAGATAGAGGGTGTTATTACAATTCTGATCTAAATTATAAGAACTCTTAAAAAAATTTAGTTGCCTGGGAAGATTGCTGAGCAAATAGGGTTATTTAGATAAAGCCACTCATAAATTGGCTGTAAGCCTTAGAGGTAGATTCTAATAAAAGACAAATCTTCGAAAAGGAAGCTTTTTAGGAGACAGAATTTTCAGTTCAGTTGAGTCCTGAATCTCCAAGAGCTGGAGATGAAATTGAGCCAAACAGTCAAAGTCAACAAAAGTCTAGTCTTTGGAGAGAAGGTTGAAAGAAGGTGGAGGAGGAAGAAAAGGAGTATAGAGAAGTGGAGGAGGAGAAGGAATTTGATGAAAGTTGGGGAGGAAGAGAAGGAATTGGGGTGAAATAGAGAGAGAAGAATACCACAGATGAGTAGAATACGACAGATGGAAATCAATCTCACACTGCTAATCAAGTGATGTAATAGGCTATTAAAGGATCGAGCAGAAGAAATGTAATTGGAAATCTGAATAATTTGATTATTGAAGTGCTATTAAATTGTTATTCAATGAATTTTAACCTTTGTATATGGTATATTTAACTATTTAACTATTATCATTGCTGATTGGAGGCTCAGAGTTTTACATCTGTCTTTCACTAATTTAACTTCCAACCAAAATCAAGCATGGGTGAGACTTAGACAATAGTTTAAATAAAATATTGGGAGCATCCCACCCCCAGCCAACCACACATCCTTCACAGTAGCCAAGATATAGATACTCAAGGAATGATGTTAAGATTTTGTGTGAAATTTGTGAAAATCTCAATGTCATAACTACTGTTACATGTCCAGTCATGAAAACCCCTTTGGTATGTGATGACATAAATGCTTCAAAACTGATAAGGACAACTTTATCTTGAAAGCTTCTGTTCCTAGAGGACGATCATGAATTTCCAGTAAAATTATGTAGGTTTTTCTATAGGAAACACCAGTTGTAACTGGACAATTAAAATTTTTTTTGGTGAAATTGTGCTGACTGCATGTAATGGAGATTCTGATAAACATTTTAAAAAAATTCCTTGAGAGTATACAATGTTTTAATGAAAAAATGACCAAGCAGTGCTTATTTGCAAATTCTAACATTTTTGGTGATGCAAGAAAATATAAAATACATGTACAGATAACAACAAGTTATGTCGTTGGCATGATTTGATAGCTCACTGGTCATAGACAAGAACAACGGGATTACCTGTTGTCTGTTGTACATCCATGATTTGATAGTTTACTGGTCATAGACAAGAACAACGGGATTACCTGTTGTCTGTTGTTCATCCATGATTGATAGCTTACTGGTCATAGACAAGAACAACGGGATTACCTGTTGTCTGTTGTTCATCCATGATTTGATAGCTTACTGGTCATAGACAAGAACAACGGGATTACCTGTTGTCTGTTGTTCATCCATGATCCATCTGCCTCTTGGCACAACCAATCACTGCTTTTCCTAAACTATCAGGAAATTGCCCATTCGTCCTCAAATTCTAGTTGATCCTAAATAAAACTGGCACTGCTCAGACAGCCAATATGGCCTTGACCAGTGGCTATCTTGAACGTCTCTTTTAACTATTCCTTCAGTGCAGATGGTCATACTACCTTTAGGCTTTCAAATGAAGTAGCTTCAGAATATTAGTCTGAACATGTTCATTAATGCAGAACTGTTACCTTTTACACTGTAGTTTTATGCAGAACTTCTGTTACCTTGTACACTGTACTTTTATGCAGAACTTCTGTCATCTTGTACACTGTACTTTTATAATAAAATATCTATTATTAGAGTATAGTTTTTGCACAAATCTCCATTTGTTTGTACCCCCTTACAGAGTTCAATAGCAAAGATTTTTAATGTGATAAAAAGTGCACAGAATTTAGACCTTTCATTCATTGATTTATAATTTTTAAGCTGACTGTTACCAGGGTGGCTCTAACACCGTCATCAACTGTGGGGTTTATACAGAGTTTCCATACTAACTCAGTACCATATTGCATACACTTTGGTCTATTTCCTTAGAAAACTGAGTGAAGTAGATCATCCTATTCAGTAACTGCTGGATAATACCATACATTAATGTTAGGTTGGGAGTTTAGTTACATCCAGGGTTCCCATACTACCGGGAAATCTGGAAAAATTCGGAAGAAATTATATTTTTTCCCAACCATGAAAAGTCCTTAAATTTTGCAGATATTGATGGAAGTCAGGAAAAACCCAGGAATTTCCTGCCAGCATTTGATGCACAAAACAATCACATAATTGAGTCATAATTAAACTGATAGTGAGTTAAATTTATAGGATTCTGACCAGAATATAATATTGATTGTTTAGATCACATTTAACATGCATGAAATTGCTTATTTTCTCAGAAATTGTGAGTATTAAAATCGTTGTCTTTTATCTGCTGGAAGACAAGATAAAACTACAGTGTTGATGAAGTGTGACCTGGTACTTTCATGAGTATGCAAATCTAACAACCTACATTTTTAAATGTTGTAGAGAAAAAAAATAAATCAATATTAAAGTTGTATATTGGTTGTAATAAAATACAAAAACAAAAAAACACAAACTTTGCCACATTTATATATTCCAAGAACAACCTTTGGAGTTTTTATGTATCTGACTTTTCATTTAATATAATTGAATTTCAGTACAACAACATTAAAAAGGAGTTTGTTGTTGATATCGTTTGACTAATGGACTTCCAACGTCGTCATTTGTGAAGTTATGTGACTAGTAATGCAAATGACGAGTATAGGATCAAGTTTCATCTATGCCATTGTTTCATCTAGTCTGTTAGCAGATTAAATACATAACAATTATAATACTTGCCATTTCTGAGAAAATAAATCATTTTTCTATCGATTTCATGTGTGTATAAGTCAATCTAACATAAGTTTAAATTTTCTAGGCCCACTAGTAAATGACTACCATATGTTGCTACCACATCATGATGGCCGCACCCAGCCTAAATGTCCAAATATGAAAAATGGGATGCGAATATTTAGAGGAAATCCGGATTAGAAAATGGACTGCTATTTGTTTTAAGCTAAATTTATAGTCCAAATTATTGAATAATAAACCTGAAATGAGAAATTGTTGTCCCTTAGCCCCTGTTTCAATACTGGCTTGGGGACTGGTTTAATGAATTACAAGAAGACAGGTAGATTTTACAGAAAATTCAGCCCTTGTTTATACAACAGTATATAAATTTGAAGGTCTTTTGTAAAAATTTAAATCAAAACGTTTGAAGATGTCTTGTAAATGAAGGATTTTTAACCAGATTGTCTTAAGGAGATTCGGTAGTTTGAAAAATATTGATTGAGATTTTATTGGCACAGATAAATTCAGTGTTAAAGTCTTTATGTTACAAGACAAGATTCTAATTATTTATTTGCATTTTTTGTTTTTTATACTGTGATAGGAATTGTTTACTTTCTATAAAATACATGTATTCATATGTATGTATATATATATATATATATATATATATATATATATATATATATATATATATATATATATATATATATATATATATATATATATATATATATATATATATATATATGTATGTATATATATATATGCAATAAACTGACGTCGAACAGTACAAAACTAGTAACTAACTAGCCTAAGCGCTTTTGACTCTTAATGAGTCTTTTTCAAAGGCAAATACAAAACATATATACGACAAACAAATAAACACAAAAACATTGTTTGTAAACCTCTACATGGCGCTGTCTCCACATGGGATAAAACTATAAATACAATCAGCTTGTATAGACTAGTTGCGGAAACTGAAAATGGTGTATAATTCCCTAAGTCTACAAGTCAAAGCTACATCTATTTTTACTTTTTGTACATTTATGTAACGCAGATTATATCCCAGATATTTGATTCTATACTGGTTATTCTTATAGTAAAAATTGAAGGATAATAAGAAGATTTAGAAAATGTTAAATTCTACTAGTGCATAGTTTTCATTTTCTAGTCTTCTTGGTTTAGACCGCTTGGTTTCAATGTTGTAAGGTGTCGTATTCAGTATGATTCCTTTTCCTTCCTGGTTTCGGAACTCCAGCTATGGTTGTTAGCAATAGCGATAAGTATTATATCACTGAAAGTGTGGCCAGGGGAGGAGAAGTGTTCTGCTACGGGGCTTCTGAACAGCTTTTTTTTATAATCTGCGTTACATAAATGTACAAAAAGTAAAAATGGTCTACACTGTCTTCAGACTTCAAGTCTTAGGCTTGGCTAACATGGGTACATGAGAAATCCTGCCAGTATCGTCTCGTGAGTTGGTGGTTTTTCCTGGGGTTTTTAAGGGTACTTCATCCACCAGTTATCCCTTTACCTCATGTATAGTCATGCCTCAACCCCTTCAATGAATATGGACTTGTCCAGGAACTGTAAATGACTATTGAGTAGGGTCACACTGACACACTGAACAGGGTCCATTTGGCATGAAATGCACAGATGATGACTGGTCATAATCAGGTTTGAAATTATAAATCAATGAATGAACTTACTAATTTCTGTGCTTTTTTATCTCATTTTTGATTTTCATTTTTAAATTGGTAGGGGGTACAAATAAACAGAGAGGTATATTGAGACTGTAGTAACTTTTTTTGTAACTTAAGTTATTATTTTTACGCTTATACATATGTTTTGGTTATTTTTTCTTTTCCAGGCCCTCAAAGACAAGTGCAAGACAGAACCTACTATCTTGGACTCATCAGGTTAGTTGTTAATGAATCTGTGTTCCTCACTTTTTATGGAGAAAGGTAGACATTATATTGGGCCTGTTTATCCATCCTGTCATCTTTCTGTCCTTCCTGACATCAACCCATCCTTCTTTCTTTCAAACTTTTGGTGTCAAGACAATTATTTTGGGGTCTTAACCAGTTATTGATGTGGCCTCATCTGAATTCAGTTCACTCAGTATTGATGTGGCCTTGGCTGAGTTCAATTCACTCAGTATTGATGTGGCCTTGGCTGAATTCAATTCACTCAGTATTGATGTGGCCTCATATGAGTTTAGTTAAATGTGTATTGATGTGTATTTGGCTGCATTCAGTTAACTTAGTATTGATATGGCCTTGGCTAAGTTTAGTTGCCAACATTTTTACCATCATTTACCAGGGTTATACCCTAAGTTGATGGATGGTGATGATGATACAAAGTTCAGGCATGCAGTAGGAAGAATGGAAAAGTGGTAATAATATTTGTCACCTAGAAATGAGTATACCAGTCTGTCATTTATCAATATATATAGCTAGCATGCACAGTTATAATTGGATTTCAGCTAAATATGGATGAGACCTTGACTGAATCTGATCATCAGCATTTTGCATCATGGATTTATAGAACTCAATTCAATTGCTGGACCAACCCACTTTTTTTCTGAACAATAACTAAGGAGATCATGGCTGCAAATTAAATTGTCAATGTACTGAATCATAATTTAAGAGTTATAGCACCTGATTGCTGGATTCACCCATCTTTTGTTTCTGCCAAAAACTGCCAATAATTATTATTGAATTTCATCCATATTTGGTATGCAGTTAGATATTGATGTGACATTGGCAGAGTTTGATTGCCAGCATTCTCATCATTGTTAGTGGAGTTAATGCCTGCTTATCAGAACCACCCACTTTTGTTTTTCTGCAATAAGTTCTTGTTATTTTATTTCAACTGTATTGGGTATGCTACTTGATGAGGTGAGTTTGTTTGGATGAGTTATAGACCTTGATTTTCTGACTTGCCCACTTTTTTCCTGCACACGCAGTCCTTTTGTTGTTTGATTTTGACCAAATTTTGCAAACTACTTGATAATGATAAGACATTGGCAGAATTCACATTTTGTGTAATCCTATTTTGATCTTATAGTCTTTTGTTGTTAGACCCACCCAGTTTTGTTTCCACACTATACTTTTCTTAATTATGATTTTATTTTTTAAAGAAATTTGGTATGCAGCTTGATTTTCATTTGACCTTGTGTGAATTCATTTGTCAGTTTTCAGCATTGTTTAGCAAGAAATGGCCCTTTTATTGTCAAATCCACCCATTTGCATTTCTGCACAATAATCTTCTCATTGAAGTTGGGAGGGATAAAGTGTATTAAACATCAGTCATATGTTTTGCAAGTTCATTTGTTTATTCATTCATTCATTAAACTCTCATAAGTTGACCCCCATCATCTCAGGCCATATTTTACCTACACTTATGAATGGTAAAGTAAACATCTTCTTATTATTGGATTTCAACCAATTGTATATACAGCCAAATATAGGTGAAGCCAAGAAAAAGTAGGGGACATCAGTTCCTGTAATTCAGTTTTTGTTTGTTTTCATTTCAAAAGATTCACAGGGATTATTTGACTCTGCCAGTGCATGCATGTGAGTAGGTGTGTTGGTGTTTGTGCCTGCATTTATGTGAGTAGGTGTGTTGGTGTTTGTGTCTGCATACACTTAAGCAGGCATGTGGGTGTTTGTGTCTGCATACACATAAGCAGGCATGTGGGTGTTTGTGTCTGCATGCATGTGAGTAGGTGTGTTGGTGTTTGTGTCTGCATACACTTAACCAGGCATGTGGGTGTTTGTGTCTGCATACACTTAAGCAGGCATGTGGGTGTTTGTGTCTGCATGCATGTGAGTAGGTGTGTTAGTGTTTGTGTTTGCATGCATGATATATCATGCACACATACTTTCTAAGGTTTTGAAACCTTGTCTCTTAATTACAAAATTCTCATAACATTAAATATGCTCACAGTGTTAGAATTCCAAATTTGAAACCGATACATGTTTTTGTATCTCAGTATCATAGTAGTGTTAGAATTCCAAATTTGAAACCGATACATGTTTTTGTATCTCAGTATCATAGTAGTGTTAGAATTCCAAATTTGAAACCGATACATGTTTTTGTATCTCAGTATCATAGTCATGTTAGAATTCCAAATTTGAAACCAATACATGTTTTTGTATCTCAGTGTCATAGTAGTGTTAGAATTCCAAATTTGAAACCGATACATGTTTTTGTATCTCAGTATCATAGTAGTGTTAGAATTCCAAACTTGAAACCGATACATGTTTTTGTATCTCAGTAT
The DNA here is from genome assembly GCA_016746295.1 of Potamilus streckersoni. Lineage (NCBI taxonomy): Eukaryota > Metazoa > Mollusca > Bivalvia > Unionida > Unionidae > Potamilus > Potamilus streckersoni. The sequence continues at coordinate 184,664 of JAEAOA010002237.1, forward strand.
CATAGTAGTGTTAGAATTCCAAACTTGAAACTGATACATGTTTTTGTATCTCAGTATCATAGTAGTGTTAGAATTCCAAATTTGAAACTGATACATGTATTTGTATCTCAGTATCATAGTAGTGTTAGAATTCCAAACTTGAAACCAATACATGTTTTTGTATCTCAGTATCATAGTAGTGTTAGAATTCCAAACTTGAAACTGATACATGTTTTTGTATCTCAGTATCATAGTAGTGTTAGAATTCCAAACTTGAAACCGATACATGTTTTTGTATCTCAGTATCATAGTAGTGTTAGAATTCCAAACTTGAAACCGATACATGTTTTTGTATCTCAGTACCATAGTAGTGTTAGAATTCCAAACTTGAAACCGATACATGTTTTTGTATCTCAGTGTCATAGTAGTGTTCGAATTCCAAATTTGAAACCGATACATGTTTTTGTATCTCAGTATCATAGTAGTGTTAGAATTCCAAACTTGAAACCGATACATGTTTTTGTATCTCAGTATCATAGTAGTGTTAGAATTCCAAATTTGAAACCAATACATGTTTTTGTATCTCAGTGTCATAGTAGTGTTAGAATTCCAAATTTGAAACCAATACATGTTTTTGTATCTCAGTATCATAGTAGTGTTAGAATTCTAAACTTGAAACCAATACATGTTTTTGTATCTCGGTATCATAGTAGTGTTAGAATTCTAAACTTGAAACCAATACATGTTTTTGTATCTCAGTGTCATAGTAGTGTTAGAATTCCAAACTTGAAACCGATACATGTTTTTCTATCTCAGTATCATAGTAGTGTTAGAATTCTAAACTTGAAACCAATACATGTTTTTTTATCTCAGTGTCATAGTAGTGTTAGAATTCCAAACTTGAAACTGATACATGTTTTTGTATTTCAGTGTCATAGTAATGTTAGAATTCCAAACTTGAAACTGATACATTTTTTGTATCTCAGTGACATAGCAGTGTTAGAATTCCAAACTTGAAACTGATAAATGTTTTTGTATCTCAGTATCATAGTAGTGTTAGAATTCTAAACTTGAAACCGATACATGTTTTTGTATCTCAGTATCATAGTAGTGTTAGAATTCCAAATTTGAAACTGATACATATTTCTGTATCTCAGTAGTGTTAGAATTCCAAACTTGAAACCAATACTTGTTTTTGTATCTCAGTGTCATAGAAAATTGGTTTCAGATATGTATATCAAGATGCATTCATTAAGATAATAAAAAATGTTCATGACTCTACTCTCCTTTGCTTGAATTTATACTAGATCTGATTTGTTTAAATTTGAACTTACCAAATGTACTCACATATACTGTTAGGTCAAGTCCACATATACTCACATATACTGTTAGGTCAAGTCCACATATACTCACATATACTGATAGGTCAAGTCCAAATATACTCACATATACTGATAGGTCAAGTCCAAATATACTCACATATACCAGTAGGTCAAGTCCAAATATACTCACATATACTGGTAGGTCAAGTCCACATATACTCGAATATACTGGTAGATCAAGTTCAAATGCAAGCAAATATATCCCCAACTACTTTCACATGATGTTCCAGCAGATCAGGGTCTATAGTGTTTCTTTTAATTATTACAAACAATATGCATAGACCCAGATCTGCCAACACATTATGCAATGACAGATTTGCATAGACCCAGATCTGCCAGCACATTATGCAATGACAGATTTGCATAGACCCAGATCTGCCAGCACATTATACAATGACATATTTGCATAGACCCAGATCTGCCAGCACATTATGCAATGACAGTTCTGCATAGACCAAGATTTGCCAGCACATCATGCAATGACAGATTTGCATAGACCCAGATCTGCCAGCACATTAAGCAATGACAGATTTGTATAGACCCAGATCTGCCAGCATATTATGCAGTGACAGTTCTGCAAAGACCAAGATTTGCCAGCACATTATGTGATGACAGATTTGCATAGACCCGGATCTGCCAGCATATTGTGCAATGACAGATTTGCATAGACCCAGACCTGCCAGCACAGTATGCAATGACAGATTTGCATAGACCCAGACCTGCCAGCACATTATGCAATGACAGATTTGCATAGACCCGGATCTGCCAGCACATTATGCAATGGCAGATTTACATAGACCCAGATCTGCCAGCACATTATGCAATGACAGATCTGCATCAACCCAGATCTGCCAGGACATTATGCAATGACAGATTTTGACAAGATTTGCTGACACCTAATGTCCTAGGATTTTAATCCATCCATTTATTGCAGAACAAGCATTGCTGCCAGGAATAACTAATTAGAGAAAATTGTATTTTGTGGTAATACTATACAGATTTTAATAATAATGTGGGTGAGTCTTAGTGTTCTATGAGCATGGAATTTAGGTTAAAGGCAAAGTGTAAACATAAAATTTCAGTAATGACAAGACAGTTACAATTTGATTGAATCATGCACTGCATAGTTGCTTAATTAATCTGAGCACTATATTGATGTGCATCTTAAAATTATGCTTAATGCAAGGATAGAATGTACACCAGCTTACCACCCTATTTGTGGGTCAGTTAGATATTAGTATTATTGCAGGTCCTGTATAAATGTACTGATTTCTAATTTATACACATGGTCAATAAGAAAATTTAGGTAAAGGATGATCATGTGTTAAGTGTTGGAGTATTTAACTTTTATAAAACTTTATAGCACTGTAAGCTAGTCACAATCACTGAGAAATGTATAGGTTGTTTTGTTTTTTTCTTGTGTAATGTGTAGTGAAATATCTATTCCATTGTATGAGTCATTATGTAAAAAATATAAGGAAAAGTACCTGTCACTAATTGCGCAGCATAATTGCAGAATAGGTATTAGAAAGTTATGAAATTTGCACAGGTCAAAGGTCATATTCCCTTTTTATCAATTACACTAAAAAGGTTATGTTGTTTGTGGAATGAATTTTTTAAGATCACATCAGCTTTTTGCAACAGAAAGCCTACACAGGTGATTCACAACTGCAGGTCATATATTTTCTGAAGATTCCCAAAGGTACACACACTTTATTATTTTCTTTCACTGTTCTGCCATTGCAGATAGTTAAATGTGTAGCATTCTTCTTTTTCATCATTTAATAAGAGATAGAAGTCACAGCCATGATTTTATGTCCAATCTCTCATATTGCTAATATACACTGAGGTGATGTCATGTGTATTATGTCACAATGCAGTGATCACATCATTCCAAGCAGACTTCATACTGTATTTTCTCATGTATAACACCCTCTCAACAGCACTGACTTCAGTCTGCTATTGCACAAAATGTCATTAGCACATTATCTTTGCTGTTTGAATGATCCTGAATACCCAACATGTAGTACTAATTTTCAAAGATTTTGTGCATTCAAGTAATACAAGAAATAAATACCCATCATTAAACGTCTTTGTGAGAAGTGACTTTTGCTATCAGTGGTATGTGTCCAGATATTGAAGTATCAGTAAAAATGGAACTTTCTGTAAATCCACGAAAAAAATCCCTTCCACACTCGACCCCATTTATTAAAAAAGACAAAGGAAATGAATTCAGAACCATTTATATCACATTGTATTGTTCTATATGATGTACATATTGTCTAATATGATGTATGTATTGTCCAAGATAATGTATGTATTGTCCAATATGATGTTAGTATTTTCCAATAAGATGTAAGTATTGTCCAATATGATGTAAGTATTGTCCAATATGATGTATGTATTGACCAATATGATGTATGTATTGTCCAGTATGATGTAAGTATTGTCCACTATGATGTAAGTATTGTGCACTATGATGTAAGTATTGTTCACTATGATGTATGTATTGTCCAGTATGATGTATGTATTGACCAGATCAGGTTACAAAACACAAGAATCAGACACTTTAGAATCTTGTATAATATTCAACAAATCTGTTTCTATCCTAAAGGTTAATTTTTAATGTAATTTTATAAAATTGTTTTTCAGAGGTAAAATAAATGACCTAAATGCTGAGATAACCCGATTGAACAAAGACATTGAAAATACTACAGATGAGAATTCAAGCTTCTTGACTTATGAGAAGAGGTATTTGCTTTTATTCAAATATTTGTAATTAATCTACAGCATCTATTATATATTATTCCATTGTATAGACTGAGATAATTACCTTTATTCAAATATTTGAAATTACAGCATCTATTATATATTATTCCATTGAATAGACTGAGATAATTATTTTTATTCAAAGCTTTGAAATTACTCTACAGCATTCATATATTATTCCATTGAATAGACTGAGATAATTACTTTTATTCAAAGCTTTGAAATTACTCTACAGCATATATTGTATATTATTCCATTGAATAGACTGAGATAATTACCTTTATTCAAATATTTGAAATTACAGCATATATTATATATTATTCCATTGAATAGACTGAGATAATTACTTTTATTCAAAGCTTTGAAATTACTCTACAGCATTTATTATATATTATTCCATTGAATAGACTGAGATAATTACCTTTATTCAAATATTTGAAATTACAGCATATATTATATATTATTCCATTGAATAGACTGAGATAATTACTTTTATTCAAAGCTTTGAAATTACTCTACAGCATTTATTATATATTATTCCATTGAATAGACTGAGATAATTACCTTTATTCAAATATTTGAAATTACAGCATATATTATATATTATTCCATTGAATAGACTGAGATAATTACTTTTATTCAAATATTTGAAATTACAGCATATATTATATATTATTCCATTGAATAGACTGACATAATTACTTTTATTCAAAGCTTTGAAATTACTCCACAGCATTTATTATATATTATTCCATTGAATAGACTGAGATAATTACCTTTATTCAAATATTTGAAATTACAGGATCTATTATATATTATTCCATTGAATAGACTGAGATAATTACTTTTATTCAAAGCTTTGAAATTACTCTACAGCATTTATTATATATTATTCCATTGAATAGACTGAGATAATTATTTTTATTCAAAGCCTTGAAATTACTCTGCAGCATCTATGATATAGTATTCCACTGAATTGATTGAGATCATGGGAACATCAATATTTCACTGAAAAAAATTAAAAGATTTCTCAGTATGATTCAAAAATGAAGTTATATTTATACGATTGTCCAGCAAAATTTCCCTTTAACATGATGCTAACTATTTTCTTAGTATTGTCAGAATGTCTTCATCCAGCCTCCACGTAATTGACTTTTGTTAGAATAATATTATTATATTATCAAATGTGTTTAATTTTTAACAGTTGGGTCAATTCAGGGTATTATGGTAAGCTTTTGTTAAGTGCAGTATCAAAGTTTTCACAAAATGTCACTTCTCACAAAATGTCACTTCATGATGCTAAATCTTCATGGCAAAAATGGATGCTTTGATCTCTTATGATCAAAATAAAATTCTTGGTTTAGCTGATTGTAAGATCAAGTTTTTCAGTCAGAATTATTCCTCACTTATTAAATCCAGCTTGTGAACTTGCAAAAATTCATAAAATATAGCACATGCCAATATGGGATTTAATTATCATAGTTGGCTTTTCTCAAGATAAAATATTTACAGAAAATGTGACTGGCAAACTTTCATAATTTAATTTGAAACACTTGATGCCATTGTTTGCTTTATATGTGTATTTGACTTGTATTTTTTGTCTGGGATGAAGATTTGGCTACCCATTGACAGATGGATTGAAGATCGTTGTCCATTTTGTATTTTCTGTGTGCTTTTCTTTTAATGTAAATAAATGAATGGTTACAATTTTCTTTTTGAAACATAAAAAATAAAGTATTGGCTGAAAATGTTTTGTTTTGGTACCTTTAGCTGTGTTGCATCTAGAGCTAATTCAAAAGACACAAAAATTGAGGGTTTACTCTGCCTTGAATATAGATCCAGTTCTTTGAAACCCATTAGTCATTAGAGTCCAGCCTGACCTTCTAGTATCTAGTATATTGATGGCAGATAAAAACAGAATTGAAGGTTTAAAATCCATGTGAGATCCATGATATTTCATGTTTTATTTCATGTTTAATGGGGGGGGGGGCATATAGGTAACAGACAGAATAGGAATTAAACAGTTTCTGAAACTTGGGGATAAAGTTTTAGCTTATGTCTCATTGGCATGCAAGTGAAGTTATTTTTAGAGGACAACACATAACTATGCATTGACTCAAATTATTTCATTTTGATTTTAATAGGGCAGAATCTCTTGCTTCAGAAATTAAAGACCTACAAGGGGAACTCGGTGACTACAACACTGTAAGTGATGTTTACATTAATGTCTTAATTTTCACTCTGGCATGCAGTTTACTGTGTTTACAGATGTATAATGTACAAACAATTAGACCATGTATAATGTACACACAATTAGACCATGTATAATGTACACACAATTAGACAATGTATAATGTACACACAATTAGACCATGTATAATGTACACACAATTAGACCATGTATAATGTACACACAATTAGACAATGTATAATGTACACACAATTAGACCATGTATAATGTACACACAATTAGACAATGTATATTGTACATACAATTAAACCATGTACAATGTACACACAATTAGACATGTATAATGTACATACAAATAGACCATGTAAAATGTACACACAATTAGACATGTATAATGTACATACAAATAGACCATGTAAAATGTACACACAATTAAACCATGTATAATGTACACACAATTAGACCATGTACAATGTATACACAATTAGACATGTATAATGTACACCCAATTAGACCATGTACCATAATTTATGTAAATTTTTATACATAAAAAAAATAATTATTAATTTCAATGTACAAAAAATTACATGTAAAGTAAATAATTATCATTTGGTGGTACTGACCATGTAAACAAAATAAATGGATCGTACCTGAACAAGTTCTACAGAACATGCTACTCGACAACCTTACGGTACAATCATACCAAGTAAATGTATATTTTATGTATCATTCTGCTCTCAACTCAAGAAGCTAGTTACAATAAAAATAAAAGTACTCAAAAAGATATTTATTGTAATTGGTGAATGGCAGAGAGAGGGGGGGGATTGTTTTAGTGTGCAACTTCAACTGCATTTAGAGCATATGTACTGGATTTGTTGTGTAATGTTGGCAAAATGATTAAGATGGTTTGAACATGTATTAGTCATGGGTATTATTTATTGGTAAATTCTACACAATGATATGAGTCCACATTGTCAAGAAATTAAGTGTAACTAGTATTTTTCAACAACAATAATCTCATTATCAGATTGCAATAAAAACAATAAAGAACTTGAAATCACATTTTAGTTAATGTGAGTGTGTGTGTGCATGTATGTGTGTGTGTGTGTGTGTGTGTGTGAGAGAGAGAGAGAGAGAGAGAGAATGAGAATTGTGTGTGTGTACAAGACCATATTTATTCAGTGTTGTTTTTATTTGAACCTTTTAAAAAAATTTAATTTTTGTAAAATCAAAATGGCAACACTGTATTTTTTGTTAAAATCAAAATGGCAACACTGTATTTTTTGTTAAAATCAAAATGGCAACACTGTATTTTTGATCATTTTTGCAAACAGATATTCTTATTATAAATATTATGTCTGATAATTTAATGTTTTGTTTTTTTTTAAAATAGAAAGTGATATGTACAAAAAATTATGATACATGTAAATAATTATTATTTTGTCTGTGTACAAGACCATATTTATTCAGGGTTGTTTTTATTTGAACCTTTTACAAAAATTTAATTTTTGTAAAATCAAAATGGCAACACTGTATTTTTGATCATTTTTGCAAACATAAATCTTCTTATTATAAATTTTATGTCTGATAATTTAATGTTTTGTTTTTTTTTAAATAGAAAGTGATATGTACAAAACATTATGATACATGTAAATAATTATTATTTTGATAAATATTTTGTGTATGGAAAATTAAATGGTAAGAAAAAATACATGAAATACTGTATGATGTATACACAATTAAACCATTTTATAATTTAAACACAATTAGACTATGTATAATGTATATGTAATTAGACCATGTATAAAGTATATGCAATTAGACCAGGTATAATGTACATACAATTAGACCATGTATAAAGTATATGCAATTATACCATATATAATGTACACACAATTAGACCATGTATAAAGTATATGCAACTAGACCAGGTATAATGTACATACAATTAGACCATGTATAAAGTATATGCAATTATACCATATATAATGTACACACAATTAGACCATGTATAAAGTATATGCAATTAGACCATGTGTAATGTACATACAATTAGACCATTTATGAAGTATATGCAATTATACCATATATAATGTACACATAATTAGACCATGTATAATGTACACACAATTAGACCATGTATAATGTACACACAATTAGACCATGTATAATGTACACACAATTATACCATATATAATGTATACACAATTAGACCATGTATAATGTACATAGAATTAGACCATGTATAATGTACATATGATTAGACCATGTATAATGTACATACAATTAGGCCATGTATAATGTCCATACAATTAGACCATGTATAATATTCACACAATTAGACCATGTATAATGTACATACAATTAGGCTATGTATAATGTACACACAATTAGACCATGTATAATGTACTCACAATCAGACCATGTATAATGTACACACAATTAGACCATGTATAATGTACACACAATTAGACCATGTATAATGTACACACAATTAGACTGGGCTTGGTAATCATAAAATTGCTGAGTATTATTGAATACAGAAAATAAAATGTTTAATATTGAGCTTAGCCTCTGGGCTTTTGTTTCTGATGACAAGGCAAACAAGCATGGTTTGGCTGGTTCTGAAAATGCCACTTGCATAAATAAATTCCAGTTATTTCTTTTAGATTTTAGAACTAGAAGCAAGAGTTAACTTTTATGCATAGAATATTTTGTGACTATGGAATCATCCAGACCCTGTACTCACGGACCAGTGCAAAATTTGAACTTGGGTTCGAAGTGCCAGATTGAAAAATCATATGTAGAATATCTGAATATCATTGAAATTTGGTGTATGTTTCTATTCAACTATGCCAACATTTTCGTAGTTCTATACACTCTTTACTATTAACCATTCATAAGTGGGGCCCCAAGTGGCTGAGTGGTCTAAAGTGCTGTTCATTATGGATCACTGCTATATCACCTCTGTCTGTGTGGGTACAAGTCTAGGATTCGGCGAATGTGGATATGTGGGAAAGCTTGTCAGTAGCTTCTCATAGGTTGGTGGTTCTTTCTGCGGATTTCCCAGTTTCTTCCTCCACCATTAATACTGGCTGCCATGTATAGCCTATTGTGTGCTGAAACATGGTGTTAAGCCCCACAACCACAACAACCATTCACAAGTGACAATGCACAAAAAAGTTTGTTTTGATCTTAAACTTGAACTCAAAATTTTTATGATTTCCAGGACCAGTCTTGTAGTCACAAAACAGTCTGTGTGCAAAAATTTAAATATTCTGTGAGATTTCACTTCTTGTAAATGGAGCAATAAGAATAATATTAAAATATCACTATTTGAGGAAACATTTTGAGTGTGAGATTGAGACTGAGTTTTGTTCTTCAGCTATTCAGATGTAATGCTACAAATGTGATGTTACAAATGTAAAGTTCTCTGTCATCAGTGGACACAAAATGTCAAGCTCAGACACAGCCTCGGAAGTATTAAGCCTGGATTAGAATTCATAAAACTTTTTGGATTCAGTTTGAGCTTGAGATTTTGTTTCAACCAATCATAAATGATGTTACTTCTGAATGTTTGTTTCTGATTGGCTAATGGTGGAATATCAATTTTAGAATGAAGTTCAGAGTTTTATGATCTCATGGCATATGCCAGTGTACCAGTATGTGGCACTTAATCCTATTTCTGTTCATTTATCCTATTCTCTCAGTTAACAGTATAGACCCTCACCTGCTGGTACAACAGCAGATTAGATCCACACAGAATGCAATAGGATGCATGTTATACATGAGATAATATGGTACTAAGTAAGCAATGATAATCATGTGATAATATGGTATTAAGTAAGCAGTAATAAACATGTGATAATAATGTACTAAGTAAGCAGTGATAAACATGAGATAATATGGTATTAAGTTAGCAATGATAAACATGTGATAATATGGTATTAAGTTAACACTGATAAACATGATAATATGGTAGTAAGTAAGCAGTGATAAATATGTGATAATATGGTACTAAGTAAGCAATAATAAACATGAGATAATATGGTAGTAAGCAATGATAAACATGATAAAATATGGTAGTAAGTAAGCAGTGACAAACATAAAATAATATGGTTATAAGTAAGCAGTGATAAATATGAAATAATATGATAGAATATAAACAGTGATAAAACTTGCAGAGCTTAAAGTTTTGTTATCATCATATGGGCATGTTGCAACAAAAATGCAAAACATATATGTATTGTACAATAAAAAACATTTAGATGACTGTATTGTACGAGAATGTTTTCCATGGCTCGTAATTATAATGCAGATGTTGACTTTTCATGAAACAGTGATAGGTTTTGTGAATAAATAAAAAAAGAAACAGTGATAGGTTTTGTCAATAAATAAAATCAACATGAAACAATGATAGCTTTTGTGAATAAATAAAATCAACATGAAAAAGTGATAGGTTTTGTGAATAAATAAAATCAACATGAAACAATGATAGGTTTTTTTGTATAAATAAAATTAACAAGAAACAGTGATAGGTTTTGTGAATAAATAAAATCAACATGAAACAATGACAGGTTTTGTGAATAAATAAAATCAACATGAAACAATGATAGGTTTTGTGAATAAATAAAATCAACAAGAAACAGTGATAGGTTTTGTGAATAAATAAAATCAACATGAAACAATGATAGGTTTTTTGTATAAATAAAATCAACATGAAACAGTGATAGGTTTTGTGAATAAATAAAATCAACATGAAACAATGACAGGTTTTGTGAATAAATAAAATCAACATGAAACAATGATAGGTTTTGTGAATAAATAAAATCAACAAGAAACAGTGATAGGTTTTGTGAATAAATAAAATCAACAAGAAACAGTGATAGGTTTTGTGAATAAATAAAATCAGCATGAAACAATGATAGGTTTTGTGAATAAATAAAATCAACATGAAACAGTGATAGGTTTTGTGAATAAATAAAATCAACATGAAACAGTGATGATAGGTTTTGTGAATACATAAAATCAATAGTTGGAATATCATTTATTAATTTATTTTCTTATGTTTACAGCTGGTAGATAAACTAACTACAGATGAGGATATCCAAGATGTTGAATTTGATCTCAAGGATGTAAGTAAATTTATAGAACAGTCAGTACTATCTCCTTCAATGCTTTCAAAGTCAAAATATTATCCAGCCAGCCAGAAAATGGAACTTGAACACTTGTGTTCTAGCAAACAGGTTGTATTGCCCATAATAGCCATTATTTTGGATCCTAAATATATTATCTTGCATAAATGGGGATGGTGAGACATAGATCTCACTGTGAGACAGTAGTTATCAGTGTGAGATACAGGTATCACTGTATTGATGGAATTTGTGCCATCATTGTTAATTGTTTTGTGTTTGCAAGTGAGATACAGTCAGGGGTACATTAATTCACTGAAGCAGGTGGGCCACAAGTTTTCTGGAACACTATAACATAGTACCAGGCAGAAATTGTTCTGAAAATTGTAAAGGTGAAGTGTCTACTTCCAGGTCATTTTATTTCCTGCTTTGATACAAAATGACTACAATGGCACTGATGTCATCAATAGTCATCAAGTCTTATTCTTGCCAAGTGACAGTAATCAAATGTTTTCATTGATATTTTCAATGAAAATAAAGCTTTTTTCGTAGTGACTACCAAATGGCTTTAATGATGGCTTTGAAGATGGTTGCTATGTGGATGGGCATCTGTTTTGGTTTCTAGATGATAAATTAAATTCTGGTGAGATTTCAGTGCTGCACTATGGTACACATGTTCCCAATGATGAACACTATTGATTTAGGGTCACTGTTGCTAAAAAAAATGACATAGCCTATGCATTTTGTTTCTGGATAACAACTTATGTTCCAGATAACAAATTTCAGTGAAATTTAGTTCAGTTGCTACTCCTAGTCCCAGCAAGAACCCTATTAATTTTGGGGTCAGTAGCTCCAATGTGAAGGTCACTAATGCAAAAAAAAATTATCTTTCTTATGCATTTCATTTCTGGATGAAAACTTAAGTTTTAGGTAAAAGAAAATTATGAAATGTAGAAGATTTGCTCATTTTAGGCCTATAACTCAGTTTATTGGCTCTTGGGGATGGATCATGGTCTTTTAGCAAAATATATTTACCCAGTGTTCCTATCACTGATCATGACATTGTGTTTCTATCACTGATCATGACATTGTGTTCCTATCACTGATCATGACATTGTGTTCCTATCACTGATCATGACATTGTGTTCCTATCACTGATCATGACATTGTGTTCCTAATACTAATCATGACATTGTGTTCCTATCACTGATCATGACATTGTGTTCCTATCACTGATCATGACATTGTGTTCCTAATACTAATCATAACATTGTGTTCCTATCACTGATCATGACATTGTGTTCCTATCACTGATCATGACATTGTGTTCCTATCACTGATCATGACATTGTGTTCCTATCACTGATCATGACATTGTGTTCCTAATACTAATCATGACATTGTGTTCCTAATACTAATCATGACATTGTGTTTCTATCACTGATCATGACATTGTGTTCCTATTACTGATCATGACATTTTTTTCCTAATACTAATCATGACATTGTGTTCCTAATACTGATCATGACATTGTGTTTCTATCACTGATCATGACATTGTGTTCCTATCACTGATCATAACATTGTGTTCCTATCACTGATCATGACATTGTGTTCCTATCACTGATCATGACATTGTGTTCCTAATACTAATCATGACATTGTGTTCCTATCACTGATCATGACATTGTGTTCCTATCACTGATCATAACATTGTGTTCCTATCACTGATCATGACATTGTGTTCCTATCACTGATCATGACATTGTGTTCCTAATACTAATCATGACATTGTGTTTCTATCACTGATCATGACATTGTGTTCCTATTACTGATCATGACATTTTTTTCCTAATACTAATCATGACATTGTGTTCCTATCACTGATCATGACATTGTGTTTCTATCACTGATCATGACATTGTGTTCCTATCACTGATCATGACATTGTGTTCCTATCACTGATCATAACATTGTGTTCCTATCACTGATCATGACATTGTGTTCCTATCACTGATCATGACATTGTGTTCCTATCACTGATCATGACATTGTGTTCCTATTACTGATCATGACATTTTTTTCCTAATACTAATCATGACATTGTGTTCCTATCACTGATCATGACATTGTGTTTCTATCACTGATCATGACATTGTGTTCCTATCACTGATCATGACATTGTGTTCCTATCACTGATCATAACATTGTGTTCCTATCACTGATCATGACATTGTGTTCCTATCACTGATCATGACATTGTGTTCCTATCACTGATCATGACATTGTGTTCCTAATACTAATCATGACATTGTGTTCCTATCACTGATCATGACATTGTGTTCCTATCACTGATCATAACATTGTGTTCCTATCACTGATCATGACATTGTGTTCCTATCACTGATCATGACATTGTGTTCCTATCACTGATCATGACATTGTGTTCCTATCACTGATCATTGTGTTCCTATCACTGATCATGACATTGTGTTCCTATCACTGATCATGACATTGTGTTCCTATCACTGATCATGACATTGTGTAACAGTTTTCATCAGTGTTTCTGTTTAATCTGTTACATGTGAGTAGTGCTCTTTCAGACAGCAAAACTGGAACTATTTTCTTTTATTGTCCCATTTATATATATATATATATATATATATATATATATATATATATATATATATATATATATATATATATATATCTTTAATAGGGGGTTGAATTTGATATTTAGCACACTTTTGTTCACTAAATGATCAAGTTGCCCTTCTCTACTCCTGCTTAAAACCAGCTAGCTGTCAGCAGTATGGCCATCTTGGGTTGTTTCAAGTTTAGTCAGCAACACCTCTATTCATTGGCTGACAAAGAAGCAGTTTGTAAACTAGAATTAGTCACTTTTCATTCTAGCTTAATCTATACCACCTTTATTGATTATCTGACAAATAAACAGTGTGTAAACTGTGCATAGCCAAATTTGACTTCACCTTTGTTAAGGTATTTATTTTTTACTGATTCAAAGTTAGTTTGATATATTGGTATTTAACATAGGAATATGATGTCCATTTGGTATTTAACATAGGAATATGATGTCCATTTGGTATTTAACATAGGAATATGATGTCCATTTGGTATTTAACATATGAATGTGATGTCCATTTGGTATTTAACATAGGAATATGGTGTCCATTTGGTATTTAACATAGGAATATGATGTCCATTTGGTATTTAACATAGGAATATGATGTCCATTTGGTATTTAACATATGAATGTGATGTCCATTTGGTATTTAACATAGGAATATGATGTCCATTTGGTATTTAACATAGGAATATGATGTCCATTTGGTATTTAACATAGGAATATGATGTCCATTTGGTATTTAACATATGAATGTGATGTCCATTTGGTATTTAACATAGGAATATGGTGTCCATTTGGTATTTAACATAGGAATATGATGTCCATTTGGTATTTAACATAGGAATATGATGTCCATTTGGTATTTAACATATGAATGTGATGTCCATTTGGTATTTAACATAGGAATATGACGTCCATTTGCTGGTCCAGATCTGTAATCTGCCATCCAGTAAATACAGTATTATTTCAGTGCTTTAAGATCAATGTTACTAAAAAGTGCATACCATTTATTCCAGACTGTGTCTCTAGTTATGATTGTGTCTCCTACATGTGTATTTACATACAGAATAACCTTACACTTTTTGGAAAAGTTTAGCACAGAAATAAATCCCAATAGTGTGAAGATTGACCTTGTTTGTTCATATGTACTCCATGTATACTGCAAAGCAGCAACTAACCTTATGTTGATAGGGTATCATTTGCTGTTTGCAGTATAAATGTTCAGTGTTAACAGAGATTGTGATGCGTGAACAAAATCAAAAGCATAAATTCATATGGTGTACCATTGCTCAAACATACACATCTCATTTATTAGCATGATTGTATTAAAGATTATATTAATTCACTTTGCATTTTGTTTTTCCTTATAGCTGAAGTCTCAGAATGAAAGAGAAGCCAAAAAAATTGAAGAACTTTTTGAAGTGAAAAAGCAGTAAGTAATTGAAATGTTTTTTTATTATTTTTATATAGAGATCAATAAAGAAAACACCAGATCACCTTATTTTATCATTGACCAAGTGCATCTATCTGTTCATAAATTCTTTCAGTTAGGATGGGTATTTTGTGGCACACTCGCAAATTAAAAACCAGTAATTAAAAATTTATTGGTACATCAGTATGAAATTAATAAGTATCACATTTATTGACTTTCACACATACCTTTTTATAAACGTTTAAATCTCCTTTTCTCCTTTCTCTTGTACAACTAACAGACAAATGCAAAAGTTTTTGCAACAAAAGTAGTCATTTTTTTGGTTTAAAATGTGTTTTTTTTTTCTCCACCAGGAGAGAGGATACAATAAAACAGCATGAAAGAGAGCTTGATCAAGAGAAGAGAATGGCGGATAACCTCGTCAATGACATGGTTGGTATATCACAACATTGAGTTGAAAATTCTTTAGTCCACTGTTTGCAAGTATCGTAAACTATTAGTTAATTTTAGGCTTTTAAAATCTCTTACTATTAAAATCAGCACAAGTACCTAACAGGTAAAAATTAAAGCTGTTGACATAAACACATAAATTTGAAAAGCATATCTGTTGATGACTTAGGCTGTAATGTTTAACAAAATTTTTAACATGTATATGGAATACAGTAATAATTCAAATATGTATACAAAATACAGTAATTGAAACTATACTTTTTAATCAAACCAGTTTGAGAATCAGTCCATTCTCTCAATCTGCCAATTAGGCTTATAGCTTACAGCCATTTATATGTAATACACTTTCAATATAAAAATTTTGTTGTTTATCTTGAAAAACAATTTATTTGCTGTAAGTCTTTTACATCTTGATATGACAGGATTTAGTTTGTATAAGTTGACAATTTAGGTAAAACATCCATAGAATTGTTGAGATTTGCTACATATACATACATAAAGAAAAAACTCAGTGATGTAAGCAGATGAACTTCTAAACATGTGCATAGTCCCTGATGTACTGCTGTGGGAGATCACAAACAGTGAATTTAATTTTCTCCCTGTCCCTGTAGCAAACATAAGAGTGTCTGCTACAACAATATGGGTTGTCTGTATTTTGATGTAGATTCCCATTTTACAGTGATTTAAAAATATTACTAAAACTATATAAAACTTTAAAAGAGAATCCAAATAAAATTGTATGCAGGGGTATTGCAAGGTCTCTGCACAGACTATCATATATTTTAGGCATTGTAAGTTACTGGAGCACTAGCTTGATCATGCTTTATTCCAAATTCTGCACAGATTATATCAGTTGTGATAATAATACCAGTGTGTCTCTAATCTAGCTTGCAAGAACAGTGTTATGTAAATTCCAGAAGCAGCATCGGTATTAAGAAACCTTTATTGGCCTGACTTGTCCACATATCAGTTGCTAATGCCACTTTGATTTTGAGCGTCTTGTATCTGGCTATATTTCTCTCATTTATTGAGCACAAAATATATTTAGAAGACAGTATGGTGACTCTGCACTTTAATTTGCAGCAGAAATTTTTTGAAACCATCCCCATCAACAATTTTTAATGGAGTCTTAAATCTTTAATGAACTTTAAGACAATTTCTTTGTGCATCAGATCCATTTATAATGAGACAGGGGATCAATAAGCTGTTATGGGTGTCCATTTAGTTGTAGTGTGTCTTTGATTCTCCAGTTGTTGATTAAGATATTTTGGCATGTGACACACATTTAAACTGGAGATGATTTCTCATTCTGCCAGTACTTCCCTTACTGTATGAGAGCTCAAGTTGGTACATGTATTTAACCTTTTTCATCCCATCACCCAACTCAACTAAAGAAAGGTATTTACACAATGCACAACGACTTGAAGTATTGCTGATAACTATTGGATGTGAATTATAGTTCTTTCATTACATGTGTATATGAGATGTTTTCTGCATCACTGACAGCCAGCCACGTGCATTTCAGTTAAAGTTACTGATTTTGAAAACATTTCTATGTGTAAATGTTGCGACTTTATTGATGACCTGATTCAGTTCTCAGGTCATTACAGCAACTTTTCATTTCTTTCTTCATTTTTGTGACCAATTTAGTTCAGTGAAACAAAAACCCAATGAGGTTGACAAATTAAATTCTCCAGGTATGGTTATATGTATATGTAGATGACCTGATTCGATTTTTAGGTAATTGTATATGTGCGTGTTGATGACCTGATGGCCATATTTAAAATTTGTTCAAACTTCTTAATGTGCCCAAGTGTTTGCGGTCTCCACTGGCATAGTTACTTTTTGTTTTATGTATGACATTGCTTGCAGAAGGGTCATCATGATTTAATCATGTTCATCCATTCCAAGAAGCCTTGTTAACACAAAATCCACTTAATATGGACAAATGACACTTGTCGTCACACAAAATCCACTTAATATGGAAAAATAACACTTGTTGTCACACAAAATCCACTTAATATGGACAAATAACTCTTGTTGTCACACAAAATCCATTTAATATGGACAAATAACACTTGTCATCACACAAAATCCTCTTAATATGGACAAATAACACTTGTTGTCAAACAAAATCCACTTAATATGGACAAATAACTCTTGTTGTCACACAAAATCCTCATAATATGGACAAATAACACTTGTTGTCAAACAAAATCCACTTAATATGGACAAATAACACTTGTCAAACAAAATCCACTTAATATGGACAAATAACACTTATCAGCAGGCATATTTCTATGCCTATGTAGATGACCAGATTAAATTTTCTAGCCATTACAGCACTTTTCAAAATTTTAACATATTTCTGAACTTTTGATATGTTTGTTCCTTTTGAAAGAACTCCCTTATCATGAGCACTCCAAAACCACTAAATATAGAAAACAGTTAATTTGACAGGTATCTTTGTATATGTATGCAAATGACTTGATTATAAATTAAAACTATCATGTCAAATTCCTAATTTTCTTTATACCTTTTTAATATTTCATAATCCTCCCACAAGGCAAAATCATGTTATGATGTTGTCCATCAGTCATTATGTACAGCCTTATGTTTCCTATTATGTTGCAAGCAAATAACTTTACCAAACTTTCAAATATCTTGCATTTGGTGCATGGAAGAAGCCATTTTATTTTGAGATCCAAAGGTCAAGGTCACTGTGATTGATAAGAAGATAAAAGGTAGGGGAGAGTAACATTAGTTCTGCATCATTGACTTGGACCAAAATAAAAATGAATGGGTTGCACAAGGGGTTACAAAAATCATGTTGATTGTGTGATCAAAACTTAAGGTGTACAGTATCACTGACTTTAACAAAAAAATTGGTTTCTGCACAATAACTAGTTTCTGTATTAAAGACTTGGACCAGATGCTTGGAGTTTGGCCTATACATATGATATGGGGTCAGAAGGTTAAAAGTCATGATTATTGGATGAAAATGAAAAATTTAGTTCTTAACTACTCCATACCTTAAGCAAAGGAAGCCTATTTATTTGGAGGCATAAAGACAAATCAAGTTGTATATTAACATGTACATTATTTTTTAAAGCCATAGTTTTCACTGCAATTTTACCTTGGCTGATATGAAGAAAATTCCATTTTGGTTATAATGTTTGTAACATCAGATTTTTAAAGCAGTTTACATTTACAATTTTTTATTTTGCAAACTTTTGATATTACAAAAATTACAATAAACCAATTTGAAATTTCCCTACATAAATACAGTATATTTTAATTTACAAAGCTACCACAAACTACTTAGAAATTTCACTCCATAAATACAGCATACTTTAATTTACAAAACAATTAGAAATTTCTCTTCATAGATGGAGTATTTACTTTAATTTAGCTACTACAAACCACATAGAAATTTCCCTTGATAAATACAGGATAATTTAGCTACAATAAACCACATGGAAATTTCCCTCGATAAATACAGGATATTTAATTTAGCTACAACAAACTACATGGAAATTTCTCTTGATAAATACAGGATACTTTAGTTTAGCTACAACAAACCATATGGAAATTTCCCTTGATAAATACAGGATACTTTAATTTAGCTACAACAAACCACATGGAAATTTCCCTTGATAAATACAGGATAATTTAGCTACAATAAACCACATGGAAATTTCTCTCGATAAATACAGGATATTTAATTTAGCTACTACAAACTACATGGAAATTTCCCCTGATAAATACAGGATACTTTAGTTTAGCTACAACAAACCACATGGAAATTTCCCTTGATAAATATGGGATACTTTAATTTAGCTATAACAAACCACATGGAAATTTCCCTTGATAAATACAGGATACTTTAATTTAGCTACAACAAATGACATGGAAATTTCCTTTGATAAATACTGGATACTTTAATTTAGCTACAACAAACGTCATGGAAATTTCCCTTGATAAATAAAGGATATTTAATTTAGCTAAAACAAACTACATGGAAATTTCCCTTGATAAATACAGGATACTTTAGTTTAGCTACCACAAACCACATAGAAATTTCCCTTGATGAAAATGGAATCCTAATGGCTACTCATAGCATTGTTCCCATGAAAATTTGAGCAATATTGATATTACATTGAATTGTTGGCAGATTTGTTTGAATGTTTATAATGATATCACATATAACAATGTGTCATTTATTAATCAGGATATTGTGCATTACTCTCTTATCTTTTACATATTCAGTATCATCTTTATAAATAAATTTATACTAGAATAATATGTTGACATGAATTTCGTTGGCTTCAGTATAACAGGAGTTTACTGTATTTGGCTTTTGAATTTTCTGTTTTTTAGAACCCTGAAATGCGTCAGAGATATTTTCAGCTGAAGGACATGAATGAACACATGCTGAAACAGCTGGAGAGTGGACAGCAAGAACTTGATGTTCTAAATTCTAAAATTGAAAATTTGCAGGATGTAAGTATGGTGAAACTACTCCTTGAGCAGTCAGGATCCCTGCTAATGCAAAATTGTGTCCATCCTACCCTAAAGATAATGTAATTTACACAACATACTCGGATTTACTGTCCAGTCAGTCTAAACTCTTTGGTCCAGGTTAGGCAGGTTCCACTAGTAAATAACAACTTATCCATAGTAAGAATATAAGATAAGCTTGGTTTACCATAAAAATGATAAATTAAATGCTCACCATTGAAATGTTTTTACAGTATTCATTTGGAGTACTATGATCTCTCATTGTAAAAAACAATCTTTGGTCCAGACTAACCATTTGTTTTGTCTTGTTAACAAAGGGTACTCTATTCACATTTATTAGACTATTATTAGACTTATATAATCTGAGGAGGGCATTTGGCATCTCAGGAAAATCGTAAAGGAGAAGTTTTGTTTTATTTTCTCCAAAGCTTGTGTATATTGGAATAAATAATGAAGCTTTCAAGTTTGACTTTTATTTTGATCTCATGATTAATGTAAGTTTTGTTCTAGATACTTTATTAAATTAATAAACCCTTTTAATGGAGTGATTGGTTGGTTGTCAAGATTCTTTTTCTTAATAGTCATTTACCAGAATTCCTAATTACCATCATGATTAAAAGTGGTGTTCTAATATGTAATTAGAAATGCCTTCTTTAATTTTATTTACAGGAGTTATCTGTGTCACAAGTAAAGCAAGAGGCAGGTAGGTTTAACCTTTCATCCCACAGGAATATTTGTAGCTTTTAAAATGTCATTAGCTGCCCTTAGAATATTCATCCCACAGGAATATTTGTAGCATTTAAAATGTCATGCATGTAAAGTCTTAGCTGCCATTAGAATATTTCACATTAAGAAATCTTTAAAAGTGTAATAGATTTCAAATGCTGAAATTTGTATATTGTACACTGTACTTTCAAGCACTTAAATGTGTACAGATTTAGAGTTGGGTTGAATTGTCCATAGATTAATGTTAAAATCTTTGTATTCAACAATGTATTTAACTTTTCAATTACATACACACAAAAATATAGAAAGCTAACCTGAAGCTTTCGTCCTTACACTAAGGACTTCATCAGCAGTCTGATGTGTTCTCCACAGACTGTCAGCATTAATCGATGGAATGGTGAGCAATGTTGACAGATTGTCCCAGATATGTTGCAGGTTGTAACAGCCCCCATCTGTCCCAGATATGCGGCAGGTTGTAATGGCCCCCATTCCATGTTCAGCATCGGTTTGTGCACATGAATGTAAATTGATTTCTTGAGCTCCCCACTCAAACCAGGCTTGTTCATGATATAGGAATTTTACAGAGTTCTTCTCAATATAGGATTTTTGCGGAGTTCTTCTCAATAAAGGAATTTTATGTAGTTCTTCTCAATATAGGATTATTACGGAGTTCTTCTCAATATAGGATTTTTACGGAGTTTTTAAAATATTTTTATGGCGTTCTTTTCAATATAGGACTTTTATGGAGTTCTTCTCAATATAGGATTTTTATGGCATTCTTCTCAATATAGGATTTTTATGGAGTTCTTCTCAATATAGGATTTTTACGGAATTCTTCTCAATATAGGATTTTTACGGAGTTCTTCTCAATATAGGATTTTTACGGAATTCTTCTCAATATAGGATTTTTACGGAATTCTTCTCAATATAGGATTTTTACGGAGTTCTTCTCAATATAGGATTTTTACAGAATTCTTCTCAATATAGGATTTTTACAGAGTTCTTCTCAATATAGGATTTTTGCGGAGTTCTTCTCAATAAAGGAATTTTATGTAGTTCTTCTCAATATAGGATTTTTACGGAGTTCTTCTCAATATAGGATTTTTACGGAGTTTTTAAAATATTTTTATGGCGTTCTTTTCAATATAGGACTTTTATGGAGTTCTTCTCAATATAGGATTTTTATGGCATTCTTCTCAATATAGTATTTTTACGGAGTTCTTCTCAATATAGGATTTTTACGGAATTCTTCTCAATATAGGATTTTTACGGAGTTCTCAATATAGGATTTTTACAGAGTTCTTCTCATAGGATTTTTGCGGAGTTCTTCTCAATAAAGGAATTTTATGTAGTTCTTCTCAATATAGGATTTTTACGGAGTTCTTCTCAATATAGGATTTTTGTGGAGTTCTTCTCAATATAGGATTTTCATGGAGTTCTTCTCAATAAAGGTTTTTTATGGAGTTCTTCTCAATGTAGGATTTTTACAGATTCTTCTCAATATAGGATTTTTGCGGAGTTCTTCTCAATATAGGAATTTTGCAAAGATCTCAAAATAGGATTTTTGCGGAGTTCTTCTCAATATAGGAATTTTGCAAAGATCTCAAAATAGGATTTTTGCGGAGTTCTTCTCAATATAGGAATTTTGCAAAGATCTCAAAATAGGATTTTTGCGGAGTTCTTCTCAATATAGGATTTTTATAGAGTTCTTCTCAATATAGGATTTTTACAGAGTTCCAAGTTATAGTATGGACAGGGCAAACATTGTGGATGTGCTGTGATACCTCAGATGAGCTTGAACTTGGTCTTCGATATTGATGAAGTCCATAGCGTAAAGACAAAACTTTGATATTGATGAAGTCCATAGCGTAAAGACAAAGCTTCAGGTTAGCTTTCTCTATATTTTATGTGTATGTACTTGAAAAGCTAAATACATTATCAGATATGAATATTACTACACTGTTAAACTTTCACCAAAGTTAAAGTCTTCATGAACCATATGGCTGAAGTTTTTTTCAGTTTATATGATTTGATGTTACAGAGAAGCGCTAGTCTCTCATGACTGAATGTCAGTACATTGCAGTTAACCTCCAGCAGGGGTTAATCTCAAGCAAGGGTTAACCTCCAGCAGGGGTTAGTCTCAAGCAGGGGTTAATCTCCAACTGGGCTTAGTCTCAAGCAGGGGTTAATCTCCAAAAGGGTGAAGGGTTAAACTTCAGTAGGGGTTAGTCTCAAGCAGGGGTTAATCTCCAACAGGGGTTAGTCTCAAGCAGGGGTTAATCTCATGCAGCAGTTAATCTCAAGCAGGGGTTAACCTCCAACAGCAGGGGTTAACCTCCAGCAGGGGTTTGTCTCAAGCAGGGATTAATTTCCAACAAGGTGCAGGGGTTAACCTTCAGCAGGGCTTAGTCTCAAACAGGGGCTGATGCCCATGGTCAACTGAGACAAGCAACTCATAAGTGCTTTGTTTATCCTGGTTGCTTGTCCTCGTTGACCATGGGCATCAAGCAGGGACTAAAGCCCATGGTCAACCATGACAAGCAACTCATAAGTGCTTTGCTTTTGGGTAGAACAAGAATCAGGGAAAGATTTGAACCTGCAACTATCTGATACTAGTTCTGCAGATTTTAAATTTTGCAGCTTCCATTTTATTGTTTCAAAATCTATATTGAATTTCACAGTTGGAATTAAAACTAAAACAATGCACTAATGCACTAGTAAAACTTAAATGACATTTCCAACAGCATTCCAGTCATTTGAAAATGATAATGATACTTTTCAAACTATTCAAGTGTTGCTGTTTTCAAACAGTAAAGATCACTAGGTACTGTTTAAAGGTTACTATGCACTGTATTGCAGGCTATTATGAAAAAAAAGCAATTTTCATTTAGGTTTTTATTACCTTAAAACAATGGGCACTTGGCGTTTAGTAGGGGAAGTTGTTGCTTCTGGAGTAATTTGGCATATTAATTTTTAGCTCACCTGACCCAGGAAGAGACAAAGTGAGAATATGACCTTTGACCTTTGGTATGTCATATGATTTTTGTCAACAGTTGCTATTTTCATTTTCTTGTCAAAAAAAACCCAACTAATTTCAGTCATACTTGGCATACAGTATCCTGACATTATGGCTTTTCAGATTTGTGGAAATTACACAGATCTGACATCAAATATTAAAAGTTTTTGAAAAATTAAATGATTACTTTTTCAAAGCTGATGAACAGAATTTGATTCAATTTGACAAAAAAGCACCTTGGAATAAAGGGATTTCAATTTTGTATGAATAATGCTAGTTGCCATCAAAAATGGCCACAGTTACTAAAAATAGAAAACCCATCTGTCATCTGTCAAAAGTTGCTATTTGACTTCTTAAAACTGAAAGACCTAATCAAACCAAACTTTGCATAACCCATCCCTGCATAAAGTCCTTTAACATTTGTACAAATGATGCCAATATGCCATCACACTTTTGCTAGAAAGGGAAAACCTTCCAATGACTTCTCAAAAACATCTCAACAAAATTTGACCAAATTGGACAGAAAGCATCATGGATTATAAGGCTTTCAGTCTATAAACATGATGCTGATTCATAATGACCACCATTGCTAAAATTAGAAAAACCTCGAACATCTTAACTAAAACTGCTATACAGCATTCAGTCGGCTTTTAACTCTTGTACAGATGATTTCTCTTCACCATCAGATATGACCATCATTGCTAAACAAATATAACAAACTTTAAAACTCTTAAAAATATTCTTGCATAAAGTTCTTTTATGTTTTTAAAAATGATGCCATTTTGTTGTCAAATTAGAAAAAAATCTTTCATAATTTCTTCTAAAGAAACTACTTGACAGATTTGACTAAATGTGACAAAGCTTTTTAGCTTGAATGTCTTTCAGATTTGTACAGATGCTGTCATTACAAAAATTAGAAAAACATATACACAACTTATTCTGTAAAAAAAACAATGTGCAGAACTAGACCAAATTTGACACAAAGTGTCATGGTACAGGGTTTTTCTTTCAATATTGGATAATTGATGTTG
This sequence comes from Potamilus streckersoni, assembly GCA_016746295.1. Taxonomy (NCBI): domain Eukaryota; kingdom Metazoa; phylum Mollusca; class Bivalvia; order Unionida; family Unionidae; genus Potamilus; species Potamilus streckersoni. Next base: position 209,939 of record JAEAOA010002237.1, read on the forward strand.
TCAGATATGGATGAAGATACAAAAACTACAAAGCCTTGAAACAATAGTGTTCATAACAGCTATTACATTCAGAACATTGGAGAAGTTCACTATTTACCAGTTATATAATTTACACCATGTGACAGATTATGCCACTAGTTACATGGTCATCCATGTTGACAGATTATGCCACTAGTTACATGGTCATCCAGTAAGTACATGTTCACAGTATGTTTGCTGTGTCCATTATAATATACACTCTGTTGACAGATTTTATGCCAGTTATTATATGACTATCCAGGAAGTAGATAGACACAGTCTCCATTATAATATACACTCTGTTGACAGATTTTATGCCAGTTATTATATGACTATCCAGGGAGTAGATAGACACAGTATGTTATGTCCATTTCAGTACGACTGTATGAGCAACTCCATGAGTTGGAAATGAAAAGGGACAGTTTATTGGAGGAGACCAAATCCACTGTTAGTCCTGCTGAAGAGAGAGAGAAACTGTTGAAACAGGTTAAGGAGGACAACCAGGAGATTGCCAGTATGGAGAGACAGTAAGTCCTAATTTATTCCACTACCCTTTAGGACTAATTTCTGTGTGCACATATATGCATTCATGTGTGTAGGTATGTTTTGTTTTGCATATGTATATGTATTTATAGGTGTGCATGTTTGTGTGCATGCAAACTGCTACAGTGGCCTAGTAGAGTGTCCTCCTCAGATGTGGGAGGTCGTGGGTTTAAACCCTGGGCCAAGTCATGCCAAAGACTTTAAAAATGGTACTAACAGCTGCCTTGCTTGGTGCTCAGCATTAAGAGGTTAATGTTAGGACTGGTCGGCCTGGTGTCAGGATAATGTGACTGGGTGGGACATCACGCTACATATCTGCGGCATGATGCCCCAGTGCTAGACATCATTATAACCTGTCACACTGCAGACATTATAATGATACTGAAAAATTTTTAAAGCTATGTTAAAAATCTAAATTACACATACACATATATGTGCATGCATCTGTGTGTGTGTGTGTGTGTTTGTGTGTGTGTGTGCATTATTGATTTGTAATGTGATATATTATTTTCTGTCTCTATTGATTGCTGATTACATTTTCCATATGCAAACCTACATTGTGGCATAATGTATCTATTCATAACATGTCCTAGGAGATAACGCTGTCATTCACGATAGGTACTTAGATATTGATGTTATTAGTTGGGCTAGGTCCCCAAGTGTCGGAGTGATCTAAAGCACTCTCCATTATGGATCACTGCCATCTCACCTCTGTCTGCATGGGTTCCAGTCTAAGATTCGGCAAATGTGGATATGTAAGAAAGCTTGCCAGTAGCTTCACATTTGTCGGTGGTTTTTTCTGGGGATTTCCCAGTTTCTTCCTCTACTATTAATACTGGCCACCATATATAGCCTATTCTGTGCTGAAAAATGGCATTAAGCCCCACAAAAATAAAACAAACAAATTGGTTGGGCTGATTTGTTGTCAGAAATGTTGTTGTGTATAAGCTCACTGTTTATTTCATTATACATTGTATTATAGGACAAATGAATTCAAAGAGAAAATTGAACAGATTCAGGAAGAGATCAGACAACTGGACATGGATATTGAGGAAAATCAAGGTATATTTAATGGATAAGGCTATCTGCTGTTTGCAGTTTCAGCTTTGCCAATCATGAATAATACAGTATTACAGATGGAAACCATTTTATTATATACCTGCGAGTGAAATAGAAAAATTTATTGGCAAAATCATTTTCATATCTCTTCTTCTTTCCTGTATTTTCACCTTTGCAAAATATATTCTTTTTTGTTGAGCACTTTGTTTGCTTTAGCAAATAAATAGAAACTTACATTTCAGATGTGAAATAATTTGTGCTGAAGAAATCTGATTGAATACTATTCATGTATATTTGAAGTTATTTCACTTACTTCCTTGACAGCAAGATAAATCTGACATGTAATGGTTGGGAGATTACTTTGGACTGTATTCTTCCAGTACTACATTTGTCTGCTTAATAAAATTCAATACTGTTAGGATATGTAAGCCACAATTGGGTTAGGTTTAGTGTGGGTGATAGCAGGCCACAATTGGGTTAGGGTTAGTGTGGGTGATAGCAGGCCACATGTGGTTAGGGTTAGTGGTGGTGATAGCAGGCCACAAGTGGGTTAAGGTTAGTGGTGGTGATAGCAGGCCACAATTGGGTTAGGGTTAGTGTAAGTGATAGCAGGCCACATGTGGGTTAGGGTTAGTGGTGAGGATAGCAGGCCACAAGTGGGTTAAGGTTAGTGGTGGTGATAGCAGGCCATGATTGGGTTAGGGTTAGTGTAGGTGATAGCAAGCCACATGTAGGTTAGGGTTAGTGGTGAGGATAGCAGGCCACAAGTGGGTTAAGGTTAGTGGTGGTAATAGCAGGCCACAAGTGGGTTAAGGTTAGTGGTGGTGATAGCAGGCCACAAGTGGGTTAAGGTTAGTGTGGGTGATAGCAGGTCGCAAGTGGTTTAGGGTTAGTGGTGGTGGTAGCAGGCCACAATTGGGTTAGGGTTAGTGTGGGTGATAGCAGGCCACAAGTGGGTTAAGGTTAGCATGGGTGATAGCAGGTCACAAGTGGGTTATGGTTAGTGGTGGTGGTGGTAGCAGGCCACAATTGGGTTAGGGTTAGTGTGGGTGATAGCAGGCCACAAGTGGGTTAAGGTTAGTGGTGGTGATAGCAGGCCACAAGTGGGTTAAGGTTAGTGGTGGTGATAGCAGGCCACAAGTTGGTTAAGGTTAGTGGTGGTGATAGTAGGCCACAAGTGGGTTAAGGTTAGTGTGGGTGATAGCAGGCCACAATTGGATTAGGTTTAGTGTGGGTGATAGCAGGCCACAATTGGGTTAGGGTTAGTGTGGGTGATAGCAGGCCACAATTTGGGTTATGGTTGGTGTGGGTTATAGCAGGCCACAATTGGGTTAGGGTTAGTGTAGGTGATAGCAGGCCACAAGTGGGTTAAGGTTAGTGTGGGTGATAGCAGGTCGCAAGTGGTTTAGGGTTAGTGGTGGTGGTAGCAGGCCACAATTGGGTTAGGGTTAGTGTGGGTCATAGCAGGCCACAAGTGGGTTAAGGTTAGCATGGGTGATAGCAGGTTACAAGTGGGTTATGGTTGGTGGTGGTGGTAGCAGGCCACAATTGGGTTAGGGTTAGTGTGGGTGATAGCAGGCCACAAGTGGGTTAAGGTTAGCATGGGTGATAGCAGGTTACAAGTGGGTTATGGTTAGTGGTGGTGGTGGTAGCAGGCCACAATTGGGTTAGGGTTAGTGGTGGTGATAGCAGGCCACAAGTGGGTTAAGGTTAGTGGTGGTGATAGCAGGCCACAAGTGGGTTAAGGTTAGTGTGGGTGATAGCAGGCCACAATTGGGTTAGGTTTAGTGTGGGTGATAGCAGGCCACAATTGGGTTAGGGTTAGTGTGGGTGATAGCAGGCCACAATTTGGGTTATGGTTAGTGTGGGTTATAGCAGGCCACAATTGGGTTAGGGTTAGTGTGGGTGATAGCAGGCCACAATTTGTGTTAGGGTTAGTGTGGGTGATAGCAGGCCACAATTGGGTTAAGGTTAGTGGTGGTGATAGCAGGCCACAATTGGGTTAGGGTTAGTGTGGGTGATAGCAGGCCACAATTTGGGTTATGGTTAGTGTGGGTGATAGCAGGCCACAATTGGGTTAGGGTTAGTGTGGGTGATAGCAGGCCACAATTTGGGTTATGGTTAGTGTGGGTTATAGCAGGCCACAATTGGGTTAGGGTTAGTGTAGGTGATAGCAGGCCACAATTTGTGTTAGGGTTAGTGTGGGTGATAGCAGGCCACAATTGGGTTAGGGTTAATGGTGGTGATAGCAGGCCGCAAGAGCATCTTACTTTAGTACCATTCTATCCTTTTCTCATGGATTTCCTTTAAATGCATTTTCTTTAAAAACTGAAAGCTTAAAGTAAGGATATGTTGTCACACTTTAAATCTTTGCATAAAACAATAATTAAATTTTTTCAGGAGAAAGAAATCAGAAGTACAAAGAGCTGAAGAAGCGTGAAGAAACTATGGAAGGTACTGTATATCCTTGGTTATAACTAAAGTCCAAACACAAATAAATAGCTGACAAGATTACCAGAAGCAGTTAGATTTTCTTGTATGCACAAATATGCATTGTTTTTTTTTTGAACGTTCATTGATTTACTCATAACATGATGAACTTTAACCTCAGAAAATTTACTCATATTATGATCTTTTATGTAAAACATAAAATCTCATGAAAGTACCATGCACCATCTTTAGATTTATCATCTCATAAGAAATGTACTTAAGAAATTGATTTCATGGAAGAATAAGCTGTTTTAAATAGCATTGAAAACATTTTGCATAATTTTTGTGAGTGCATCACCAAGAATATATGCAGGATAATCATACTTAATAAATCAAAGAAATCACACAATTGTACAAATTGCCAAGATGCAAGGAACTGAAACAAATTTCATTGGAATGAAACTGACATAGCTGTCCATTGTTGCCAAAGCTAGATTGGTAATTCTAGTCATTATCAGCTGCAAAGAGTGACACCTCAGTTTAACCTGTAATTGGAATAATGAAAAAAAACCCCTGTACCATGACACTTTGTGTCAAATTTGGTCTAATTCTGCACATTGTTCTTTTACAGAATAAGTTGTGTATATGTTTTTCTAATTTTTGTAATGACAGCCATATTTGTTAGTATAATGGCATCATCTGTATCCAGTATTTATCAAAGGAAATTTCCATGTCATTTGTTGTAGCTAAATTAAAGTATCCTGTATTTATCAAGGGAAATTTCCATGTGGTTTGTTATAGCTAAATTAAAGTATCCCGTATTTATCAAGGGAAATTTCTATGTGGTTTGTTGTAGCTAAACTAAAGTATCCTGTATTTATCAGGGGAAATTTCCATGTAGTTTGTTGTAGCTAAATTAAATATCCTGTATTTATCGAGAGAAATTTCCATGTGGTTTATTGTAGCTAAATTATCCTGTATTTATCAAGGGAAATTTCCATGTGGTTTGTTGTAGCTAAAGACTACATGCTACATTCTGAAAAGAAGGAAACTATATGTTTTGTAAATACAGTTCTTGATCTCATATCAGGACTATTCCAGTAAATTATACTTTTTTCCAAGAGAAGGCATTTTTAAGGTGGAGTAGTCACCCATAGATGCAATTTAAAATTTTGTATTTTCATATAAACAATGTAATCTGAGTACCCTAGTGTATATTTTTCTAAAAGTGCCTTCCCTGGGTACCATGTGTGCTTAAATGGAACAGACTTTAGTAGGAAAATGAGACTGAGCAGTTATATTTATACTGGCAGAATTGTCAGCATCAATAGTTTCATTAAGGTTTTGATTCAAGTTTTTTATTTGAATTGTTTTTCCTAAAAGAGATAAATCATTATGAAGCTAGGACACTTCTTTCTGCAACACACTTGCTGCTCTGACCATGGGGTCAGAGTTACAGGGTTGAAAGGCATTGGCTTAACATGCATGCCCTGGCCTCCATGGTTATATTTTTTTTTGCCAGTTACCATGTAAGTATTATTTATATACTTTCAGAGTTTCTGAACACTTTTGAAGAAACCAAAGCTCAAGAATTTGTATGTACCTTATCTTTTACTTTAAATTAGAATACTTTTAATTGTCAACTTAAAGTTTGAAAAAAATGTTGCCATCTGATATTTTCTGAAGAAAACAAGATTTGGAATAATGCTAATACAAATGCTTGTACAATTTTATTGATGATATTACGGTATAAACTTTTAAGGTTTTGTAACATAATTTATAAAATCTTTTATTTTTCATTGATTTTTATAACAAAATTGACAAAAATAATTGTATTTCAGATTTCTTACATTCCACATCAGGAACATTACCTTGTTTTTAATTCTAAGCTTTATTTGCTAATTTTTTTCAAACTACAGCAAAGGATTGGAGAACTTGAACAAACCGTTGTCAGTATCCTTGAGCATATCAGCCGGGTAAGATTCTTGTCTATTGATACTGTATACTAGTGTATTTTTGTTGGTGTCATTTTTCATGATTTTGGGAAAGATACAATTTTGTCAGTCATCAAACTCTTTAATTTGTGAAGTGGCCCGATTGTCTTCACAGAAGGATTACTCTTCCTTGTGTCATTATATTCCTGGTATTTAGCAGTTACAAAATCTGTGAAAATTGACAAGTAATTTATAATACATGGAGAACAGCAAGAAAGTAAAAAAAGAACATGAATTAGATGTAAGGCTCATTTAGTGAGTATTGTCAAAATAAAGAATGCTCCTTAGCCTGACATTACCTTTCAGAACTCTAAAATAATGGAATCCAACACTTTTTTATGAGTGAATATTAGTCTTTTGTTGGGAATTGAAACAAAACATTGAAAAGTATGAAGTATAATTAAAAGTGATTTAAATAACTTTATAGAATGCACTGATTCTTCTAAGCTTCATCCATTGACTGATGACCTGACAGTTGCATTAGTAGTTGTCCCCCAGTTAGAAAGCCACCCCTTCTGTAGCAGGATAGTGACTTTATTATAGGGGCATCTTTTGTAATGGGGAATCACACATATATGAGAAATGATAAGTATGAAACATTTACTAATTTGTGAATTGAATATTTTTATTAAAAAGTCACATATCAATCAACATGATGAAAAGTTCTGCCCTTTAAAATGTCTATGGATGATAATAAACAGGTCTCAATAATATTTTGGTTCACATCACTGATGGGAAAGTTGAACACATTAATGTAGTTGCAAATATGGGTTTACATACAGTTTTACAATTACACATTGTCCTAATGTATATTCACATGGTCCTAATGTATATACACATTGCCCTAATGTATATACACATTGTCCTAATGTATATACACATGGTCCTAATGTATATACACATTGTCCAAATGTATATAAACATAGTCCTAATGTATATACATATAGTCATGATGTATATACCCATGGTCCTAATGTATATACACATGGTTCTAATGTATATACACATGGTCCTAATGTACATACACATAGTCCTAATGTATATACACATGGTCCATGGTCCTAATGTATATACAAATGGTTCTAATGTAGCATCACACCTGTCCATGATATGGTTAGGGATATGGGTTTACTTATGATTTCAGATACACATCAAAGACCCAACTATACCAGTTGTTACTACATCATGTAGTTAAGGAATGGGTCTTCTTTTGATTCATATACACAGTGTAGACCCAACTGTACTAGTACACCCATACATCATGTAGTTAAGACATGGGTCTTCTTTTAATTCATATACACAGTGTAGACCCAACTGTATTAGTACACCCATACATTATGTAGTTAAGACATGGGTCTTCTTTTAATTCATATACACAGTGTAGACCCAACTGTACTAGTACACCCATACATCATGCAGTTAAGACATGGGTCTTCTTTTAATTCATATACACAGTGTAGACCCAACTGTATTAGTACACCCATACATCATGCAGTTAAGACATGGGTCTTCTTTTGATTCATATACACAGTGTAGACCCAACTGTATTAGTACACCCATACATCATGCAGTTAAGACATGGGTCTTCTTTTGATTCATATACACAGTGTAGACCCAACTGTATTAGTACACCCATACATCATGCAGTTAAGACATGGGTCTTCTTTTGATTCATATACACAGTGTAGACCCAACTGTATTAGTACACCCATACATCATGCAGTTAAGACATGGGTCTTCTTTTAATTCATATACACAGTGTAGACCCAACTGTACTAGTACACCCATACATCATGCAGTTAAGACATGGGTCTTCTTTTGATTCATATACACAATGTAGATCCAACTGTATTAGTACACCCATACATCATGCAGTTAAGACATGGGTCTTCTTTTGATTCACATACACAGTGTAGACCCAACTGTATTAGTACACCCATACATCATGCAGTTAAGACATGGGTCTTCTTTTAATTCATATACACAGTGTAGACCCAACTGTATTAGTACACCCATACATCATGCAGTTAAGACATGGGTCTTCTTTTAATTCATATACACAGTGTAGACCCAACTGTACTAGTACACCCATACATCATGCAGTTAAGACATGGGTCTTCTTTTGATTCATATACACAATGTAGATCCAACTGTATTAGTACACCCATACATCATGCAGTTAAGACATGGGTCTTCTTTTAATTCATATACACAGTGTAGACCCAACTGTACCAGTAAACCCATACATCATGCAGTTAAGACATGGGTCTTCTTTTGATTCATATACACAGTGTAGACCCAACTGTACTAGTACACCCATACATCATGCAGTTAAGACATGGGTCTTCTTTTGATTCATATACACAGTGTAGACCCAACTGTACCAGTAAACCCATACATCATGCAGTTAAGACATGGGTCTTCTTTTGATTCACATACACAATGTAGACCCAACTGTATTAGTACACCCATACATCATGCAGTTAAGACATGGGTCTTCTTTTAATTCATATACACAATGTAGATCCAACTGTACCAGTAAACCCATACATCATGCAGTTAAGACATGGGTCTTCTTTTGATTCACATACACAGTGTAGACCCAACTGTATTAGTACACCCATACATCATGCAGTTAAGACATGGGTCTTCTTTTGATTCACATACACAGTGTAGACCCAACTGTACTAGTACACCCATACATCATGCAGTTAAGACATGGGTCTTCTTTTGATTCATATACACAGTGTAGACCCAACTGTATTAGTACACCCATACATCATGCAGTTAAGACATGGGTCTTCTTTTAATTCACATACACAATGTAGACCCAACTGTACTAGTACACCCATACATCATGCAGTTAAGACATGGGTCTTCTTTTGATTCACATACACAATGTAGACCCAACTGTACCAGTAAACCCATACATCATGCAGTTAAGACATGGGTCTTCTTTTAATTCATATACACAGTGTAGACCCAACTGTACTAGTACACCCATACATCATGCAGTTAAGACATGGGTCTTCTTTTAATTCATATACACAGTGTAGGTCCAACTGTACCAGTAAACCCATACATCATGCAGTTAAGACATGGGTCTTCTTTTGATTCACATACACAATGTAGACCCAACTGTACCAGTAAACCCATACATCATGCAGTTAAGACATGGGTCTTCTTTTGATTCATATACACAGTGTAGACCCAACTGTACTAGTACACCCATACATCATGCAGTTAAGACATGGGTCTTCTTTTGATTCATATACACAGTGTAGACCCAACTGTACTAGTACACCCATACATCATGCAGTTAAGACATGGGTCTTCTTTTGATTCATATACACAGTGTAGACCCAACTGTACCAGTAAACCCATACATCATGCAGTTAAGACATGGGTCTTCTTTTGATTCACATACACAATGTAGACCCAACTGTATTAGTACACCCATACATCATGCAGTTAAGACATGGGTCTTCTTTTAATTCATATACACAATGTAGATCCAACTGTACCAGTAAACCCATATATCATGCAGTTAAGACATGGGTCTTCTTTTGATTCACATACACAGTGTAGACCCAACTGTATTAGTACACCCATACATCATGCAGTTAAGACATGGGTCTTCTTTTGATTCACATACACAGTGTAGACCCAACTGTACTAGTACACCCATACATCATGCAGTTAAGACATGGGTCTTCTTTTGATTCATATACACAGTGTAGACCCAACTGTATTAGTACACCCATACATCATGCAGTTAAGACATGGGTCTTCTTTTAATTCACATACACAATGTAGACCCAACTGTACTAGTACACCCATACATCATGCAGTTAAGACATGGGTCTTCTTTTGATTCACATACACAATGTAGACCCAACTGTACCAGTAAACCCATACATCATGCAGTTAAGACATGGGTCTTCTTTTAATTCATATACACAGTGTAGACCCAACTGTACTAGTACACCCATACATCATGCAGTTAAGACATGGGTCTTCTTTTAATTCATATACACAGTGTAGACCCAACTGTATTAGTACACCCATACATCATGCAGTTAAGACATGGGTCTTCTTTTAATTCATATACACAGTGTAGACCCAACTGTACTAGTACACCCATACATCATGCAGTTAAGACATGGGTCTTCTTTTGATTCATATACACAATGTAGATCCAACTGTATTAGTACACCCATACATCATGCAGTTAAGACATGGGTCTTCTTTTGATTCACATACACAGTGTAGACCCAACTGTATTAGTACACCCATACATCATGCAGTTAAGACATGGGTCTTCTTTTAATTCATATACACAGTGTAGACCCAACTGTATTAGTACACCCATACATCATGCAGTTAAGACATGGGTCTTCTTTTAATTCATATACACAGTGTAGACCCAACTGTACTAGTACACCCATACATCATGCAGTTAAGACATGGGTCTTCTTTTGATTCATATACACAATGTAGACCCAACTGTACCAGTAAACCCATACATCATGCAGTTAAGACATGGGTCTTCTTTTGATTCATATACACAGTGTAGACCCAACTGTACTAGTACACCCATACATCATGCAGTTAAGACATGGGTCTTCTTTTGATTCATATACACAGTGTAGACCCAACTGTACTAGTACACCCATACATCATGCAGTTAAGACATGGGTCTTCTTTTGATTCACATACACAATGTAGATCCAACTGTATTAGTACACCCATACATCATGCAGTTAAGACATGGGTCTTCTTTTGATTCACATACACAAAGTAGATCCAACTGTATTAGTACACCCATACATCATGCAGTTAAAATAATGGTCTACTTGTGATATATATACACAGCATAGACCCTGCTCTACCAGTGCAACATGCAATACAGTATGGGTCTACTTAAGATTTTCAATACACATTGTAGAACTTTCTCTCTGAAGATGCAAATATAGGTCTACTTATGATTCATATGCAGTGTAGACCTTGCTCTATCAGCACACCTACATATTATGTAGTTGCAGATTTTGGTAGCCTATCCTATTTACATTATGGAGTACATGGAGTATACTATACACATTTTAAATTGGTTACAGTCTGATAGATGGAACATAGTATGGAGCAAAATTTGTTTCAGATCAAAGAGAATAGACAATTTGTTTGTTTCATTCATGTAGACTGGTTATGAAAACAGAATAGACAATTTGTTTGTTTCATTCATGTAGACTGGTTATGAAAACAGAATAGACAATTTGTTTGTTTCATTCATGTAGACTGGTTATGAAAACAAATTAGACAATTTGTTTGTTTCATTCATGTAGACTGGTTATGAAAACAGAATAGAAGACAATTTGTTTGTTTCATTCATGTAGACTGGTTATGAAAACAGAATAGACAATTTGTTTGTTTCATTCATGTAGACTGGTTATGAAAACAGAGAATAGATGGTTTGTTTGTTTCATTCATGTAGACTGGTTATGAAAACAGAATAGAAGACAATTTGTTTGTTTCATTCATGTAGACTGGTTATGAAAACACAATAGACAATTTGTTTGTTTCATTCATGTAGACTGGTTATGAAAACAGAGAATAGACGGTTTGTTTGTTTCATTCATGTAGACTGGTTATGAAAACAGAATAGAAGACAATTTGTTTGTTTCATTCATGTAGACTGGTTATGAAAACAGAACAAACAATTTGTTTGTTTCATTTAAGTAGACTGGTTATGAAAACAGATTAGACAATTTGTTTGTTTCATTCAGGTGGCGCTCATCAGTTATTATGTACTTTTGAGAGAGTGATGTATGTAAGGTGAAGTTGTTTGCATTTTAAACATGCACAGTGGAGAGAATGTTGGCATACCTATATACTACTTTCATGAAATGTGGATGAAATTTCTTTGGATATTGTACTTTTGGAAATTTTAAATGATCTTAGGACACTGCTAACTAAAATGACTGCTCCCTTGTGCTCCAAAAATCAACCTAAATTTGTCTAAAGTACACTATTCTTGGCAGCTATTAAAATATGGAAAATGAATTTTGCCAAACTAGATAATACCAGTTTCTAAAAGTGCAATGACTGAATTACCAAATACATAAAATGTAAAAAAAGTTATCGGCTCTTTTTTTTACAATTTACCTCTGAAGTTCGAGAAGTGAAAAGGAGCAAGTAGAGCTAGCACTTTTTTGACAGATGCACATCTGCAATAAGGCCAAGCTGTATACTCTCTAACCCATATTACACCCATCAATCATATATCAAAATAAAGGGAATTAAAGGTTCTTTGAACAATACCTAAGATATTCAAAGTCTCTTTTAAATAACCAGTATAACTAGTGAGGAAACCTGGGAAAACTCTTTTTCTTTAAAATTTTAACCCTATGCTAAATACGAAACTGTAGAGCGCCACCTCATGTAGACAGGTTATGAAAACAGAGAATAGACAATTTCTTTCATTCATGTAGACTGGTTATGAAAACTGAGAATAGACAGTTTGTTTGTTTCATTCATGTAGACTGGTTATGAAAACAGAATAGACAATTTGTCTATGTTTGATTCATGTAGAGTGGTTATAAAAACGGAATAGACAATTTATTTGTTTCATTCATGTAGACTGGTTATGAAAACAGAGAATAGAAAATTTGTTTGTTTCATTCATGTAGACAGGTTTTGAAAACAGAATAGACAATTTGTTTGTTTCATTCATGTAGACAGGTTATGAAAACAGAATAGACAATTTGTTTCATTCATGTAGACTGGTTATGAAAACAGAATAGACAATTTGTTTCATTCATGTAGACAGGTTATGAAACAATTTTTTTTTCCCATCACTATTGATTGTAATGGTGTTTAATTGTGTAAAGAATAAAAACAAGAATAAAACAGATGTATCGTAACTTAACTTAAAGAACAACTAAATTGAATTTTGTTCCTAACATAGACTTGGATGCAGGTGGCTGTGAATTCGAACCCCAGTATAGTCATACCAAAAACTTAAAGTGGCACTAGCAGTTGCCTCGCTTGGTGCTCAGCATTAATAGGTTAGTGTTATGACTGGTTGGCATGGTGTCAGGATAATGTGCCACATGTCTGCAGCAGAATGCCCCAGTGCTAGACATCGCTAAAAAATGACACACTGCAGACACACAAACACATGCACATACACGCACACACACAAATACAAATGCACACACAGACACACACATACACATTGTAGACACACACACACACACACCTAATATAAGCTACTTTTCTTTATGAACAGAACATGGGGAGATTTCAAAACTTGCCTACACCCCAAGAGCTTGCATCCATGAAGGAAGATCTGGCTTTCAAAGAGGTAGAGATGAAAAAATCTGAATATACAACAGTGGGTCTGGCAACAGGTAAACAAGATACCATTTGAATATATTTAATCTAATTGGTATCAAGTTTTGTTATTTTGTGAAACTGACATCTTACTAAATATGTTTGGCATGGAGTACTTCCATAAAAAGCTCATCGTTTGTTGGATATGTAAATTTATGGATTGTATTAATTGCAAAATCTATTAAATTGGTACCCTGCCCATACAAATTTATTCATAGTATTTAATTAACATGTAACCTGTATTTAGATTAATGAAAGTGTTGTTGTTGTTGTGCTTAACGCCATTTTTCAGCACACGATAGGCTATTCATGGCGGCCAGTATTAATGGTGGAGGAAGAAACCGGGAAATCACCGGAAAGAACCACCGACCCACGAGAAGCTACTGGCATGCTTTCTCACATATCCACATTCGCCGAATCCTAGACTCGAACCCACGCAGACAGAGGTGAGATGGCAGTGATCCGTAACGGACAGCGCTTTAGACCACTCGGCCACTCAGGGCCCCTGATTAATGAAAGTGAATAAAGTAAAAATATATCCTTGATGGTTATGAACTAAAGAGGCTTTTATATATAACTGATTGAAAATAATGTTATTCTGTTAAAATATGAAGCTGTTCTATGAGTTCTGTGGAATTGCAATGTTATCAAAATGTGTTTGTATTTTACATTTATGTTAGTGCTGCAACACCTGCCCTCTTGTTCTTTAAACTATATGAGCAAGAAATTCAAATTCAAATTCCCAAAAGTTTGACAGTTTGATAAAAATAAGTCTTGACATATGGAACTTTAAGACATTTTAACTTGGACCCCTCACCCAGACTGTCAAAGTTATATGGCATCCTAATATCATATCAGATTTGGTTTTCTCCTTCAAATACCTTCCCTGATCACATTGACACTAGGATATAATTCCGCTACCTTATGAATCCAGCCCTACTCCTTGACCATCTGTTTCATGTAAAGGGCAATAACTCTTGCCCTTTACTTCTCCATGCTACCACCAGGTGTTGCTAGTTTTTAATCTTGGCTGTTATATTGAAACAAACATGAATTACCTTGCAAACATTCTAAGCTTTTTCTAAAAAGAAACTAGGTTAAATGCCTGTCCTAGATTGGATATAAAAAAAAGTATTTGAAAACTTTTAAAACTTGGGATGAGTGATTTTAAAAAAAAGTTTGAGCATAACATTTACAAGAAAATAGTATTTAAAATATTTGGAATGCTGCCGTGGGTTTTGAATTCAACCTTTTGTAGCTCTGTTTTGATAGTCTACATTGTCAACCACACCCCCCAGGGATTTAGATCTCAAAGCTGTCTAGCCACACTTGAGGCCGTATCAACTGCTGACCATAGTGTCTTTCTGCCTTTTTCTTGATTGATACCATTCATTCTTTACAAATGTCCCAGCATTAGACAAAAATATATGGTGACAGTACACATCCCCACCTATGTTCTATTAGGTGGACACAAATGTACATACTACATGTTCCTAAATAACTAGGAATACCACTGCCAATAAGTTTGACATAGTATCATTAGCCATATTTCAACTGACAGAATCGCTCAGGTAATTAATAGTGCAGTGCATCACTCAATAGCAAATGTGTTGACCACTTCCACTATTTTGTACTTATCCAATATGATGCATATCTACCTTAAATATCCCTATAGTCTGGGTTTAAGAATGACCACATTTGGGTCATCTTTACTTTTTCGATTAAAGAAGATTGGAGGCAAGCAGCTAAGGTATTGCTATTCCAACACAATCTCTCATTTTTGGAACAATTCATGACAAAAGAGGAATGATAGTCAGAAAAAGGATAATGGATCTTTACAGTCGAGGAGTCTGTATAGATTCCAGTCGAGGAGTCGGTATAGATTCCAGTCAAGGAGTCGGTATAGATTCCAGTCAAAGAGTCGGTATAGATTCCAGTCAAGGAGTCGATATAGATTCCAGTCAAGGAGTCAGTATAGATTCCAGTCAAGGAGTCGGTATAGATTCCAGTCAAGGAGTCAGTATAGATTCCAGTCAAGGAGTCGGATTAGATTACAGTCAAGGAGTCAGTATAGATTCCAGCCAAATACCAAAAGACAGGAGTCTAATCAGACTATGAGACAGAATTACCATGGAGGTGAGAAACCAAATATCTCTGCAATTAAGTCTCCTAATGACAGACATTGGCATGCAAATCCCACTGCCTACTGGCTGTTTCCAATATTTTAACACTCACACCTTTTTCTTTTGGTTAATTGGATTATTCATAAGCAGCCTATTGGTGGGTGGCTGTTTCCAATATTTTTACTTTCACTGGACCACCTTTTTCCTTTAGGTTGATTGGGTTTTCCAAATTGTTTAAGAAGGACTTCAGATTTCATTGATCTAACCCTCTTCCCTTTCATTCTTTCCTTCTAATGCAAGTACGACCAGACAAAGTGAAAGATGCCTTTTTGAAACAGGAGGTACAGTTACTCATTGCAAAAAAACACAATCTCTTGGGGAGTTTTATTCAAGGTTTTTTCTCAGTCAAAAGTTAATGGGAGTGACTGATTATCAGCCTGAGTTGCTCCAATAAATGTATTTATACTGCCAAAATTCAAGATGGATATACCAGAACAGATGGTTTGGGTGATGCCAAACTTCATTATTAGCTGCAGGATGTGGGAGCCAGAGGATTAGCCTCTTCAAATCAGCATTCTAGAAATAAATGCTATCATCAGTGACTTTCAATTTCCAATAATTCTTGTTATGTCAGATAACTTGGTAATGCTGACCTACCTCTTCAAAAAAGGGGACAGAAACTCACCTATCCTGTGTGTTCTGATTTGGCATTTTTGGGGGTGTGTGAAAGAACTCATTATCAGTGTATAAATCCAATTTATTCCTAGCAGACAATTTCCAGGAAAGGACAGTTCAGTTCATTCATACAGAATGATCTCATACACAATTGGTCTTTCTTCAGTTCACTTTGAGGGTGTCCTACAATAGACCTGTTTGCAACAAGGCAGGATCACAAGTTGCTCACCCTTGTCTCCCTAGTTCTAGACTCAGAAGCTTGGGTCATGAACACACTGTCAATAAACTGGGAAGGGGTATGAGACTTCGCCTACCCTTCTACAGTCTTGGTACTGAAAATAATCCAGAACTACAAAATGAATCTGACAGCCCCTCTAAGATGGGACAACAGAGTTACTAGATCTAGCAATCTACCCAGGTTGAATCTTCTCAAGCAACCATTGTTGCAAGTATTTCACCCCTGCCTGTAGCAACTTATTTTTCATACATGGCTCTTGTCCAGACAGCCTTGCAGAACAAACAGATTAATCCTATTGTTGAGAGAATCCCCTGCATAAGAAGGCCCACTACTCTGAAGCTTTAAGAGAGAAAATGGCAGGTGTTCAGGGAATAGTGCCAAATCAAAAACATTATCCCTCTGAGTGCCTCAATTGCCCAGATAAGTGACATTTTTCTCTAGCTTTGAGAGGAGACAAAGTTGGCTCTGGTTACTATCAAAGGCTGTCGATCAATGATCTCTGACACTTTCAGAAATATGCCCAAGGACACAAGTACACTTGTAGGATTTGAACTTCCAATCATTAAGTGACAATTTTGGCATGCTAGCCACTGCACCCTAAATTGCCAAAAGATATAAATAGCATGGAAATTATATAACAGTTTTAAAAGTTTCAAAACATTTTTCAGATACAATCATTTGATCAAATTTTAGAATGTTGATTTTTGCAGTTTTTAAGTTTAAATTTAAACATTTTGTTCAGTGTGTCATAATTTACACATGCATATATCATAACTGTTTGTCAGTAAGAAAAAGCAGTCATTAATATGGAAGCACAATTTACTTTGCTGATGAATATATCCATGACTCCTATCCACTCTTTCCATGTATTTTTAAAATTCAAAAGTAAAATAATAAAAATTTTCTGTTAATGATAATGCAAATTTTATTTTATGCTTAATATGAAGTACTAAAAACTGCACATTAGACAGAAAATAACAATTTTGCATAGTTTCACTTGATAAATGAGAATACATAATCATTATGGTTAACCAGTGCAGCCATGCTCATGGGTTAGTTGAATAATTAAAAGAGTCTGGTGCCATAAGATGGTGATAAAGTTTAAGGTATGAAAGTTGAATATTTGAGCTATGAATTGCGAATGTTTATCAGAGATGGTTTCACAACTCAGCTAAGATTGCATGCAATGAAAACTTACTGTGAACTGAATTTCCTTGTCCACTAAACCAATTGCAAGTTTCTAAAATATCCCATTTAGGCATCACGTCAAGAACAGAGACACTGAGATTGATTCTAAATGTGGTTGACAAAGACAGCTGTTGTACCTCTAACTTCACTTCCTCATGCATAGATCTTCCTGAGTTAATGAGGTTCATGTAAAGTAAGGGAAACTGATGCATCAACAGTAATACCATACAAATGATGACAAATAGATACAATACTTTGAGTTATTTTGATTACACATACCATACAAATGATGACAAATAGATACAATAATTTGAGTTATTTTGATTACACATACCATACAAATGATGCCAAATTGATACAATACTTTATGAGTTATTTTGATTACACATACCATACAAATGATGACAAATTGATAGAATACTTTATGAGTTATTATGATTACACATACCATACAAATGATGCCAAATTGATACAATACTTTATGAGTTATTTTGATTACACATACCATACAAATGATGACAAATTGATAGAATACTTTATGAGTTATTTTGATTACACATACCATAAAAATGATGCCAAATTGATAGAATACTTTATGAGTTATTTTGATTACACATACCATACAAATGATGACAAATTGATAGAATACTTTATGAGTTATTTTGATTACACATACCATACAAATGATGCCAAATTGATACAATACTTTATGAGTTATTTTGATTACACATACCATACAGATGATGACAAATTGATAGAATACTTTATCAGTTATTTTAAATACACATACCATACAGATGATGACAAATTGATAGAATACTTTATGAGTTATTTTAAATACACATACCATACAAATGATGACAAATTGATAGAATACTTTATGAGTTATTTTGATTACACAAACCATACAAATGATGACAAATTGATACAATACTTTATGAGTTATTTTGATTACACATACCATACAGATGATGACAAATTGATAGAATACTTTATCAGTTATTTTAAATACACATACCATACAAATGATGACAAATTGATACAATACTTTATGAGTTATTTTGATTACACATACCATACAAATGATGCCAAATTGATACAATACTTTATGAGTTATTTTGATTACACATACCATACAAATGATGACAAATTGATAGAATACTTTATGAGTTATTTTGATTACACATACCATACAAATGATGACAAATTGATACAATACTTAATGAGTTATTTTGATTACACATACCATACAAATGATGCCAAATTGATACAATACTTTATGAGTTATTTTTATTACACATACCATAAAAATGATGACAAATTGATAGAATACTTTGAGTTATTTTGATTACACATACCATACAAATGATGACAAATTGATACAATACTTTATGAGTTATTTTGATTACACATACCATACAAATGATGACAAATTGATAGAATACTTTGAGTTATTTTGATTACACATACCATACAAATGATGCCAAATTGATAGAATACTTTATGAGTTATTTTTATTACACATACCATACAAATGATGACAAATTGATAGAATACTTTGAGTTATTTTGATTACACATACCATACAAATGATGACAAATTGATAGAATACTTTATGAGTTATTTTGATTACACATACCATACAAATGATGACAAATTGATAGAATACTTTGAGTTATTTTGATTACACATACCATACAAATGATGCCAAATTGATAGAATACTTTATGAGTTATTTTGATTACACATACCATACAAATGATGACAAATTGATAGAATACTTTGAGTTATTTTGATTACACATACCATACAAATGATGACAAATTGATAGAATACTTTATGAGTTATTTTGATTACACATACCATACAAATGATGCCAAATTGATAGAATACTTTATGAGTTATTTTGATTACACATACCATACAAATGATGACAAATTGATAGAATACTTTGAGTTATTTTGATTACACATACCATACAAATGATGCCAAATTGATAGAATACTTTATGAGTTATTTTGATTACACATACCATACAAATGATGCCAAATTGATAGAATACTTTATGAGTTATTTTTATTACACATACCATACAAATGATGACAAATTGATAGAATACTTTGAGTTATTTTGATTACACATACCATACAAATGATGACAAATTGATAGAATACTTTGAGTTATTTTGATTACACATACCATACAAATGATGACAAATTGATAGAATACTTTGAGTTATTTTGATTACACATACCATACAAATGATGCCAAATTGATAGAATACTTTATGAGTTATTTTGATTACACATACCATACAAATGATGACAAATTGATAGAATACTTTGAGTTATTTTGATTACACAAACCATACAAATGATGACAAATTGATAGAATACTTTGAGTTATTTTGATTACACATACCATACAAATGATGACAAATTGATACAATACTTTATGAGTTATTTTGATTACAAATACCATACAAATGATGCCAAATTGATACAATACTTTATGAGTTATTTTGATTACACATACCATACAAATGATGCCAAATTGATAGAATACTTTATGAGTTATTTTGATTACACATACCATACAAATGATGACAAATTGATAGAATACTTTATGAGTTATTTTGATTACACATACCATACAAATGATGCCAAATTGATAGAATACTTTATGAGTTTTTTTGATTACACATTCCATACAAATGATGACAAATTGATAGAATACTTTATGAGTTATTTTGATTACACATACCATACAAATGATGCCAAATTGATACAATACTTTATGAGTTATTTTGATTACACATACCATACAAATGATGCCAAATTGATAGAATACTTTATGAGTTATTTTGATTACACATACCATACAAATGATGCCAAATTGATACAATACTTAATGAGTTATTTTTATTACACATACCATACAAATGATGACAATTGATAGAATACTTTATGAGTTATTTTGATTACACATACCATACAAATGATGCCAAATTGATAGAATACTTTATGAGTTATTTTGATTACACATACCATACAAATGATGCCAAATTGATAGAATACTTTATGAGTTATTTTGATTACACATACCATACAAATGATGAAAATTGATAGAATACTTTATGAGTTATTTTGATTACACATACCATACAAATGATGACAAATTGATACAATACTTTATGAGTTATTTTGATTACACATATCATACAAATGACGACAAATTGATACAATACTTTATGAGTTATTATGATTACACAAACCATAAAAATGATGACAAATTGATACAATACCTTATGAGTTTTTTTGATTACACATACCATACAAATGATGAAAAATTGATAGAATACTTTGAGTTATTTTGATTACACATACCATACAAATGATGACAAATTGATAGAATACTTTATGAGTTATTTTGATTACACATACCATACAAATGATGACAAATTGATAGAATACTTTGAGTTATTTTGATTACACATACCATACAAATGATGCCAAATTGATAGAATACTTTATGAGTTATTTTGATTACACATACCATACAAATGATGACAAATTGATAGAATACTTTGAGTTATTTTGATTACACAAACCATACAAATGATGACAAATTGATAGAATACTTTGAGTTATTTTGATTACACATACCATACAAATGATGACAAATTGATACAATACTTTATGAGTTATTTTGATTACAAATACCATACAAATGATGCCAAATTGATACAATACTTTATGAGTTATTTTGATTACACATACCATACAAATGATGCCAAATTGATAGAATACTTTATGAGTTATTTTGATTACACATACCATACAAATGATGACAAATTGATAGAATACTTTGAGTTATTTTGATTACACATACCATACAAATGATGACAAATTGATACAATACTTTATGAGTTATTTTGATTACACAAACCATACAAATGATGACAAATTGATACAATACTTTATGAGTTATTTTGATTACACATACCATACAAATGATGCCAAATTGATAGAATACTTTATGAGTTATTTTGATTACACATACCATACAAATGATGACAAATTGATAGAATACTTTGAGTTATTTTGATTACACATACCATACAAATGATGCCAAATTGATAGAATACTTTATGAGTTATTTTGATTACACATACCATACAAATGATGACAAATTGATAGAATACTTTATGAGTTATTTTGATTACACATACCATACAAATGATGCCAAATTGATAGAATACTTTATGAGTTATTTTTATTACACATACCATACAAATTATTACAAATTGATACAATGCTTTATGAGTTATTTTGATTACACATACCATACAAATGATGACAAATTGATACAATACTTTATGAGTTATTTTGATTACACAAACCATACAAATGATGACAAATTGATACAATACTTTGAGTTATTTTGATTACACATACCATACAAATGATGCCAAATTGATAGAATACTTTATGAGTTATTTTGATTACACATACCATACAAATGATGACAAATTGATAGAATACTTTATGAGTTATTTTGATTACACATACCATACAAATGATGCCAAATTGATAGAATACTTTATGAGTTATTTTGATTACACATACCATACAAATGATGACAAATTGATAGAATACTTTATGAGTTATTTTGATTACACATACCATACAAATGATGCCAAATTGATAGAATACTTTATGAGTTATTTTGATTACACATACCATACAAATGATGACAAATTGATAGAATACTTTATGAGTTATTTTGATTACACATACCATACAAATGATGCCAAATTGATACAATACTTTGAGTTATTTTGATTACACATACCATACAAATGATGCCAAATTGATACAATACTTTATGAGTTATTTTGATTACACATACCATACAAATGATGCCAAATTGATAGAATACTTTATGAGTTATTTTGATTACACATACCATACAAATGATGACAAATTGATACAATACTTTATGAGTTATTTTGATTACACAAACCATACAAATGATGACAAATTGATAGAATACTTTATGAGTTATTTTGATTACACATACCATACAAATGATGCCAAATTGATACAATACTTTATGAGTTATTTTGATTACACATACCATACAAATGATGACAAATTGATAGAATACTTTATGAGTTATTTTGATTACACATACCATGCAAATGATGCCAAATTGATAGAATACTTTATGAGTTATTTTGATTACACATACCATACAAATGATGCCAAATTGATAGAATACTTTATGAGTTATTTTGATTACACATACCATAAAAATGATGACAAATTGATAGAATACTTTATGAGTTATTTTGATTACACATACCATACAAATGATGCCAAATTGATAGAATACTTTATGAGTTATTTTGATTACACATACCATAAAAATGATGACAAATTGATAGAATACTTTGAGTTATTTTGATTACACATACCATACAAATGAGGAAAATTGATAGAATACTTTATGAGTTATTTTGATTACACATACCATACAAATGATGCCAAATTGATACAATACTTTATGAGTTATTTTGATTACACATACCATACAAATGATGACAAATTGATACAATACTTTATGAGTTATTTTGATTACACATACCATACAAATGATGACAAATTGATACAATACTTTATGAGTTATTTTAATCAACGGTCATCAGTAAATCAGTATTATTTTCATCCCTAATGTACAGAGTATGTCCTGAACCTCTCCTGAACATATGTGTCTCACTTCTTAACTATGATGTCAATATGCGAAATTCTGTGAAAGTACCAGATTAGTCATTTTTAGTCATGCAATCATTTGTTTCTCTGTTGCTTTGTTTTGGATTCCTTAGCAAGGACAAATTTAATCCAATTCTATAACAGCATTTTACTCATTAGGGCTTAAAGTTCAAGACCCCCCTTCCTGAAGTGAGTCTGCCACTTTCAGGAAGTTGTCTTAAAATAATATTAGTGGTGTCTACCAAATGCTCAAAGAATCAAATGCAGCCTGGAATTGCTTTACAACTTGGGTTTTCTCCCATCATTTTGGGATGCTTCTTCCTGGGCAGATGATCCTTCTATCCTATTGGTGGCTGATCTTCACCCCAAGATCAATAATCTAGTTTCAGGTTATATGAGGTCTCTTCTCAGTACAGTGTTCCCTCACTTATCACGGGTGTTCCATTTCAGGCCCACCCGTGATAAGTAAATTTCCACAAAGTAGGGACGCTATACTTATTTTAGTAGTTATACAATATTTAAGTCTTTATTAACCCTTCCCATACTCTTATACATACCCTTTTTCCATTCCCTTAATAACTTTTCCCATACACTACATGTACCTTTTAAAAAACTTTTACTTAAATGTTCATAAAAATGTTTTAAACTCTAAACCTAGATATGTCATTTTAAAAATTTGATATGGGTACTCGCCATTAAAGATATATCCTACAACTAGAATGATGATGATGAATTAGCTGTGCAGTAATGATGATGATGGAGATGAAAATGCGATGAATGCCAAAAATTGAGCAGTACTGCTTTTCTAAAGGCACCATGTTGCAGAACATTTGGGTGGCATCGTAGGGCTTGAAGAAATTCAGTCTCTAACAAAAATTTCACAAATAGCGTACACAACACCGCAGATGAAAACTATGCAAACGCAACAGTCGGATGCTAACATGAAATGGAAGAGCTTAGATGCGGTAGCTGCGCAAAGCAAAAGATGCAACAGTTACCGAGCCAATCAATGACTGGGATACAGAGTAGAATTCTCTGGCTGGTTGCTTTCCATCAATCAACCATTTGTGTGTTGTGTACAATCTCACATCGGCAAGTAGCATCTCAAGCGGTGCAAGTACTACATTTCATTTTTGGTGTGTATTCATCTGACGAATAAATACGCTATTTACTGTAAATGGTAATTTTTTATGATTTACATGCATAATAATCTTTTAATGTTAGAATTAATATTTTTAATATATTTTTATACATTTTGTGATTTTTATGCAATATTTTTTGAAAACCTGCGAAACAGCAAGTCTGCAATAAACGAACCATGAAGTAGTGAGAAAACACTGTAAATCAGAAGACCTTCACTGGCTAAGTGCAGACTTTCAACAGCATGAGCAACCTCCATAAATAAAGATCTGCTTAGATGTCAGAATGACAGGTGTCCAGAATGATAGGTGCCCATTGCCTGCCCAGCTCCAAAGATTGCATTCTGCTCATTCAGTGATCTCCTGAAGGTTAAGAATATAATACACATTTTTGAATTAAAACAGGAGATGCAGTCTGGAAAGATGACATAATTCCCATTCTGTTCATCAACTGTCTTCATTCATATCAGAAAGCTAGGGGAGACAAGTCTTCAGATCTATGCATCCTGGATTGGGATTTCATCAGGTCATGCCATTGCTGACAAATCTAGATAGTGCTGTCAAATTCCAGATTGAATATCATAGTGGGGTAATTGTCCAGTCACATTCTTCTGGTTTGTACAGAAAAATTCTTTCTGTGCCTACAAATGAATCTGTACCCATTGAAGTTGGCTTGTAATAAATCTTTTGTAACAGTGTGGAATGGGAAGCTTGTGACCTTGATCTCCCCAGTCCCAGACCAAAAAGTCTTGTGCAGTCAGTCTTGTAGTGTACATTGTCTCCCTTCCATGATTTCCATGGATTGTAAAAGGCAAGGAAATCATGGTGCACTAATTGTTACCCTCAAGTGGAAAGAAGTCATGGATTAGTGACTATTGAAGTTAACAGGGAAGTTTCCTAGGAAAATCCTTGCTTCTCCTTGACTGCTTAAATGATCATGAGTTTTCTAACTGTATTCAGAGATATTGAACCTACATCACAAAAATAAAACCTGCAAAAGAAAACAGTTCTCAGAACATGTGGTAGACAAAATTGTTTTAGTAAAACTATATTAAAGTATATGTGGGGAAATAGAAAGGTTGATGGGGTAGAAATACATTACCAGAAAAACCTTGATATGATGGAGAGCAAAGTATCTATTTGGAGAATTTTGAGAAGTTAGTCCCCAGCACTAACAAGGGCTTCTGTTTCACATAGATATGTTTTATTATCATTGATGGAAGGATAAAAACCAGAACCTCTGACCTTTTTGTGAATATGGACTTGACCCAAAGCTTTAATCTGTAGACCAGAGTAGAATCTTCCATGGAGTCAGATGAAGAATAAAGTAACCTATTAAAGCAATGTTTACAGCTTCATTGACTCACCTAAAGTGCAAGCCTGTTTCATAGTCATTCTTTGCTGCAGCATACATTATGTGTGAGATACATGACTTGTTAGTTAGTCTCAGCTACTAGAACAGTTCATGCTCATTCATGGCAGATGTTTTCATTGCCAAGAAATGGCTACCATTCATGGCAAATTAGTTCTTTATCTTGAAACTATTATCTTCCTTGGACTCTTAATTTAAATGGCATCAACATGACTCCATAAAAGATTGGAATTGGTTCCCAACTGAACAATGATGAGCAGAATACCTATACTGTCAGTGATAGAGACCTAGTGGTAGGACCTATACTGTCAGTGATAGAGGCTTAGTGATGGGATCTATACTGTCAGTGATAGAGACCTAGTGGTAAGACCTATACTGTCAGTGATAGAAGCCTAGTGGTAGGACCTATACTGTCAGTGATAGAGACCTAGTGGTGGGACCTATACTGTCAGTGATAGAAGCCTAGTGGCGGGACCTATACTGTTAGTGATAGAGACCTAGTGGTGGGACCTATACTGTCAGTGATAGAGACCTAGTGGTGGGACCTATACTGTCAGTGATAGAAGCCTAGTGGCGGCACCTATACTGTTCGTGATAGAGGTTACTTTCTGACTTGTTTAGAGATGCTGGTTTGTCTGCTTTAGCAAGATTTGCACAAGTCAGGTTTTTCTCCAGACAGTGCCCATGCATAAACCAGTGTATTCTATCATGCAGTGTATTCAGTCAGATTCTGTCATACAGTGTATTCAGTCATACAATGCATTCAGTTGAATTCTGTCATATAGTGCATTCAGTCATACAATGTATTCAGTTGGATTCTGTCATACAGTGCATTCAGTCGGATTCTGTCATACAGTGCATTTAGTCAGATTCTGTCATACAGTGCATTCAGTCATACAGTGCATTCAGTCATAAAATGTATTCAGTCATATTCTGTCATACAGTGCATTCAGTCGGATTCTGTCATATAGTGCATTCAGTCATACAATGTATTCAGTTGAATTCTGTCATATAGTGCATTCAGTCATACAGTGCATTCAGTCATACAATGTATTCAGTCGGATTCTGTCATACAGTGCATTCAGTCATACAATGCATTCAGTTGAATTCTGTCATATAGTGCATTCAGTCATACAGTGCATTCAGTCATAGAATGCATTCAGTTTGATTCTGTCATACAGTGCATTCTGTCATATAGTGCATTCAGTTTGATTCTGTCATACAGTGCATTCAGTCATAAAGTGCATTCACTCATACAATGCATTCAGTTGAATTCTGTCATATAGTGCATTCAGTCATACAGTGCATTCAGTCATAGAATGCACTCAGTTTGATTCTGTGATACAGTGCATTCTGTTATACAGTGCATTCAGTTTGATTCTGTCATACAATGCATTCAGTCATACAGTGCATTCAGTCATACAATGCATTCAGTTGAATTCTGTCATATAGTGCATTCAGTCATACAGTACATTCAGTCATAGAATGCACTCAGCTTGATTCTGTCATACAGTGCATTCAGTCATACAGTGCATTCAGTTTGATTCTGTCATACAGTGCATTCAGTTTGATTCTGTCATTCAGTGCATTCAGTCATACAGTTCATTCAGTTTGATTCTGTCATACAGTGCATTCTGTCATACAGTGCATTGTCAGAGAGTGCATTCAGTTTGAATCTGTCATACAGTGCATTCTGTCATAGAGTGCATTCAGTTTTATTCTGTCATACAGTGCATTCTTTCATACAGTGCATTGTCATAGAGTGCATTCAGTTTGAATCTGTCATACAGTGCATTGTCATAGAGTGCATTCAGTTTGATTCTGTCATACAGTGCATTCAGTTTGATTCTGTCACACAGTGCATTGTCATAGAGTGCATTCAGTTTGATTCTGTCATACAGTGCATTGTCATAGAGTGCATTCAGTCTGAATCTGTCATATAGTGCATTCTGTCATACAGTGCATTCAGTTTGATTCTGTCATACAGTGCATTCAGTTTGATTCTGTCACACAGTGCATTGTCATAGAGTGCATTCAGTTTGAATCTGTCAGTGCATTCAGTCATACAGTGCATTCAGTTTGATTCTGTCATACAGTGCATTCTGTCATAGAGTGCATTCAGTCTGAATCTGTCATATAGTGCATTGTCATAGAGTGCATTCAGTCTGAATCTGTCATATAGTGCATTCTGTCATACAGTGCATTCAGTTTGATTCTGTCATACAGTGCATTCAGTTTGATTCTGTCATACAGTGCATTGTCATACAGTGCATTCAGTTTGATTCTGTCATACAGTGCATTCAGTCATACAGTGCATTCAGTTTGATTCTGTCATACAGTGCATTCTGTCATACAGTGCATTGTCATAGAGAGCATTCAGTTGGATTCTGTCATACAGTGTATTCAGTTGGATTCTGTCATACAGTGCATTGTCATAGAGTGCATTCAGTTTGAATATGTCATACAGTGCATTCTGTCATACAGTGCATTCAGTCATACAGTGCATTCAATCATACAGTGCATTGTCATACAGTGCATTCAATTTGATTCTATCATACAGTGCATTCAGTCATACAGTGCATTCTGTCATACAGTGCATTCTGTCATACAGTGCATTCAGTCATACAGTGCATTCAGTCATACAGTGCATTCAGTCATACAGTGCATTCAGTCATAAAGTGCATTCTGTCATGCAGTGCATTCAGTCATACAGTGCATTCAGTCATACAGTGCATTCAGTCATACAGTGCATTCTGTCATACAGTGCATTCAGTCATACAGTGCATTCAGTCATACAGTGCATTCAGTCATACAGTGCATTCAGTCATACAGTGCATTCTGTCATACAGTGCATTCTGTCATACAGTGCATTCAGTCATACAGTGCATTCTGTCATACAGTGCATTCAGTCATACAGTGCATTCAATCATACAGTGCATTGTCATACAGTGCATTCAATTTGATTCTATCATACAGTGCATTCAGTCATACAGTGCATTCTGTCATACAGTGCATTCTGTCATACAGTGCATTCTGTCATACAGTGCATTCAGTCATACAGTGCATTCAGTCATACAGTGCATTCAGTCATACAGTGCATTCAGTCATACAGTGCATTCTGTCATACAGTGCATTCAGTCATACAGTGCATTCAGTCATACAGTGCATTCAGTCATACAGTGCATTCTGTCATACAGTGCATTCAGTCATACAGTGCATTCAGTCATACAGTGCATTCAGTCATACAGTGCATTCAGTCATACAGTGCATTCTGTCATACAGTGCATTCAGTCATACAGTGCATTCAGTCATACAGTGCATTCAGTCATACAGTGCATTCTGTCATACAGTGCATTCTGTCATACAGTGCATTCAGTCATACAGTGCATTCAGTCATACAGTGCATTCTGTCATACAGTGCATTCTGTCATACAGTGCATTCAGTCATACAGTGCATTCAGTCATACAGTGCATTCTGTCATACAGTGCATTCAGTCATACAGTGCATTCTGTCATACAGTGCATTCTGTCATACAGTGCATTCAGTCATACAGTGCATTCAGTCATACAGTGCATTCTGTCATACAGTGCATTCAGTCATACAGTGCATTCAGTCATACAGTGCATTCAGTCATACAGTGCATTCTGTCATACAGTGCATTCTGTCATACAGTGCATTCAGTCATACAGTGCATTCAGTCATACAGTGCATTCTGTCATACAGTGCATTCTGTCATACAGTGCATTCAGTCATACAGTGCATTCAGTCATACAGTGCATTCAGTCATACAGTGCATTCTGTCATACAGTGCATTCTGTCATACAGTGCATTCAGTCATACAGTGCATTCTGTCATACAGTGCATTCAGTCATACAGTGCATTCAGTCATACAGTGCATTCAGTCATACAGTGCATTCAGTCATACAGTGCATTCTGTCATACAGTGCAAAGCCCATACTGCAGTTACATTTAAGGAAGAGCATACAGATTAGTAACTGATGACTGGATTGCTATTTTCACTATCACCATTCTTGTCTGTCTTTCACCTTGGCAAGCAGATGCCATTTTGGCACTTTTCTTGCAAAGGAATGGCAAGCAGATGCCAATTTGGCACTTTTCTTGCAAAGGAAAGTTTGAGAAGGTTGAATTTGTGATTAAGTGGGTGTCCACCAAAGGCTGATGATCAAACAAGTTTATCTGTGTTCCATATTTCACTCTAGAATTTGTTTTTATTTAATGTCAGTGTTCATGTTACTATGTGTATATGTTTGTATTGCAGTGTGTTTAAGTAATGATGATATATAAAAATGCCAAGTTTACTAGTTAGATTTTGGGGAGTAGTGAATTATATTCTTAAAAGAAAATGTGCATTTTATTTAAAATTGACTTTCAGATCATTTTTTTTTCTGGCATGTAAGAATAAGAAACTTATTGTGACTTGAACAGCATCATTTAGTTTGGTCATGCACTTTGTGCCTGCACACAATCACATCATGCTATTTTCTTTTTTAATTGCTGCACATTTATAGAAGGAAGGAAATCTTGTGTGTCATTTTTATCACTTGTAAAAGGAAGGAAATCTTGTGTGTCATTTTTATCACTTGTAAAAGGAAGGAAATCCTGTGTGTCATTCTCGTCACTTGTAAAAGGAAGGAAATCTTGTGTGTCATTTTCGTCACTTTAAAGTAAGCCTTTTTATTTTAAATCATTCTTCTACTGATTTTTGCCTTTATCAACTAACCTGTTCTTGTACAAAATATAAAGCAATGCCCCTGTTGTCATCTTCGTTAGTCACTATTTCCTGTGGCTTCTAAATACCTAGTAATTGCAATTGTATTGGATCATCGGTCATTTTCTTCTTTATTACCTTGAGTATTCATACCATCTCTGCCCATATTGTCTTCCTACCCCTCCCATTTTTTTCTTGGATCAGCCTTGTTGTGATCAAAATCATAGTCATATGAAATATGATCAAGTGCTTTATGAGTTATAGAATTAAGTGTTTCATCATGCCAGTATAATTTAAAAAGTTATTCCGTGCATGTGCAAGACTGGGAAAAAATAATTTAACACAATGTGCAATATAATCTTTCCAGAACATGAGAAACTGACACAGGATCTACAGAAGGTGGAGACCCTAGAGGAGAAAATCAAAATGGAGTTGTCAGTGCTGAAGGAGAAAATCAGAACAATGCAGGAGGAACTTGTTACATACAGCGACCTTGACAAACTCAAACAACAGTCAGAAGAAAAGAGAAAGGTAATATAGATCATATGAAAGTGCTATGGTGAATATTTGATTAACATGAACTCATTATTTTAAGTGGAGTCAATATTCATGGTATTGCAGAAATATAATCAACTTTGTGGATTGGGGAGGGGTTCAGTTTCCACAGATGAATTATTCTTCCTTGGATCCTTTAATTTGTGGTTTGTAGCATCCTTGAAATTTGGTACCCTACAATAAAGTCAGAGTATTATATTGGCATTGACTTTATTATATCTAGTCCCTTTTTTTATTAAATCTGACTCTAGTATTTACTTTATTATATCTAGTCCCTTTTTTTTTTATTAAATCAGACTCCAGTATTCACTTTATTATATCTAGTCCCTTTTTTTTATTAAATCTGACTCCAGTATTGACTTTATTATATCTAGTCTCTTTTTTATTAAATCTGACTCCAGTATTGACTTTATTATATCTAGTCCCTTTTTTTATTAAATCTGACTTCAGTATTGACTTTATTATATCTAGTCCCTTGTTTATTAAGCGTGACTCAAGTATTGACTTTATTATATCTAGTTCCTTTTTTTTTTATTAAATCTGACTCCAGTATTGACTTTATTATATCTAGTCCCTTTTTTTATTAAATCTGACTCCAGTATTGACTTTATTATATCTAGTCCCTTTTTTATTAAATCTGACTCCAGTATTGACTTTATTATATCTAGTCCCTTTTTTATTAAATCTGACTCCAGTATTGACTTTATTATATCTAGTCCCTTTTTTTAAAAATCTGACTCCAGTATTGACTTTATTATATCTAGTCCCTTTTTTTTATTAAATCAGACTCCAGTATTGACTTTATTATATCTAGTCCCTTTTTTTTATTAAATCAGACTCCAGTATTGACTTTATTATATCTAGTCCCTTTTTTATTAAATCTGACTCCAGTATTGACTTTATTATATCTAGTCCCTTTTTTATTAAATCTGACTCCAGTAATATTTGTTTCATCAGAATTTAAGCCTTTCAAAATTAGATTTGGTGTCAAATAAAGTTTTTTATCACAGCTGAATATATCAAGCTGGGAGTAACATTTTGTCAAGGCACTGTATTGTCAATAATTTTTAGCATGCCATCATTCCACCAAAATCATTATTACTTTTTGCTCTTTAAATTTTTTTAGACATTTTGATATGACTCAAGAAGAATATGGAAGGGATACAAAGTAAAATGTAGACTATCTGAATATTGTCTGGATTATTGGCTTGTATTGACCACTACCACTTTCTCTAAAATGCTTAGTCATTGTACATCTGCAAATGAGTCTAATATGCCAATCATGATAGTAACAAAGTTGCTGGAAATCATGATAGAAGACAATCAAATGTAATTCCATACAATAATCATTATAATGGCATTAGGAATCATTTAAAGTTAAATGTAATTAGAAGAGAATGAGATACAGAGTGGTCACATTTATTCTCACACAGCTTTGATCAAAGCTCATCAACACATCAGACAAAGCATTACATGTAGTATTTATATAAACACATCAGATGTCAGACAAAGCATTACATGTAGTATTTATATAAACACATCAGATGTCAAAGCATTACATGTAGTATTTATATAAACACATCAGATGTCAGACAAAGCATTACATGTAGTATTTATATAAACACATCAGATGTCAGACAAAGCATTACATGTAGTATTTATATAAACACATCAGATGTCAAAGCATTACATGTAGTATTTATATAAACACATCAGATGTCAGACAAAGCATTACATGTAGTATTTATATAAACACATCAGATGTCAGACAAAGCATTACATGTAGTATTTATATAAATGAGATTATCAGACTCATTTATACTTCCATTTACAATCCTGCTGACCAAAGTTTTGTTATCTTGATGACTGATTATCCAGATGAAAACCTATCACCAGATGGGTTCAGATAATCAGTGTTTTACTGTATAGTGTTGTTTTTTTTTTCTCTGTCTAGGTTCTGCTTCAACAGTAGACTTTTAAGTCCTATAGTGGGATCATTTTTGTACCATGACACATTTCTTGTTTCTTATTAAAAATTAAAGTGATCCTTTGTCCTTAAGAAGGAATCAAAAACGGTGATAAATTTTGTATGCATCTGATTATGTTATGATGTCTCTGTTTGGTTTTGTTTCTTTAAAGCTACCATACTTTGACAATGGCTTGCACTTAGAATAAGGAAAATAGCTCAAAGTCCATATGACTTAAGAAAAAAATGGTTTCTGCACATTAAAATTAGTTCTCCATCACATATCTGGATCAAACTTTATGGATGGATTGAATTTTGGGTGTCAGATCTCTGTGACTGAAAGAAAATAAAAATGAAATCCACATAACATTAGTTCTACCTCACATAATTTGAGCATACCTTGTGGATGGCATGCACTTGAGACAAGGAAAAAGTCTATGGATGGCTTTCACTTGAGACAAGGAAAAAGTCTACCAGTTTTGGGGCCAAAGTTAAAAGTCAATGTCATTGTGATTGAAAGAAAATAAATGCTTTCTGCAGAATAATTTCATTTCTTAATCATGTACATCAATCAAAGTTTGTGCATGACTTACATGTTGGTTGAAAAGAAGCCTATTGATTTTGGGGTCAAAAGACCAAAGTCAGGGTCATTGTATTTGAAAGAAGAAAAATTGTTTTTGCAAAATAACGTTAATTGTTAATTTTACACTATCAACCTTAACCAAAGTTTATGAAGGGCCTGTGATTAAGGTATGAAAGAGACTTATTTATATAGCAGTGAAAAGGCGATTGTGACTTTTAAAATGAATTTTGAAAAAAATGACCGTTGGTCTAGAGTAAGTGCTTCACTTGGGCTAATAAAGACACCTATAGATTCCAGGGTCTAACAATCAGAAATCACATTTACATCATCAAGTCTAAACACAAAATAATGGTTTCTGCAGAGCAAGTTTACTTTAAGACCACATTCACTGACCAAAGGTTCAGGTCACAGTTTTACCTGTGGGTCAATGATCTCCAGAGTGAACCATGTTTCATTAATGCTTATGTAGAGGACTATGAAACATACTGTGGGTGAATAAAGCAGGGTATTTACTATGTTTATTTATTTTAATATTTTGGACTCCTGAATAATGTTGTTGTGACTTGTGTCTTTTATTTAAACAATTTAAATTTTTAGCATAAACAGTCCTTATACTTTGGTGAAAGCTTAACTGTGTTGTACTATTATTCATATTTGAAAATGTTTTTAACTTTTCAACCAACATACATATAAATGAGAAAGTTAACCTGAAGCTTTTGTCCTCATGCTAAGGACTTCATCAGCAGATCGATTTAATCTCTGTTGACTGTTAACATCACCTGATGAAATGGAGAGCATATCTGGGACAATCTTAACATCACTTGGGATTAGATATTTAGTTCAGAATGCACACCAAGCTAGTAAATAAATTCTATATTGTTTAAATGCTTAAATATATATATATATATATATATATATATATATATATATATATATATATATATATATATATATATATATATATATATATATAAAAATTGCTCAAACATTTCACATGATGATTGTTAAAGAGAGAGTATATTGTTATATTGCGTCTCACTGATAAGACACTGCTTTCTGTGGGATCCTTTTAATGTCTTTCTAATGAGTTGAAACTTAATTTTTTTTCTTTGTGTTTTGTGTAGTAATGTTTTAGAGACTGCACTTGCACCATTTTAATATAATGGCCTAAATTTTAGCATTATCATATGCTATAAAGTTTTTGGAATATTTTCTAGCAATTATTTTTAGATTTTTCATTTTGTTTTCTAAGTTTTGTGCATCAAAAAATAATTTCATTGAAAATCTTGCTATATATTTGTTCAGATGCCCAATATTATAAAGCTTCTCAGTCTGACACATGGCATGAATTGGATTAAAGTGGATTCACTTACTGTATATACTCACTTATAAGTCATGGATTGGATCTAAGTGGATTCACTTACTGTATATACTCACTTATAAGTCATGGATTGGATCTAAGTGGATTCACTTACTGTATATACTCACTTATAAGTCATGGATTGGATCAAAATAGATTCACTTAATGTATATACTCACTTATAAGTCATGGATTGGATCTAAGTGGATTCACTTACTGTATATACTCACTTATAAGTCATGGATTGGATCTGGATTGGATCAAAGTGGATTCACTTACTGTGTATTCTCACTTATAAGTCATGCATTGGATCTAAGTGGATTCACTTACTGTATATACTCACTTATAAGTCATGGATTGGATCGAAGTGGATTCACTTAATGTATATACTCACTTATGGATTGTGCACAAAGATTGTGTACTTATTTGTAATGCTTTTTATGGCAGAAACTGCAGGAAGACCGCATAATTCTGCAGAAAAGGAGAGACACATTCAAGAAGCTTATGCAGCAGCTGTCTGCCAAGTATGAAGGCCTGAAGACTCAGTTGAATG
The DNA here is from genome assembly GCA_016746295.1 of Potamilus streckersoni. Taxonomy (NCBI): domain Eukaryota; kingdom Metazoa; phylum Mollusca; class Bivalvia; order Unionida; family Unionidae; genus Potamilus; species Potamilus streckersoni. The sequence continues at coordinate 245,631 of JAEAOA010002237.1, forward strand.
AACACGAGACATTTATGCAGGTATTTTCAACACAAAGTTTCATTGCCATAACTTTGAGACATTTATGCATGTTTGCTTATTTTCAACACAAAGTTTATAATTATCATGCCTTCATCTCTAGGAGTTATTTGAGATTCCTCTTTGCTGGCTGACTGTCCTTTTTCTGGTCTGAGTCTTGTGAATACATTTACTCATGCAACTTTGAATGGATTATTTTGAATCACAATGTTTTAGCAAATTTATTCAGCTATTGCCCTTATTGACCTGAAACTGAATGCACTGCATCACAGATGAGATAAGAATTCTTTATTTCAGACTACATTGTCCATACATCTAAATTAAAATTCTTACAGATCTCGACTCATTCAAGTAACAAAGAAAAGAGTGAAGCCAACAAGCTTTGTAAATTTTAACAAAAATAATTTTTTTCCTAGAAAACACAATAAAATATGAAAAAGGACTTAGTTTGTGAATATAATCCAAAACTTAATCCTGATATCTAAAAATATAAGTCATATCACTAAACTACCTTAAATGAATCCATGTTCAAATCCCGGCAAAGTTCAAAGATATTAGATGATGGCGTGAGATGAATGAAGTATTGATGTGTCAGAAGTTCCACACTGAATTTGTGAAGCAAGAATAATATTCCGGCTTTAGAATTCCATAGAACTAACAATGAATTTCTTTCTCCCAGAACTTTTTGTAAAAAATACACTTGTTTAGTCTTCTAGAAAATAAATTAAATCCAAAAAACATGAAAAACAAACTGGCAAAAACAATTAGAATCACCTTGTTTCCTTGAGGTGTTAAGAAAGACTAACTCAAAATCACTAAAACGTTCGTTTTAAACACACTTTTAGATCACACAATAGGTCACTTAATACAAGCCATTTGTCATGTATCCCAATAAAGAGCCAATAAAAGAAAAACGTTTACACATGGGTAAGATATGGGCCGACATGACCTTGATGTCTTTTGATGTGCCTGATGTCAAGATTACATTCTTGCAAAAACAAACTCCACCTTAATAATCTTTGATTTTTATTTTTTATCTTCTTGATTAAAGTGATTGGGTTGTGATCACTAAACACAACCAGAGAAGTAGCTGAGCTACTATAAACTTTAAAATGCTGTAATACCAATATTAAAGCTAAATATTCCTTCTCGATTGTTGAGAAATTTCTTTGGCACTTATTTAATTTCTTAGAGAAATAACACACTGGGTGATCAACACCATTTTTGTCTTCTTGAATCAATACTGTTCCAGCCCCAACATCACTTGTATCAACAGATAATTTAAAAGATTGATTAAAATTTGGAGCTGTAAGAACCAACGTAATTTTGAGTATGGCCTTCAAGCTATCAAAAGCCTCCTGACATTTTTTGGTCCAAAGAAACTTGTTTTTCTTACTTAACAAGTTTGTCAGGGGATCAGCAATAATAGAAAAATTAAAACAAAATTTCAGAAAGTAGCCAGCCAAACCCCAAAATCACATCAGTTGCTTTTCACAGACATGTACAGGGAAATCAGAGATAGCCTTGACCTTAGCATCTATTGGTTTAACTTGACCACATTTCACAATATGTCCAAGAAAAGTTACACAAGCATGGCAAAACTCACTGTTAGATAAATTGATCGTTAAATTTGCTTCAGTAAGTCTATCAAAGAATTTCCAAATGATTGCAAGATTTTCTTTCTAGGTGTCATTGTAGATGATGATGACATCATCAATATAAGCATCATAATTATCTAGACTGGAAAGGTTGAAATATACTTGGAGAACCCTTCATCCTGAATGGCATTACTTTATATTGATGGAGTCCATCTGGAGTCACAAATGCCAAAAATTTCTTTTGCCCTTTCCGTTAGTGGCATTTGCCAAAATCCTTTCAGAAGGTCAAATTTGGTGACATACTTGGCATTTCCAATTTTATCAATACAGTCATCGATTCCTGGTAATGGAAATGAATGTCTTTGTCACACTGTTCACCTTCCTATTATCAGTACACATATAGAAAGTTTTATCTGGTTTTGGAACAAGTATACATGGTGAGCTCCAAATTGTGAACTCCAGTAACTTTTACTCGGCTCTATGAAATCATTCTCCAGCAAATAGTCAATTTCCTTTTTCAAGTATTCTTGTTTGAGATGGTTCATCCTGTATGGGTGTTGTATTACAGGTTTTAAAACAATATATCATGAAAACTGTTGTTTGTCCTTGTAGGAATATCTGGAAACAAGTGCTCATATTCAAATAATGACTGTTTAAGTTCATTCCTTTCTTCTTGTTGTAAATGCAAAAGTTTCTGGTCTAGATTTTTCATAATTTTTAAAGTTCAAAGATTGGCTGCTCCAACTGAATTTCTTTACTTAAATCCTCAGTTTGTGGGACAGGTTCAACTAAATTAATTGCATGATTTACTTGGCTGTCTCTTTCATACTAGTAATCCATTAATTTATTTACATCAGAATTTTGTTGATATAAGTTAACTCATTCATTTTCTTCTTTACTTTGTAAGGGCCGTACATTCTAAATTGATGAAAACTTTAAAGACCGAGCAAGAGAGAATGGACTTTATTACAAGACTCAAATATTCCCTTAATTAAAGTTCTGTGAAACCAAAATTTCACTTTTGACTTGAATTGCTGAATTCCAAATTCAAGCATAACAAGCTGGAAAATTCCAGACATAGAATTTGACCTTTGACCTGATTGGGCAAATTTAGAAAGGCCAAATTGAGTGAAAATAAATTTTATCAAAGCTTTTACTATGGCTTTCAATTTAATATTCCACAGGAATTGCCTCTGGGAATCATCTTGTTGATGCACACATAATGGTCAACATATATTGGTTGCCTGACTCTTGGGTAAGGGACCAACACAATCGACCATAATTCTGCTAAAAGGTTCATCAAATGCAGGAATTGGTTGCAGAGTCTTAGGTATCTTCTGATTGGATTTTCCTACCATTTGACAAGTATGACAATATTTATGAAATTTACAAACATCACTTTTGATTTTTGGCTAATAAAAGTGTGCAAAGATCTTGTGATAAGTTTTATTTATCTCTTAATGACCAGCCAGAGGAGTTTCATGGGCAAAACTAAGTATTTCCTCTCTGTAAGATTTTGGAACTACAATCTGACAGATTCTGCTGAATGCACTTTATGACAGTATCTAACTGAATGCATTGTGTGACAGAATCTAACTGTATGCACTGTGTGACAAAATCTAACTGTATGCACTGTGTGACAGAATCTAACTGTATGCACTGTGTGACAGAATCTAACTGAATGCACTGGATGACAAAACCTAACTGAATGCAGTATATGACAGAATCCAATAATGATAATAATAATAATAAAATAAAGTTGTAACAGACTGGTGTATATAAAGAGAGAACTGAGCAGTCAGATTCCTTCATATTTTGGAGTCGTTCTCATTTCTTGTGTTCCTGTTGCAAGTCTGTAGATGTTTTTTGTTTTGCTTAGATATAATTTGAGAGGTAAAACATTTTTCCTGTTCAGTGCAAGTAGAATGTGCTTATTATCTGGACTAAAATATTTTTCTGGCACTATTGTGAATTATTCAAAGCAGTTCTAAACAATGCCATCTTGACAACATGGCATACCAGTATATTTTTTGAATTTATACAAAACTTTTCATTCTTTTGGACTGTCATAGAATTTGATTAGGATTGTTTTGGATTTACTTTTTAATACTGTAAGTTCCTCACACATTTTCATTTAAATCTTTCATAAATTATTTTTAAGTTTTACAAAACATTTTGGTTTTGCTTCTTTCCGTTACTTAGTTTATGACCATAGAGACAACAGGAACACATGGCTTTACTAAAAATATGTGGATTTTTCTTGCTCTTCTTTAATGCTGCATAATCTATAGTCTAGAGAACTGGACTTAAAGTTGCTTGCTTATTATGTTGATCTGTGGCATTTATATTTTCAAGAGAGCACTTTGTGATACATTCATCACTGAAGCAAATTTTCCATTAATTTCAGTCATTGTTACAAATTTAAAGATGCATAATCATTAATGTATAGTAAAAAATTAGCTTTCACTGCACCGATTAAAAATCATATTGATAATTTCCTTTTTTCAGCTTGGTAACCTTGAGAGAAAATGGCAGCATCATGAGCAGAATAACTTTGTAATGAAAGACTGTATCCTTTCTAAGACAGAAAATCTTTTTAGGTCAATTTATGTTATGGAATATCCAATGGGATCCACCAAAGTGAAAAAGATGTATTGTATTCGGTATTGTTTACGGAATCATTTTTTTTTTATTTTGATCCAGTATTGAATTCATGATTATGCTAACATGATAATAGCCTGAAACTATTATCCAAGAGTTAGGTCCCTTATCAACATGACAGCTAGGTTTGCTATTGTCAGCTGTCTCTCTCTAGCATTGAGTAGTTCCAGTACTGACTTACCTTAGCACTGGGCAATTCCAGTACAGTCTCTCTTTAGAACTGGGTAGTGCCATTACTGTCATTCTCTGGCACTGGGTAGTTCCAGTACTGTCTGTCCATAGCAAAGAGTAGTTCCAGTACAGTCTTTCTCAAGCACTGGGTAGTTCTAGTACTGTTTCCCTAGCACTGGGTAGTTCCAGTACTGTTTCCCTAACACTGGGTAGTTCCAGTACTGTTTCCCTAACACTGGGTAGTTCCAGTACTGTTTCCCTAACACTGGGTAGTTCCAGTACTGTTTCCCTAACACTGGGTAGTTCCAGTACTGTTTCCCTAACACTGGGTAGTTCCAGTACTGTTTCCCTAGCACTGGGTAGTTCCAGTACTGTTTCCCTAACACTGGATAGTTCCAGTACTGTTTCCCTAACACTGGGTAGTTCCTGTACTGTTTCCCTAACACTGGGTAGTTCCAGTACTGTTTCCCTAACACTGGATAGTTCCAGTACTGTTTCCCTAACACTGGGTAGTTCCAGTACTGTTTCCCTAACACTGGGTAGTTCCAGTACTGTTTCCCTAACACTGGGTAGTTCCAGTACTGTTTCCCTAACACTGGGTAGTTCCAGTACTGTTTCCCTAACACTGGGTAGTTCCAGTACTGTTTCCCTAACACTGGGTAGTTCCAGTACTGTTTTACCCTAAAACTGGATAGTTCCAGTACTATCTCTCCTTAATAATCTTAATTTGTAACTAGATGGGTATAACTGTCAGGTAGAGAAAAAAGTCTGCACATGTAAAAATCATTAATCACCAGCAGTTTAACACAGTGAAGTGGATATACCCAGTACCAAATCGATGAAATGGTGTCTAGTGGTCATGGGCATTCACCCTGGGTAGTGGTATAGGTCCATTCAGTTAGCTTTGTCATTTGATACAGATAGGTTGACAGGATAGATTTCATTTCAATGTAAAAATTGCATTTTTACTTCATTAAGTTGTTAAGGGATGTATCACTGAATTTGTACACTCATCTAGCTGTAGTGAATTAGTACACTCATCTAGCTACAGTGAATTAGTACATTCATCTAGCTATAGTGAATTAGTACATTCATCTAGCTATAGTGAATTAGTACACTCATCTAGCTATAGTGAATTAGTACACTCATCTAGCTATAGTAAATTAGTACACTCATTTAGCTATAGTGAATTAGTACACTCATCTAGCTACAGTGAATTAGTACATTCATCTAGCTATAGTGAATTGATACACTCATCTAGCTACAGTGAATTAGTACACTCATCTAGCTACAGTGAATTAGTACATTCATCTAGCTACAGTGAATTGGTACACTCATCTAGCTACAGTGAATTAGTACATTCATCTAGCTATGGTGAATTATTACACTCATCTAGCTATAGTGAATTAGTACATTCATCTAGCTATAGTGAATTAGTACACTCATCTAGCTATAGTGAATTAGTACATTCATCTAGCTATAGTGAATTAGTACATTCATCTAGCTATAGTGAATTAGTACATTCATCTAGCTATAGTGAATTAGTACACTCATCTAGCTATAGTGAATTAGTACACTCATCTAGCTAAAGTGAATTAGTACATTCATCTAGCTATAGTGAATTAGTACACTCATCTAGCTACAGTGAATTAGTACATTCATCTAGGTATAGTGAATTAGTACACTCATCTAGATACAGTGAATTAGTACATTCATCTAGCTACAGTGAATTAGTACATTCATCTAGCTATAGTGAATTAGTACATTCATCTAGCTATAGTGAACTAGTACATTCATCTAGCTATAGTGAATTAGTACACTCATCTAGCTACAATGAATTAGTACATTCATCTAGCTATAGTGAATTAGTACACTCATCTAGCTATAGTGAATTATTACACTCATCTAGCTATAGTGAATTATTACACTCATCTAGCTATAGTGAATGAGTACACTCATCTAGCTATAGTGAATTAGTACACTCATCTAGCTACAGTGAATTAGTACATTCATCTAGCTATAGTGAATTAGTACACTCATCTAGATACAGTGAATTAGTACATTCATCTAGCTATAGTGAATTAGTACACTCATCTAGCTATAGTGAATTAGTACACTCATCTAGGTACAGTGAATTAGTACATTCATCTAGCTACAGTGAATTAGTACACTCATCTAGCTACAGTGAATTGGTACATTCATCTAGCTACAGTGAATTGGTACATTCATCTAGCTACAGTGAATTAGTACATTCATCTAATTATAGTGAATTAGTACACTCATCTAGATACAGTGAATTAGTACATTCATCTAACTTTCCCTATATGTAGTGTACAGACTCTCAAATGGCTAATTTGGCCAAAATCAACAGGGTTTTTTTTTTTTTTGCTTTCATTCATATCTGCATTTATGGTCTCAGAAATACATTCAGATACTGTGTTTATCACTTCCACTCTCCAGTTCTATCCTTTATTGAATGCTATTACCAAAGTCAATATTTCCAGTGTTAAACAAAATATTGCTTTTGCATCTCCTGCTATTAAAAATATGATTTAATGAAATAGAAAATGCACAAAATTCAAAGGATAGCATTAAACTTGTCATCAATCAAATATGTTTGCAACTGCAAAACATGTAAAAAAAAAAGTTATAGTGTATTTGTCTGCATTGTTTACTGGTCATACACAAGAAGATGGGCTGTTGTCCATTAAAACAAGTATGTTATCTCTACTAAACTACTTGGTGAATTGCCATGAAACACATTCATCCGATTGTCTAGTTTTGTCAAAATGATGTCTAGTATGGCCATCCTGAAAATCTAATTTATCACTACTGAAAGTAGTAGTCCTTCAATACAGGTCCATAATTTGTAGGACTCCAAGTTCTATTTCTAAGACACGTAAGATGCATACATGCTTTTATTCGGGTTATTGTTCTTTTTCTCCAATTCTGAATCTTATGAAGGAAGAAATCTGTCAATACAACTTACTTTGCTCTTTCTTGGTGTTTTGGGGAAATTTCTGTAAAATTTGGAATTTATTATGGTCATTACCAAAAGATTAACAAATCTTAGCAGTTTTCATTTTGCTGTGGAAGTTTACACATTCAGTAGTTATCATTGAAAATTATGAATTACTATTTCTGGACAAGGCTGTAGAAGTAAATTGTTCACCATTTAGCTAGGTTATATTTTCCTTTATTCACTGTTGATTATTTAAAATGTTACTTTTTGTGAATGTTGGGTCCCTTGCTTTTACCGATCATCACTGCCATTGTACTTGTCAGCATGGGTTCAGGTCTCAGGCTCAGCCAGTGTTGGTATGTGAAAAAGCTGCAAGTAACTTCTCTTGGGTCAATGATTCTTTCCAGGGTTTTCTTTTTTCTTCCTATACCAGTTCTACTGGCTGCCATATAAAGCCCATTTTGTGTTGAGAAATGGCATTAAACCCAAAACAACTAGTGTATGTACTGAGGATGATCAGTTAATGAGACATTTTGAAATCAATTGTTGATAGATGTGATCAGGTTGTGCTTTCCTGTCACATGGAGTAATTTGTGTTATTTGTAATTGAAATAGCACTTTGCCTGATTGCCTTTCTGTTAATTCAACTTCGCCTATGTACATGTCAGTAAAGTAGATATCAAGCACCTACAACTAGATCATGTATTAGGCATGAAAAAAATGTCCACATAATGAACATTTCCATGTTTTTACAAATGGTAACAACAGGGTAGATAATTAATTTGGTACCATCCAGTCTTAGAATTATCAGTGTAAGAAGTGCCACTCCATCAAGATCTTTTTTTTCTGCAACAAATGAAATATCTAGTCTTGAAAATTCATCAGAAGATAACAGGAACATTTGAAAGTATAAACATGAATATTTATTTAGGAATCTGATGGTTATCGGGGCTACCCAGTACCGGATTTAGGCATAAGCTAAACAAGCTACAGCTTAGGGTCTCAAAGCCTGAACTCAATCTGAAGAGGCCATTTAAATTTTTTTTATACAAAATATGGCCTCCATAGCTTCCCATAAGTTAGGGCCTCGCTTTGTCTAAATACAGGACTGGGACTACATTGTATTTCATTAAATTAGAACATTTTACTTGGGTCTGTTCTATTACATTCTATTACAATAAAATATACCCTCTTGATCATTATTAAGGTTCAAAATAACTAGATTGAGTTGTGCAAAAAAACTCAATATCTATAGGTTTTAGAAGATCCTGTTTTTTGTTTTAAAACTATGGCCAAGCATTTTCAGTACTGTTAATGTTATCCCTTTGTTGTTGCCTTAAATCACAAACTGAATCTAATGTTGTCTCTTTGTTGTTGCCTTAACTATTATACTAGTCATTTCAGCAAAGACAGCCGAGTGTGACTACCGTCCAATTACTAAGAAAGTTTACTCATCAATTGACCAATACAATGCCATGCTTCAGGCACAGATGACAAAGAACCCCAGTATGTGATGACATGAAAACCCCAATAAGTGATGACCCTGAAAGCAGATGACAAATAATCCCCATATGTGATGACCCTGAACACAGATGACAAATAATCCCAGTATGTGATGACATGAACAGATCTAGAACCTTGTATCAAGAGGACATTGCATGGATTTTATATTATCATCCAGAACTAAAAAAAATAATCATTTAAAATTCCTACTTGTCAAGCATTTCACATGGCTGGTAATCACGCATCAAAATATGAAGGGCAGTAAATCCTATGTATGCTTTGTTTGATATTTGATAGTAACAGATTAAAAAGTATTAAATTTGTGTGATCACAGCTTCTGTTGTAGGTTTAAGACACAATTTCATGTTCCTTATACAGCAGTGTTCCTTTAGAACTTTATAAATATCTTGGGTGGTGTCACTGATTTTTTAAAAATATCCAATTATAGGAAACTTAAAATGTTTTCAAATGAAGGTCACTTTTAGTATGGTAATTTGTAGTATCTGACACTCCATGCATAGATCTTCCTAATAGAATATTCTTTTAAAAATAAAGGTCTTGTTTTGAAGGACTTTTTTATTCTTATGTTGTTGAACTTAATGTTTTCTTACTATTTTTTTCTTTGCAAATGTATAGATGAGTGTATGAATTGCCATAGTGCCCACTCCTCCTTCCAACACACCAAAAGACTAGCAAAACAATCCCCCTTCCAACGCACCAAAAGACTAGCAAAACACTCCCCCTTCAAACACACCAAAAGACTAGCAGTACACTCCCCTTCCAACACACCAAAATACCAGCAGAACACTCCCCCTTCCAATATACCAAAATACTAGCAAAACACTCCCCCTTCCAACACACCAAAAGACTAGCAGTACACTCCCCTTCCAATACACCAAAATACTAGCAGAACACTCCCCCTTCCAACACACCAAAAGACTAGCAGAACACTCCCCCTTCCAACACAACAAAAGACTAGCAGAACACTCCCCCTTCCAACACACCAAAAGACTAGCAGAACACTCCCCCTTCCAACACACCAAAAGACTAGCAGAACACTCCCCCTTCCAACACACCAAAAGACTAGCAGAACACTCCCCCTTCCAACACACCAAAAGACTAGCAGAACACTCCCCCTTCAAACACACCAAAAGACTAGCAGTACACTCCCCTTCCAACACACCAAAATACTAGCAGAACACTCCCCCTTCCAACACACCAAAAGACTAGCAGAACACTCCCCCTTCCAACACAACAAAAGACTAGCAGAACACTCCCCCTTCCAACACAACAAAAGACTAGCAGAACACTCCCCCTTCCAACACACCAAAAGACTAGCAGAACACTCCCCCTTCCAACACACCAAAAGACTAGCAGAACACTCCCCCTTCCAACACACCAAAAGACTAGCAGAACACTCCCCCTTCCAACACACCAAAATACTAGCAGAACACTCCCCCTTCCAACACACCAAAATACTAGCAGAACAGGATGAATAATCCATTTGTCAAATAAGCATTACATGCTTGTGCACCATGGTTTAAAAAGAAGTGATCATAGCTATCTCCTAACACTTTTAGATTCATGTTACTGTACATAAAAATATGACCTCAAAATGTGGAAACAAATCTGTTTGAAAATTTGTGTTCTCTTGTCACTAAATGATGTGTATAGAGTCCAACTGTAGTATATGTGAACTCTTGTCACTAAATGATGCATATAGAATCCAACTGTAGTATATGTACTCTTGTCACTAAATGATGCATATAAAGTCCAACTGTAGTATATGTGTACTCTTGTCACTAAACGATGCCTATAGAGTCCAACTGTAGTATATGTGTACTCTTGTCACTAAACGATGCATATAGAGTCCAATTGTAGTATATGTGAACTCTTGTCACTAAATGATGCATATAGAGTCCAACTGTAGTATATGTGTACTCTATTCACTAAACAATGCATATAGAGTCCAACTGTAGTATATGTGATTTTTCGTCACTAAATGATGTGTATAGTTTCCAACTGTAGTATATGTGAACTCTTGTCACTAAATGATGCGTATAGAGTCCAACTGTAGTATATGTACTCTTGTCACTAAATGATGCATATAGAGTCCAACTGTAGTATATGTGTACTCTATTCACTAAACAATGCATATAGAGTCTAACTGTAGTATATGTGATTTTTCGTCACTAAATGATGTGTATAGAGTCCTACTGTAGTATATGTGAACTCTTGTCACTAAATGATGCGTATAGTGTCCAACTGTAGTATATGTACTCTTGTCACTAAATGATGCATATAGAATCCAACTGTGGTATATGTGAACTCTTGTCACTAAATGATGCCTATAGAGTCCAACTGTAGTATATGTGTACTCTATTAACTTAATGATGTGTATAGAGTCCAACTGTAGTATATGTGAACTCTTGTCACTAAATGATGTGTATAGAGTCCAACTGTAGTATATGTGTACTCTATTCACTAAATGATGCATATAGAGTCCAACTGTAGTATATGTTTACTCTGTTCACTAAATGATGCATATAGAATCCAACTGTAGTATATGTGAACTCTTGTCACTAAATGATGTGTATAGAGTCCAACTGTAGTATATGTGAACTCTTGTCACTAAATGATGTGTATAGAGTCCAACTGTAGTATATGTGTACTCTATTCACTAAATGATGCATATAGAGTCCAACTGTAGTATATGTTTACTCTGTTCACTAAGTGATGCATATATAATCCAACTGTAGTATAAGTGAACTCTTGTCACTAAATGATGCCTATAGAATCCAACTGTAGTATAAGTGAACTCTTGTCACTAAATGATGTGTATAGAGTCCAACTGTAGTATATGTGAACTCTTGTCACTAAATGATGCATATAGAGTCCAACTGTAGTATATGTTTACTCTGTTCACTAAATGATGCATATAGAATCCAACTGTAGTATATGTGTACTCTTGTCACTAAATTATGCATATAGAGTCCAACTGTAGTATATGTGTACTCTTGTCACTAAATGATGCATATAGAGTCCAACTGTAGTATATGTGTACTCTTGTCACTAAATGATGCATGTAGAGTCTCACTGTAGTATATGGTTACTCCATATATTGTGCATAATGACTGGAATTTGTAAAAGTAGGAAGCAGCAAGTTGAATAATAATGCAGATCTTGCTTCAAGATAATACAAGCTCCCAAGAAACAAATTATTCCTGTAAATCTAGTGAATTTTTTAAAAGCATTTTGTCTACAATGAAGCACAGCAAAATACTTTTCAAACCCTTTACTTTACTTTAAAGCAAAGGCACATTTTTATTGACACGATCAGAAATTTTCTGTTGAAAACCCCCATTTCAATGCAACTTTACACTCATTAGGATTTAAAGAAGGCTGCCATTCTAAGCTAAGGTAATTTTTTTTAGGATCATAAAAGGTCATCTAACATAAAAAAAAGTCTGCATAAAAAAGTCAGAATGACCTTCCATTTAGGAGATAAAACATGATTTACAAGATGGCTTACATGGTAGCCATATCTTGTGTCTGATTGAAAACAACTAGACATCACAAGTCTTCTGGTGAAAACCCGTCACCATCCCAACCTGCCAACCCTAACAAGATCTCAACAAGACAATATTTTCCTCATGTTTTAATGCAATTCTCAGATGAAATAAAACGTGCTGCTTTATATTTGTCAATCTGAAAGGCCTACATGCAAGAAGGTCAGAAGAGGGATCTGATCAAGTGAAATGAAACATTATTTTCAGCTAAAAAGTACTAACTTTACATTTAGACCTTAATAACTTGTTAGTTCTTGAAACTTTAGTTCCTTATCCCACTGAGCTCAATGGGATCTCAATTTCACATTATCTTTGGGATTTATTGCAATTTCATATTGCATTGGCAATCAAGTTGTGATTAACTGGCGGCATTCACAACACACCAACCTCTTCCACTACAGTTTGCTGCTAGGGAATGACCTCCTGCGGTGTAATTTACCCAGTGTGGATAGATAGAAAGAAGAATGCAGATCTCTGAACAAGTATATTGAAGAAATGAACACAACGTGCCCCCTTTCAATGAACAACTATAAAATTTAATCAGTTTAACAACAGAATTTAAAATGAAGAGAAATCAATTACTTGGTTACAAAGAAGGAAAAATGTCGACCCTCTATTTGACAACTGTCTCTGGACCTAGACTTCGGCTTAGAATTTGCTCTGGTTCTGTGACTGGTTCAGGGACTTCCAGGGTATACCAGGAGAGTTCATAAAAACTGTTTTCCTTTCATAAAAAAATGTCTCGCAAAAGACAATAGGTCACATTTCCATATATATATATATATATATATATATATATATATATATATATATATATATATATATATATATATATATATATATAAACATTAATTCGGCTCAGAAAGCAAAAGGCATAAATTGTATTGTACTCAGGTTAACTAACTCCTATGTTTACATAGACGGTCATTGCCTGTTCTGACCTTAATTCGGGTCACGCTAGTGGTGGTCCTTAAATTCCACTCAGCTAAGACGTATGTGCCCGTATTTAACACCCCTTGACTTCTTACACTAACTATCTAGCAGTGTTAAACTACATATGGCTTAGACTATCAAATCTAACTATTCTAAAATAGTTTACATGATCAATTTAATATCACAAACTAGTATATGGATATACACTCAAGTGATTAAATATTACAAACTAGTATATGGATATACACTCAATACATGTCATACTAGACAGAGAGTTAATTCACAAAACTACGAAACATTACCCATCATTTATTAAGCTTAATTCATGAAAATTCCTAAGCACTCCTATGTTTCGAATATTCAATTACATGCAATTTTGTCAATTCTTTCAACGATCATTCAGTTACATGCAACCTTGTCAATTCTCCAAATGAATTGATAATTAAAATATCAAAGAATAAAATGTATTCACTAACATTTCACAAAAACACTGCAAAATGAAATCATACATACATACATAATAGCATCAATACATTTGCAAGTAAATCAACAAATGAGATAACATATTAAAATCGGGAAACTAAGATTGCGTACCTTTTTTCTTTTCTTTATTCGTCTTCTACGTACCTCACGTATAGTCAGTCTCCTATTTGAGACAACAATCCGGCCCTTTACTCAATAACGAAAACGTACTTGCTACGAATTCGGAGTTCATCTAACTTTCCTCGCGAAAGATTGAAGACTTGAAGAATTCATCCAAAGCAAAACCTTTAATTTCTTACAGAGTTACTCCCATAAATAACTATTAACCAATCAGAATAGACTGTTTTCTAAATCTTCTACGTAGAAGTTTTGATTGTCAAGACAGCTAATCATGCCGTAAGTAACGTTCTTTTGAACAGTCAATTGTTGCCAAGCTTCTCCCTTTAACCGGTTGATTTTGGGAAAGGGTCTTATGTCATAGCCTTGTACCATAGCATATAACTTTGTTCAAGTTTCGTCGCGTGGAACGAATTTTCTTTTGACGCTCAGAGATGAAATGAAAATAATCATCTATCTCTAGCCCTTTCTACTTTAATTAAGTTGACTTTGATACAATTTCTTTAACCAATGCTTCTAAGAGTTTTCAAAATTCGACACATCACACAAGTTTTCACAAGACCTGCTCAGCCCAGCACGTCTGATAAACGTGATTGCCACTCCTGCTTTTTTATTCTTTCAAGAATCTGATTATTTGTATACATTTATTTTGATTGTTCAAATCTTTTGAGTGTTTTCTTGTCTATTTGATCTGTAATGTTTTTATGGGGGGGGTTAAGGATGGTATTGGAGTTTTGCATAAAGAAAACATGGTTAGTCAAGCGTCTGAGGTATTCTTGTAATACAGGCTAGTACAACCTGTGACATGGTTTTAGCCACTATTTACATCATAGGGTATGGCTTTAAAAACTGCTTATTAAACTCATGCCCTGAAGGAAGTTACATATACTTGTTGTCAAATTAGTATGCTTCTCAGGAACAAAGTCAGAGTCTAATATGCAAATTATCATCTCAACCAGTTTTTGAAGTCATTCGCAAAGTTCAACAGTATTGCTTGCAATCCAATGGCAAGGATTGGCAGAACTGAAAGCTAGTCTAAAGAAATTGTTACCATCTTTTGAACATGCTGAGTGGCATCCATTTTCACACAGGACCAAAATATCCTGACTACTTTTCTGGTGGAAACGCCATGTCGATAACTCCTATTCATTTAGAGTAGTAAACAGTAGAATTATTTCAAAATGGCTGCCACAGTAACGAGTTCAATGAAAGCCTTACCATGATAACCCTTCCTTCTTGATGATTTTCTAGATGGCTATCGTGGTGGTCATATAGGCTGTAAGTGCTGTGCCAACATGTGACCAGCTAGACAGCACAAGAAGTCTTCTATTTTATAAAAAAATTCCACTGATATGACTATTTATTCATGAGAAGACTTCTAGTAAGAACACCATGTTGATGTGACCATCCATTCTGACAAGATTTTCAAAACAGCCATTATGGTGTCCATTTTAGACTTTTGAGGCACCATATTCATTTACAACCAACATCTTGTGCCTTCTGGTGGAAAAACTATGCAGTTTTCCAGTCCAGATTAAAAATTGTTCCCACTGGCACCTTTCATTTGTAAAAGTAGGCCAGTAGTATGATTACAATAGGTCAACCTCATAGTTAGAGATCATTTACAGAGTCCACTTATTTGCATGAAGAAAAACAAAAACAAAAAAATAATCATCTTTTAGATTCTCATCTTTTGGGCCAACCATACTTTATGCCCCCTCCACCAATATCATAAGCATCAATCTTGCAACGCACCAGATTCCAAGTGATTTCTCCTGTTTGTTGTTTTTATTTTTTCCTGCAATTGTGTAATCCAATTTTTCAATATCATATATAGACTCGAACTTCAAAGGTTCAATAACTGGACAGGCCAGCCTTCACCCATCTTAGTGTGTCCAAGAGAAAGGCACTTGGCTTTAATTGACTCGGCCTAATGTTAAAAGTACTGTTAAAATCTACCAAGAAAGAAAAAACTGCATAAGAAGATTCATTCTGCTTTTGTCTTATTTTGTGTGTGGGGGTATTAGAGTTATTATATCTGCAGCTATATTTTCACTTTCACTATCAGAATTAATGAAGGGCAAGAAATCACTTATCCAACATTCCAAATATAACTCTATTGAAGCTTACCAAGAGTTGGCCAATGATACAAGGCAATCATAACCAACTGCAACTGCTTACGTAAACCAACAAGACCACTGCTCAAAATGTTATAAAACTATTGCAATTCAATAACATTCCAAGTTTATTAACATCTCAATCAAAAAGATTGAGATATACAGAGTATAAGCGTGCCAATGCTAGCCAATTCCATAACAGACGGGCAAAATAAATTAGTAGCCAGTCCGTCTGGCAGGTTTTATTTTTTGGCATATCAACTAATAAATCAACTCCACAAAGTACTGAATTGTGTGATTTTGAAAGAAATCTTTAGAAATAAAGTGAAAAGCAACATTGCGATTGTTTCTGGTGACCACTCATGAACCTGGGTAAGATGATAAGAATAACTCAACCTGCTTGTAGCTCTAAATCATGTTCTGCATCGAAGTTGATGACACATTCTACTCCAGATTCCCAATGTCAAGAAGTAGAGCAGGGCTCTCAAACTCAAACCACCCTGAGGGCCACACGAGGGCATTTTGGATGGCCCAAGAGCCACACCACCTTTGTTATCTCTCATGACACCTTTTGATGCCAATCATTTTGCAGCAATATGATAGGGTTTGGCGGGCCACATGCAGCCCGGGGGCCTTAGCCCCCTGATGGTATTAGGTTGGCTGGAAACCACCAGTGTCTTAAAGGCCAAACATAGCCAAGGAAAAAAGAACTATTTAAAAGAAGTATGACACTACCTTGTTGGGTTACATATTTTGTAAGGAATATAGAAAAACAGGACTATGAAACTGCCTGGACAATGCAACAAGACCATCACGTTAGAAAGCTAGGTTTTATTGCATTTGGGGTTGGATGAGGAATAGCTGCTGAATACATGTTCAGTGTGGTCAGTGAAAACATGTGACCTAGTTATCACCCACTCCCAATTGGTGGTTACTATTTTCAATTGGGAAGACATGTTCATTATAGTGACTAACTTCAAATACACCTGCCAGATGGGTCCGAAAAAACGTTGCATACCAGTCTTGAAACTTTTTTTTACCAACAACTGTTTGAGCCATCAATATCCCGGACTGTAACTCCAATTTTCATGCAAACCTCACAAAATGTAAGGTCACAGAGGTGAAGCAAAGGAAGAACTAATCGCAAGCTTTCTCTCATACCCAAGATTCAAAACCAGCTCAAACAGAAGTGAAATGTTAGTGATCGGTAAGTGCAAGCACCTTAGACCTATCAGCCACCTGGTGATTGTTCTGGTACTGTCATTGATGGCAAGTCTATGGCCATGGATTCTGATCAATGGTTAGACTACAATGTCCAACCTGTGGATAAGTTATGTAAAGACTGGAGTGATCATCATCGTCCTGGTCAGTAAATAGTGGCCATTTGTTGCTGAATATAAAACAATTGAATGAATTGGACTCAATTTAAATATCGTTTTGTGAAACTAAAGTAATACCTGCCATTACTGTATCGCTGTTTGTTTCTCTGGAACTAGTTGAAACCAATTACTTCCTAGTCACAGTATTGAAAGGTTGGTTTTGTTTTTGTTTTTTTGTTTTTTAAAGTTTACCACAAGATAGGCAATACATGTCAAACATTGTATTTATTGGAGAAAGGGTCCAGGAAGACCCAGCGACTTTAGCATACCAGCCAAACATAACAAGACATTCTTAGCAAAGTAGTATAATTTTTACTCAAGTTATCAGCAAGGTGTAATAAGATATCATGTTACTGTCATGCTGGAAAATGTGTGATTCAAGACAGATGCAGCAATGGAAAACATCATGTCAAATAAAAGTTTGCGATGTATATTTAGACCTCCAGTACAGTGCAGTTCCCAACCCCATGGAGCTCAATGGCTTCTTGCCATGTCTCATTTTGATTCTTAAAAAAAAAATTTCACGAGACATACTAAAATCAACACCTGATGTTCAGTAAACAAAATTGATACCCTTCCTTTTTTAATCTCCAAGAATCTGAATATTCCTTTTATCCTCTTTACTAACTATTGAAATACTTTCGGAGGCCTAATGTCCTTTTTGTCCTGAGGATGCATCGCGTTTTTTAATAAAGCATTTTAGAATGTTTTAATAAGCAACAGCTGGATCATGCAGTCATTTTGCATCACAATATATGTGCAGTTCAAAGCATCCAATGTACTTGTGTCAAGTTGGTCTGATTCCCTGACCAACTCCACTGAATATATTGTAAAACTGGAGCAAAATTAAATACGTACAAGACAGATTTTAACCCAGTCATATTTCCCTAACTATTCATGATTTTAGTTTGCAGTTAGGTATTTTAAGGATAATTTCATCAAGACTTACATAATTTCAAGGGTTGGCAGGCCTGCAGCAACTGGCAAACCGTGATATACCCATTTTGACCAAGTTGAGACTTGAACCTTAGCAGAGAGAAAAAGAGAAAGGTCAGTGAACTGTAAAGGGAAATACCTTAGACATTCAGACACCAAGGGCCCCAGTATTGGACAGCCAGAATTTAAACGAACACGATCCCAATCCAACTTCTCACCAACGCCAAATACATCAAAGATCATCCTGCCTAGGAAAAGTGTCAGTGTAGGGTGGAAGGCAAAAGTAGCAAATATTCAAACAAATTACTTTACCCTCCTCCATTCAATTTTTTTTTTAAAAATCACATTTAAGAAACAACTACATAAGCAAAGTTTAATAGCAGCATTACATCACCTGCAGCTATTGCACTGCTGTATTACTCAGGAGTAAGACCTTAACGAATCTAATCTAGGCAACTACTATACCTATCATTTCGGTAGTAGTTTTCACTACTGCAATGTAAAAGGTTGGGCCACGTGCTCTGCTGTAGCTATGAAGTCTCCCTACACAAAAATGGTAATTGCATTTATAAGTCGTATCGAAACACAATGGGAGGTATTCTGACACAGCTAGAAGGTGGTTCTTGTAACATCAAACCAAAAGGAGGGATTCAAATAAGCTCAGAATATATAAATAACTCTAACTTCAGGGGCTTTCTCATGTCTTATTGACAAATTATCTTCATAGCAATGACAATCAATCAGGAAAAGGCGGCAGCCAAAATATCAGACTATCTCTCAAGAAACATGAGCTTTACTTCAAGTTGAAATTTAAAAAAAAAAAAAAAAAAACGTTAAAAATTTTTAAAAACTAAATCCTCATTGGGCAAAAGAGCCCATCTTGGTTATCTATTATAGATATGACCGAGACTGGTCGATGGTTGAGTTACTGAGGATCCTTAGCCAGGCTGACAACAACACTTTCAATACACTACTGCCTATATCTTGTGGCTGGAAGACCAGCACCTTACCTTTCTTAATGACATGCCAAATCAGTTACTGGGATTGTCCACAGCAGGTAACAAATCCCCCGTTCTTACCATCACACAAACCTTTTTCTTTGTGACAACAAGCTAGCTACTGCTCAGCAATGCTAAGAACAGGAAAACAGTCTTAAGGGCCAGGTTGTTAAAAGAAGCTTCATTAGAGTTTGAGAATGCCCATAAAACAAATCGGGGAGTCCATTTACGCATTCATGAGCAAAATACACATCTTTAACATCGAAAATCCCAACAAGATCATGAAAATTAATCCAACTCAATGGAAGCATTCTTCAAAAACTTCAGTGTTAAAATGGACTAATACCTTTAACTGTGGTCACCAAATGCTCCATTTCCTCAAAAAAATCTGCAGCTGCATAGAATGGGGGGGGGCAGCTTGGTTAAATGCACTGCTTACTGCACTAATCACACAAGATTCTCCACTTCACATGATAAGAACTGAACTAGACGGACACCAAATCAGGAAATTTCAGCTTTCAACCTTGCGCAAAAATTGATGGGCTACTGTGGAGGAGCGACTATGCTGCATCAGCAGGTTTCTGTGATAATCATATGTGGTCATTTACCAAAACACGTGGTATATATATATATATATATATATATATATATATATATATATACATATATATATATATATAGATATATATATATATATATATATATATATATATATATATATATATATATATACTGCTTTTGCCAAAGTTGAAGCTAGGAATTCAGTATATAGAATATTGTTGAAATACTTGAATATGGGGATTCAAAGTGACTTCAAGTGGACTACCGTTACTCCTTAGTAAAGATATTTTCAGTGCAAAGATGGGGACATGTAGGTTTTTATCCTGAAAAGTATCGTGATCATAGCATTCCTGACAGGTGTTCTTCCCGAAGAAATCTGTTCAAGACAGAAAGGTCATTTAAGCATGAACTTTTTCTGTCTTTACTCCCTAAGGCCGTCCCCTACCTCATTGAGAATGGGGATGAATTCTGAAAACATTATCCCTTGTCCTTTTCAACTACATCTAGTGAATGGTGGGCAGGGTAGCTTTGAACTGAGACTGCTTTTGCTTTAAGTTCACACAAGGCAGTCAGGGTTAGCACATTTTGTGATCCATTTTGAAAGACCTGACATTACTGCCAGAGGCTTCTGCTATTGGTTCCGTCTGTGGTCAAGCAATAATTCTGGGGTTTCCAAATCAGCATCCGCATTATATGACGTCTTTGTTACAGCCTCCAGCAAGCACTTAAGTAACTTTGAAGACCGTGAATCCTTCAAGAGACTTAAGACCGTCTGAAAGAGATTGACATGCAAGGCAATCATCACTCAAGTGCAGGACTCTGAGGTTTTAACTTTAAGGCGAGCACAAGCTCCATATGGTGTCCCATTGTCCAGAGAAGGAGGTCTTAATGGACCAAACACGAGAATGGACTTTATAACTAGAGACAGAACTGGCAGTCTAAGCATGGAAAAATAACCCTTCTGCTGCCAAATAATGAGGTTACGCACCACCTCTATTTAGAGCCTGGTGAACTTTCGGGAATTGTTCTTTTCTGTATCTGGAAGCAGCAAATTTGATTAACTGCCTTATCACATTCCAACTTCCTCCTCCTTCATCACATTGCCCAACAACTGAGAAGAAGATTGGAAACCAATGGCGGGGAAGGGAATCTCCCACCTTGTATAACTCATCTGAATTGTTAGCAGAACTGCAGAGCAATCCAGAAGAAATAATTGTAAATTCAACATGATTTACTTCAACTCCATTAGACACCCAAAGTTTTGTCCTACACTGTGGAGTTGTCTCCCATTGCAATTAGCATCTGACCATGGTTAACGATGTATACAAAATTGTCAAAGTTTTCATTTTAAGTAATAACTTTATAGATTGTAAAGACAAACTGTACAGTTGATAATTATAAATAGATAAAATTTTATTTTTATACTACAATCCTTCATCATTGTCTGTGCCAATATTTCTTTGTTTTTCACCAGTATGCTTGCACAAAACACGTTTGCAAACACACTGTAACAATCTCCTACATAAAAAAGACTTTGGAAAATAAAAAAAAATCAAACTGAATAAAAGGTCATGATTGGTAACAGTGGTAAAATGTGCTGATGGTATTAGTTGAGCAGAATTACGTATATTCATGAGAAATGTGTAACAATCTCCTACACAAACAAAACAAGGACTGCTTGGAAAAGAAAGAAAAACTGCATGATCACACTGAATGAAAGGTCATGATAGCTGACGATGGGGACAAAATACTTGTGCTCATGGTAATTCATGTTGAGTAGGCTTATATATATTCATGAGAAATGTGTGGGTTTGTGATTTGGACTTTTAACGTAGCTTTAAAAAATTTAAGTTATATCACTGATGTCTGCAGTGTGACAAGTTTTTTGTGATGTCTATCCGAGCCACATCCCCGTTGGTTTGTATCCCCCTACCGATTTTAATAACTGAAATGTTGAACGTGATAAAAAGTGCACAGAACTAAGTCAACTAAATCATTGTTTTATAATTTGTAACATGACTGTGACCAGAATGGCACTAATACTTGCATCACCTTGCACCTTTCATGCTTAACGGACTATCCATACTAACACGACGCCACATTCCGTACACTATGGGTAGTTTCTTTCCATCCGACAGCATAATGACGTAATTCATCATATTCGGTAACTGCCGGATAATTCCGTAAATTACTATAACGTTGAGCTTGGAATTATATTCCTTTGCACACATGTACATATTAATCAAGGGGCCCCGAGTGGTCTAAGGCGCTGTCCGTTACGGATCACTGCCATCTCACCTCTGTCTGCGTGGGTTCGAGTCTAGGATTCGGCGAATGTGGATATGTGAGAAAGCTTGCCAGTAGCTTCTCGTGGGTCGGTGGTTCTTTCCGGTGATTTCCCGGTTTCTTCCTCCACCATTAATAATGGCCGCCATGAATAGCCTATCGTGTGCTGAAAAATGGCGTTAAGCACAACAACATATTAATCAAACCACTTGTTAAATTCACATAAAAGGCAATTTTTTTTCTCTCATTCTTTTCCGTTGCTTGATTCGACATTGTAAATATCGGAAGCAGACGACGTGTGTATGTACATCTTTAGTCGCTCATACACCCCATTGCTGAAAATAGACTTGTCCAGGAACTGGAAATGGGTCTTAGGCATGTCAGTCTATAATATTAACAACTTCCGTTAAGCAGGAAACGCGAAGACAATGATGGTGTTAAGGCCATTCTATATAGTCTGGTTAGAAAAAAAATAAATCAATGAATAAATTGACCAAGTTCTTTGCACTTTTTATCAAATTAAAGGCTACCGTTATTGAAATCGGCAGGGTGTGTGTGTGTTTACAAACCAACGGGTTAAAAGGATCGGATCAATGGTTATTGTTACTTTACTATAATTAGGGCATACCTGCAGTGTTTGTTCAGTCTGCACATCTGCCAACCCTAAGACCTTGTTGAGGCAGTTATTTTTAGTTTCTCAAGTTGGATCACTTTTTGTTATATTTTAAGGTGCAATATATACCACTACAGTCAAGCTTGAAAATGTGCATTTAAAAGTCCAGATATGTGATAAATGTCTGATGCAGCAACAGGCATCGTGTTCAACTCAATAGTTTGTAAAGTTTACTTAAACCATAATTACATCCATTAGCTTCACTCACAAAATGCATTTCCTAACCCCACTCAGAGTTCAATGGCTTCTTAATATCTTTAGACTTAATCCTTAAAAACAATTTTCACATGTGCCATGGTCACAGCCAGTCTGATTAAAATCAATTCTCTACTGTTCTACATTTATATCTGTCTGCGAATGCTTAGGGATCGTGTTATGGTGACCTATATTATTAAAACTAATTGCTCATTTTATGAGCCAATCAGATGAAGTCCTACATCATCGCATTTAGGAGACTGAGGAGTATCGTTTAAACTCTTCAGTGTGACAAACAATTTGATTAATTTTAAAATTTCTTAAAGTTTTATTTCCATTGGCCAATTCAAAGGACACCTAAACATTACTCTTATGCAGTCCGTCAATCTTTATGCAAGACAGTAGAGATATTAGCAGCAGGGGGGGTGAACCCTACAAATTTTTGCGACGAAATCGATTAAAGCCTCAGAATGCCCAATAGAGCCTACCTACGAAATCTCATATTTCAACCAAAAAAAAAAATAAAGACCCCATTTTACAAATGGAGCCTTAGCGATTTTGTCGTAAATATGTTGTCATAATCACCCTCAAATTGCTGCCAAATGCTATTATCTACGTCGCAAATTTGTTGTCATTACCCCCCCTGCTGCTGGAAGGATTTCAGGGTTAATACAAATGATTTAACCGAATATTTGTTAGCTTTTCACAAACAGACTAATCGATAATACTTCACCACGTAGATCAATTAAATTATTTGACTGATCGGTGAGTGTAAAATTAATTCTAGTTAGCGAATCATTTTGACATTGCATATAGACTGGATTAGTCGGATTCTCAACAATTAAAAATCCTGGAGGAGCTCTTGGCGTAAATGAATAAAGAATGTAACCTTGTCGGGCTTGATTTGATTGCTCGAGATTAATTTGATAGCTTCCTTCGATTACATTACAAGTTAAATTAAGCGCGATCACCGATGAAATGTCCACATTGTTCGGTGCGATATGTCTACCGTCGTCGTTTTGAGAATTATTGTGAGTCAATATAGTTGGTTTGGGTTGTTTATAGTAGTAGAGGGAAATGAGGGTTTCGGCCCACTTTATATTTTTGCCCTCCAAACAAGTATAAATTATAGTCCTAAATTATCCCCCACCCCTTTTTCCAAAATAGTGAAATGAGGGTTTTGGCCCACCGCCACCCTCCCCCTCCCCCACCCCCTCCAAACCCTCATTTCACTATTTTGGAAAAAAGGGTAGTAGGGGATAATTTAGGACTATAATTTATACTTGTTTGGAGAGTAAAAGATAAAGTGTGATGAAACCCTCATCTCCCTCTACTACTACTATGTAGACAGGTATTTTGTAACCAGACAAAACAACAGGTGTTGGAATGCGATAGGCTCTGTCAACAGAAGTGACGAATTTGTTAGAACAGCGTATGTGTGGAATATGATTATTCTAAAGACGGCAAATAGATTTTACCACAAATTTTTTATCAGATAACAGGATGAAAATTAAACTGTGCATTAGAACGTTTCAGTTAACAAGACGGAAATTAAACTAGCATTAGAATGAAAATGATATTATTTTATACCTCATTACCAGCTGTTAATGTCTCAACTGTAGATATCAAAAATATTTCATTATCATGGTGATAGAGGCTAAACTTTATTTTACCGCTCACATAACGACGGGACTCAAACAAATCTTTTATTTGTGATTTGTTAAGAGGGTATTTTTTGTTGATAAAATACACCTTTGACCGATCAAGATCAATTGTAAGTTTCGTGTATTTATGCTGACTAATCGGACAGTGAAAGTTGTTAAATTCCGCTAGCAACTTTTGATACAATTGTTCGAGATAATTAAAATACTCGCTGTTATCAGATCTGATGAGCGAAAGTTTTAACTTGTCACGGGTACCACTAAAGCATATGCCTGATGTTTCATTATTAATTTCAACTGTCAATGGTTTGTCGTCCATCATTAGATATTTGATTTTGCTACTGTAGCTATTTGTCACTGTCAAATTTTCAAACATTATTATTAAAGTTTAGATAAAATTTTAGTTTGCAAAGATAATGTCAAATATATCTCTATCATCATGACAATACCCAAGTGCAAATGTATCTACCCCATTTTTGCAATAACGTTTATCATTAAAATTGCTCAAACCGCGTTTGATAAGGACATCTGTTTCGAGCTTATGATGATTTGTCCGAATTGACATAGCTCTTATAAAACTAATACCACCATCAAGCGCGTACTTGTAGTCATCAAATTTTATAAACTTTTTAACAAAATCACGAGGCAGACCTTTTGCTTTTTTTGTTATTTTATTATTGTCTAACAATACGGCATACATTTTACTACGTAATCCGATAAAGTATTTGATAGCGCTCGAGTTCATTTCATCTTTAAACTTACCAATAACCTTTTTATTTGTGTCGTCATGAAATTTACTGTCACGTGGATAATCGGAAAGATCAAACAGATGTCGATTATTATACATATCCTGATAGATGTCCTCACATTCGATTTCATATACGAGCGAATCAGTATCAGTAAACAATAATCTACTAGCCGGCCACTGATTTTTAACAAAAGTGTAATGAAAATCGTACATCATCCACTTTGATAAATCTAACACTGCAGCTCCAACATAGATCGGCTTGTTTAGTTTTAGATTTGTTTTTCTTCTTTGTATCGCAACAAGATTTTCATTAAATATTTTCATGCTCACAAAATCATCGTCTGACACAAGTTTGATTCTGCGATTGACATCATTAACTATTTCAATATTTACGCGTTTCCTAATATTCTCCATCGTCTTACCAAAAACAGAATTGTTCATCAGTTTGAAAAAGTTTTTCTCAAAATCAGTTTTTGCCGCAGCTCTTCTTGTAGTGTTTGAGTTAATATAACCTCTCATCCACGGTGACTGATTAAATTTTAGTACGCGATGAACTTTTCTCTACACAAGACCAGCATCGACTGCTTGTTTTAAAACTTTGTAATGCAAAACATAATTACGTTTATGAAGCAAATTTGGTACTAGTTTCTTTACCATAGAATGTTGTCTTGGTAATGCTGACGCTTGTTGTTCTTCTGATAACAAACTATATTCTATAACCATCGATTCCGCACAGAAAGGATAATCGTTATGTAATTTGTGTAGCGAAGTTGGATAATCGAGATCAACTTCAACGAAATACGAAACATCGTCGGGTATCTTTTTTTCTGTCTCTGATAGAAATTGATCAGCCGTGATCCAATGAAATCCACCAAACGGCATTGATTCTGCCATCGAATACCCGTACAAGTTATTGCAATCTAGATAAACTATATACTTCGAAGGAAGGTCAGGATTATACTCTTTCAAATATTTGTTGTTTGCTTCAGCGTACTTCTTCGTTATCACGCTAATACCGCCTCGGATACCTTTTTCGATAAAATTGAACATATCAACATCAGTCAGTAATTCCAACCTTACCTTACTAAACTTTAACAGAGCATCCCATGACAGTCCGGGGGCAGAATAATACCAGCAAGGATCTAGTCCGTAATTATTATAACTCACTTCTCGAAAACTTTCAAAAACATCTGCTAATAATAACACGTCAGTTTTCAAATGCAAATCGTGATAATCACCAAAAGTCTTACAATCAAACTCTTTCCAGATATCTTGTGCATACTTGTACTCGTCATCAGTTATATTTTCATTTTTAAGTTGTGAGTAAAATTTGTCTTTGCTAGGTAAAGATGTTTCATCAAATTTACTCCAATCGTCGAGATATTCGTATGGAAGAACTCCTTTTTTAGCTAATAGATTAAATTTATCTCCAAAACAGTCTCTTAGGTTATTAAATTTACTACAACCTTTTACTAGCGCATCTAACGATGCTGCCATAAACTGCAGGCTGTCAATAAAACGTAATTTACCTAGCGTAACTGACATATACTTTTCAAAATTATTTGGGATGCATTTGATGATGTTATCGAGTTTTAGACGAGATTTTATATCAGGATCACCAAAAGCTTCTACTATAATATGGCTATCATATCCTCGAAAATTGTGAAGAATAACTGGAATAAAATCTGGAGCGTGAAATTTTAAATTACACTGGTCATGAGCCGCTCCACGATACTGTCCGGTCAAATGGCAATGGTCACGTAATTTTTTGTTGTCAGTATCAAAAGCTTTTTCACAAATATAACAAATTTTCGCTTGCTCGTGATCAGATTCTTGTTGAGGTGTTAATTTTAACATTGGCGTTACTTTTTTCAAACGATAAGTAATATTATCAACTTCATTAATCAACTGCTTGAGAAGCCAGACAGCTGGATTTTTACCACGATAGAGTTGGATTGGTTTAGATAATCTCGAATCAGCGCAACAAACTACCTTGTACGCTACTCCGCACGGAACATGATTTTGAATTTTTCTTGTACTCGATTGGTTAGGATCATTTTCTACGCCAAGTACAGGTTGAAGTAAGCATTCGAAATCGACGTATATGACGAAAGGAATTTTTAGTTTATGATTATGATGGACAAACTGTAACACGCTATCTTTTTTAGATGGCATTGTTATTCTTTGTACGTCACTACAGTACTGCAAATGCTTTTGTAATGTTTCATTGTCTCTGCAACCGTGCAAGCAGCGATAACAAAAGAACTTTTTGTTCCTATTTTTATTGTACTGTTTACCAACTAGTCCGTTAAAGTTTTTAATCCAAATGTAATGATTTTTATAAAACAGTAAATTGATAGTCGATTGTGAAGCTTTTTCTGAAATATACCTCGGATAGACATTTTCTTTTTCATCTAATCCGAAAACGTTAATCGAAATATTATTTTGCTTTTCAAACTTTGGTATTTGATTTTCTGCCACTGGAAAGTCAATACCAGCACAATTTAATCTTGACACGTGACTGATATATTTTTCAACGCGATCAGCGTGTTTTTCTGCTGGAAATAGTGCGGAAAGAACAGCCCATTGGAAACATTTGTTATCTACGTTTTTGATGTTTATACAACATCTTTTACTTTTTATTTTTGGTGGCAGGTCGATATACGAACTACCGCGTAATGCGTCATATTTCATCGTATGAAACAAAATTTCCTTGATCATTTCAAACTTCCAACCCGAACCTAATTCGGTAAATTCTTCTATTTTTTTCCAAATTTCTTGGTGTATTTCATTAGATAGTGATAACAGATCAGTCCCAAGCAAAACACGTCTAGATTTTGCGTTGATGTAAGGGTCTGCAATTTCCTTGTTAGTAGATTCTTCCGTCACAAGTAGTTTTAAAAATATAACGTGATATTGCACTAACAATCTTAGACCCTTGTGTTTTTCAAGCTCACGTTTTACAGTCGTCTGTAGCAGATGAAAGAGATTTGTTTCAGAAAAATTTACTAAAACGTTTTGATTATCAAACTGATAACTATTGTCAAAACCTGTAAAAGCAGTCGCTATTTTAACAGGTTCTCCCATAAGACTTCTCTTGGCTATATCACGCAATTTCAACTTTATTATATTATAATATAATCTCTAATTGATAATTTACCTCACACTGCGCATGCGCTAAACAACAATTAGAGATAAAAAATATCACCTATAATATAATGACAGTAAATCTGACAAGCGCACGTGAGCAAGAGGTATATCATGTTTATCCGAAGTACAACCTGTACGCTGGAAATGCACTTGGTTCGGTTATTAATATCATTACTGGAATATCTGTTGGTAAAGCAACGCCAGCGGGTTATATGATTAGTGTAAAGGGAGATAATACTGAAAGAATTACGATGTTTAGAAAAGATTTTATTTACACGTTATTTTGCGATGACATTCCAGAGGGGAAACGAGTATATCATTATAACGGTAAAGTCACTGATGATAATATTGAAAATTTATCCTTACAAGACGAGTTTCAGCCGCATCCGGTCTTTGATTTATACGAGGCTAACGATCGCGGTATTATTAGAAACAGAAAAACTAAAAAAGTTCTTAATAATATGAGCAATATGGGATATATCAGTGTGACTGTTAGAGGAACATCGACAGATCGAGTTTGTTATACTGGTCATAGGTTTGTTTACGAGGTGTTCAACGGATCTATACCCAATGGTCTGGTTATTAATCATATCAATAATGTAAAAACAGACAATCGATTGGAAAATCTGGAGCTAGTGACCCAACAGGAAAATGTGAGTAAAGGACAAAATAGTAATGGTATTAATTTTAGATGCCCCATAAAACCTGTTATTTCGTTAAACCTTGAAACGGATGAGGAGATCAAATTCAAATCAATTACAGCTGCGGCGAAATATTATAATATAAATCCCAGAGCAGTAAAATTTGTAGCTGATGGAGCAACAAAATCAGCTTTTTCAAACAAATATGATGCTAGTATTATTTTTAGATATGATGATTAATAATATTTTGTAATTCGGTTTTAGTCAAACAATGATGAGCAAATGCTATAATATCATCGCAATCAAATTTTAGCGTCGTTACTGCACTTTCATTAATTTTATTTTTTTCTGCTTCTGTTAGTAATATTTTATGAGAATCACCTTGCATTACAATAACGTCAACGGAATATGAACTATAACCTGACAGGCATTTTCTTACCGCTTCGGTCAGTTCGTGGTAGTTTATTATATTAACTTTTTGGTGATATTTTACTTTGTCAGTCATCTTATAACAACAAATTAGATAAAAAGTATATTATAATATGGATATGATGAAACGACTCGTTCAACTATACGAAGAAGATACTAGTGATATCAGCGATAAGGTCTCAACAATCTCTAATGATATGATAGACAAATCTGTTGGTTATAACGAAGATGATATTTTATATAACAACGAGTCTGATGATGGTGAAATAGTCACTGTTACTGACAGATCTAATTACCGCAGACCAACCACTGGAAAATATAATGTCAAGTATCACATTGCTAAAAAAATTATAAAATTTAATTTTACCGTTACCGAACAGCAGGTATTTTTGCAGTTAATCAGACCTTTTTTAAACATTAAAATTCCAGACCGACAGAAAAATATAAAATTTGATTTCATCTTTGTCAAGATTTTTAATCTAATGATGATCTCTGACGATCGCAGACAATATCTAATATCATTATGTAAACCAGTAAAATGCAAATCTATCAAACGAAAGTATGAGGAAATTTATAATAGCATTATTTCACAGTCGATAAAATCGACCGGGTTGGAATCCAGCTGTTAAATTTATCACTATACCCACGCCATTTGACTAAACTTTTATCTCCTTTTTTCCTAATCACTTTTTCGATAACGAAAACATCTTGTTCAGTTTTTTGTAGTTCTTGTTCGTAAAAACTACCTACTATAGGTTCCCCTGCCAGATCTTTTAACGCGTACGTTACAGGTACTGTTAAGAGTACTTTATCAACAACAAATACTTCTTCGCTCCAGTTTGGAGTAAATCCTTTTTCTAATATCTTTTTAGTCAAAGAGATTCTAACTTTATCACCGACCTTAAATTTATGTCTGCGGTACATGTTTTCGTTTGCTAATATTGGATTTTTGATAGCGTCATTGGGTGACATTTTGATGGTTCGATGGTTCGTGTTATTATATTCGCCTACGATTTGAGAAAGGTCATCGATGTACTTGTTGGTGTTTTTAGCTGTCATATGTTTGTGTAATTTTTCGTTTAGCGTGCGATTAAATCTCTCGACAACAACGCTTTTGCCTTCGTTTCCTGTAACGTATTTTTTAATATTATTTTGTTCTAGAAACTGCTCAAACTTTTTGTTAAAAAACTCGGCTCCATGATCAGTCCAGATTTTGTTTGGTTTTCTTTCGGTACTTGTTATTATTTGTTTTAACGCATCAGTGATTGACGTTCCTGTTTTATCTGAAACTGGCACACTAAAAGCGTATTTGCTGAAAACATCTATAACGTTAAACAAATATTTCTTTGGAGCGCCATCAGCGCCAACGTTAAACTGAGCCATATTAGATACATCTACCAAATCTATTGCCCAGATATCATCTACAGCGTTTGCAACAACTTTACGTCTCGGAAACTTTTTTTTTTAGGTCTGTGTAGTTCGACTGCAAGATCATCGTATAATTCTTTTCCGAGTCGAGACTCTCCGAGTCCGAGTTTATATTTTGCTCCTATCATTCCCTGAACAAATCTTCTATCAAAACGTTCTCGTAGATTTGTTGGCTCCATATCATGTAATTCGTCTAACATTACTTTATCACAATCTGCTTTCGAGTTTTCATGATCACGATAACAGATATCGTGACGCATTGCTATTGCATCCACTTGATTATAAGGCTCTTGTCCCGGCAATGGATTATCGTTTTCATCTAGTTGTTGGTCTAGCGGATTCCACGGACCAGTATACCGATGACCTGGCAAAGTCCAACCGCATTTTGGTTTTGGTAATTTACCAATTAGTTTATGTATATCTATACCTAACCCTATTATTTCTCTGTTGTTACAACGTTGACAGTACGTAATGATTTTATCTTGTTCTATGCAAAGATCTTTGTCACAATCACAATTGCATTTCATTTTATTTTATTTTGTTTCATAAGATTAATCGTCGATCAAGATAACTCTATCAACGATAGATCCTACTTGTTTTTTCAAAAACATACTTTTCTTTCTACCACAGATTGCACAAATACTTTTTAACATCGTTCTATTATTTTTCGTTTTTTCCGTCATCTCATCCTTGTTCTCTGTTTTAGTTTTGCATTTGAGACAGTATGTTGACATTATTATATCAAGGAGTTTAGATAAAATTGATTGCAATCTTATCATTCGCATGAGAAGGATGCTCATCAAATTGTAAAATAAACTTTAAAAAGTTTTTACTCCCAGAGCTTTTACTCTGGTGCATTTGTCTGACAAACATGATACAATAATAACCACAAGCTGATGTTCCAATCGGCTGTAGTTGATTAGACGAATAATTTATTTTATCAAATTTTTTAAAAATATATTTTTTTATGAGATCGCTTGGAGGAAGTCCGAACGAATCAAAATAATTGTTATCGTGGACAGCAACCCAGTGGGTGCCAGAGCCATCATTTAAGTTTTCAATATTTACAACACAAGAACCGCCTGTTGGTACGTCATCGAGTTCATCCTTGGAAAATACTCCTCGAAATCCAACAACGTCCTTCAATTTTTCAATGATGTCAAAATTGCTCAATAACGTCTGGTCCCTGGTAGAGTTAATCCGCGTCCGATTCCTAGTAAGTTTGGCAGCAGACTTCCCGCTAGTCCCGCTAGAAGTGGAGCGAAAGGAATAATTCCTCCTTGTTTTGTTTGTTTGCGTTTTGTTGTTGTCTTTTTTTTCGATGATTTTGTTTTTTTCGGCGACTTTTTTGTTGGCATTTTATTTTATACTGTTACATAAAATTAACGATAGATTTGTTTGATACCACGACCTTCGACTGCTTTCTTCGTTGCGCCAGAGACTGCTCCTGACGCAGCCGCAAGTCCAAGTGTACCAAGTACTGGTAAAACTTTGCTAGCTATTATTGATAACGCTGGTCCAAAAAATCCACCTTCTTTTGACATTGCAGTTACCTGAGAAACAGATAATTTCAGCACAAAAGGTTTGTTGCGATCGAGTTTATTGATTTGTTGTTGCGTTAGCATGACTTTTACTGCAATTTTATTTGAAGTTTCCGGAGAGATCATCAAAGAAACAGAGCTGCGTTTAGCAACAGCTGCTGATAATTTTTCAACTTGACCAGATGTTAGGTATATTTCTCGAGTTGTGTATTTGGTTTTCATAATGTTATATCCAAGTTGTTAGATTAAACTTGTACTGTCATTCTTCCTTTGATTGAATCGATGGTCAGAAATCGATCACTAACCAATAGCGCGTATACGTTATACTGTTCACCTGGCACATCGCCCAGTGTCCACGTGACCTCAATATCTGCAGTCGATCCCACAACACGCTCCAAATGTTTTGATACATCAAAGTAAAAGATGGGATAGAGCGATCGAAACTCTTCTATTGATATTTGAGATCCACTGTCCGCGTTCTGATATTTTTGCATTGCTTCCATAAGATACATGTACGGCCGAGAGATGTTTCTGGTGGTGTCTACGGCAAAATTACATTCGATTGCACGTTCGGGATACTGTTTGGAATTTACTCTCACAAATATTCGTCTAACGTCTGGGTTATCGAATACGGAGTTGTTTATTTCCTGATTGTTACGACGTGCTTGTCGTTGAAATACGACGAACAAGTGTCGCGGTAGTTGTTCGCTGGGCGTGGTCGTTACACGCCACGTGTAATCAGTCGCGTTGGAAATGGCTGTTTGATAAATCCTGTTCTGTTGGAAGTGTATCTTTTTTGTAAAGGTGGCTAGTAAAGATTCGAGCTCCATCATTTTAGCTAATGAAGGGACAACCCGAGGCATCCACAGTGCTAATCTTGTAATAGAAAACTGTCCCTCAGCCACTCCACCGGCGTGTATTATACAATCGTTTTGATCAGCTCGATCTAATATAAGCGTATGTTTTATTCCTCGAAACACTTTGTTATAATCACGGCAAAATCCAAAGATTGTGCTTAACGGTAGCATCATCGTTATTTGGCGAGATTCTGCGGCAAACGCTTTTCGTTTAGCAAATCCTTCGTTAAAATTTAATCGTCGTAGATTTTTATTTGCGCTTCTTATTGCATCCGCTACTATAGCACCACCAGCTGCATCTGCGGTTAATGCTGGAACAGTATGTCGTGCAGCTGCATTAGCTCCAGTTGGGTTTAGAATAAGTCTGTTTGCAACATCAGCATCACCTAGCTCTCCAGTTTTAAACTCGTTCGACACAGTTGTCCCTAGTCCAGTATCTTTGAACCACATCATATTTGTGGCTATTGATCTGGAATAGTCATCGCTAAACGAAACGATGTTTAGTATTGTACTCGCTATGGGTAAGTGCATCGAAATATCTTCTACGGTTTGATTGGCCAGTTGGTATCGTGCACTCTTAAACAAGCTCCAACCATTATTGACGAGAGCGATTTCTGCATCAGCTGCAATATCACCACCTGCTGCAGTTAATATTCGGCCACGCACTTCTAACATTGCCTTATGGGGTAGTAGAAACACGTCCTCGTCTCTTGTGTTAAAAGTTCTAACTCCGGTTTTATTCGGTTCGTTCGAGTTCTCATCGAGATACTCGACATACTCTAATTCTGTTACAGCATCGTCAGTATCAATTTCTTCTGCAAAGTCGAGATAGTTTTTAGCTGACATTTATTTTATAATCGTTACACAAAATTAAAAGGCAGCAGGGGTCATCGGTTTTGTTTTCTTTACAAGTTTACGTACTATTTCTTCACCACTCGGCGACAATAATTTTTTTGTTGTAGCTATCATAGCTCGTTTTGTTTCTTCTGTTGGCGCAATATCTGATATTACTCGTTTTATTTCAGACACCGTAGGTGTTGTTGAAGGTCCTTTAATCTTATCAGCAATCTTTTGCCCTAATGCAGTGCCTGCTGAAGATGCCGCCCCTGTCGCGAAAGCTTTACCGGCGTCAAGTGCAATGGGCGCTACTTTACACGCGATTCCTGGAATATTCTCGGCAATTGTTGTAAATATATTTCCAAAAAATCCACCTACGATTTTTCTTCGATAAACTTTTCTTCGTCTCATTTTATAAAATTATGTACACAAAATCACATTCCTAGGCAGTGCGTAGGTGTAAGTAATACGTGACTATCTCGTTGTTCACGTCTATTTGTCGTCCAGATTGGTCTGTGAGTTGCATTGTAATGCTTGTAATTTGATTCTCAGGTGTTATTGGATAGGAGATAATCTGTCGCGGATTGATTTGCATGAGAGAACCCGGTGGGACTTCTGGTGAGAAACTGTAGATCGTTTGCCCGCGGTTGCCTTTTGACGTATAAGATCCAGATGCGATAGAGCAATTGATGAGTATTGTATTTACTTCTGTGATATCTACTGGTAGTTCTCCATCAAATGTCAAAGATTTATCTTCACCGGTGGTATAGTATAAAACTCTAGTAAAACCTAACATCTTTCCAAAACTTCTTTCTTCAAAGAGGACTTTCATATTTCTTTTCACTGTTATCCTAGCTCGTAAGGTGTTATAATTCGCCGCTAATTCGAAATTATCAGCATTCCCACCAGCTTTTGTTAGAAGCTCTTTTATTGTTCTGTTTAGATCAGTAATGTTATAAGCTCCTTGTGGAATCTGTAGTTTGTATTGTATATCAATAAACTCTTTTTGTGATGTTGGAGATTGTTTAACATTAACGATTAAAATTTCATCATTAATCCCAGTTTTAATATTTGGCATGGCGTTCCAACAAGTACAAGAAATTAATCCAATCTCATACTGTTTTGCAGGATCTAGTTCTATTGGTGGGTTGTAATTTACTGTAAAATTCGCGCTGTTTCCTATTATTTGTGACGAAT
The DNA here is from genome assembly GCA_016746295.1 of Potamilus streckersoni. Taxonomy (NCBI): domain Eukaryota; kingdom Metazoa; phylum Mollusca; class Bivalvia; order Unionida; family Unionidae; genus Potamilus; species Potamilus streckersoni. Next base: position 281,280 of record JAEAOA010002237.1, read on the forward strand.
CAAGCAATAATGTTGTTTGCATTATACTAATATTTTAGATAAGATCGCGGTGTAAAATTTCGTACTCGGATGATGTTAGTAATCAACTCGATCTTAGATGATCAAGTATATCAATAATTTCGTTATCAATCTCTACACTTTCATTACCAGCTTCTTTAGAGGATATCAGCAGCATTAGCCGATCGACTATGTCTGCGTTTGATGTAAAAACTTTAACTCCACCTCCAGTTCTTTCTTCCGGTAATCTTTTATCTCGATCATCTTCGTATTTATCAAACAATCTTTTAAAATTCCAACCTTTACTATAACCTTCTGGTTTATTTCGATATCGTTCTGATGTTTTAAGAAAAACATCAGCAATAATTCCATATCTTATCTGATCAAATAATACTAGAAAATTCTTTCTATCTTTTTGATCTTTAATTTCTTCATCAGCACGTGAGCCCTCTTCTACAATTCTTTTTAATTTTTCAATCAAATTATCATACTTTTCTTTTGGCCAATCTCGAATACTATTAATATTAGTGATATCATATTTTTCCATAAACTCTTCATACTCGGAATCGTCTATTTCTACCCTAGCTTTCTTTCTAAAAAATATGATAGTATCCTCAAAAGGCATTATTTTTATCATACTTTCTTGTAACGTTTTTTGTTTCTCAGCTAATTCCTCAGTTTGTTCTGACACTTTTTCTATTAACCTCCTTAACTCGTCGGGATTAACAGCCTTTGTTGTTATAGCTATCTGAAGTGCAAGAGGGTTGTTTATTAATCTATCAAATTCAACCTGTCGTGCAATAGAATCAACAATGTCTCTTACAAGTTCTTCTGCAATTTTTTTATTTTCTTCTTTTGATCTTTCTCCAAGTAAACCTAACAATCCTTTTTCTTTTATTTTTGCTAGTTCTTCCGGAGACAATGTTGGTATTTCTGGCTGCTTGCCAAGCATCGCCTCAGTAACAGGTTTGAAAAATTTGGTTCTTTCTTCTTCTGCTTGAACTTGTCCACGTCGAGCTTCTTCCACCTTTTTCTTAAAAGCCGCACGAGTTTCGAGAAAATTTTTTAGTAATTCGATTTTCTGTTGATGTTTGTCCATTATTTTTATACGCTTTACAAAATTATATCATAGAAACGTCTCAAGGCAACAACGAAACATCTTGGTTGGATCACGCGCTAGCTTGTCAAATAAAAAGAAACTATATCTATCTTTAGTTGCTCGATGATATAATTCGATAAATTTATCTTTTGTAACATCACCACATTGTTCGTTTGCAATATTTCTCACATCCACATTATCTAGTCCGGGAAATAATATGAAACAACCCGTATTTCGCCTAATAAACCTATCAACATTATAAAAACCTTGGGCAAGATAAACAGAATTGCATCTTTTATTACGTGATAGTGAAAAATATGATCTAATCTTGTTCATTTCCTCATTGTTTAGCGGAATATCATCAAAGACGATTATCTTCTGCTCTAACGAATCGAGTTCATTCACTGGAACGAGTTCTTCTGGTTGTTTTATCAAAAATATATCATCACCAATGCCAAGGTCATCACGAAGTTTATCATTATACTCGTTTAATAATTTGTATTTGTCTTGTTGGGGGTTGATGGTGTAAATATACACCTTATCATAGTTAAAGTTATTATTGAGTAAATGATTTAATAACAAATTTGTTTTACCAGATCCAGTTCGCCCAACAATAAGATAATGACAGTCTGGAAGTTCATTGTTATGTTTATGCTTCACCAATCGCTCGGTGTCAAAGTTTATTATCTTCGCCATCGTATAATTTTATGTTATATTAATCCAACAATTTTGTGTAGAACGGTATGTATAATGAGCTACTATACAAAGTTTGGAACATTAGCAGTAGATTTATTAACAGAAGGTTACCAGGGTGACTTATCCAAGTATGCGACTCTTGATAAGCTCAAAAATGAAATCAACAATTTGTTAAACGTTGCAAGTGTAGATCCAAATGAAGTTGTAGTTTTCCAGGACAAACAAGGACGATTAAAGACGAGTAATGTACAACTATCAGATGTACTAGTACGAAATCCTACTGCAGTTGCTAATAATATTGTTACTTTTAACAATCAAGGTAAGATAGAAGATTCGGGAAGGTCAGTTAACGATTATGTTAGAAAAGCAGGTGATTTATTTACGGGGAACATTGTTATGAACCAGAACAAGATCACATACCTTGGAAACCCAACTGAGGATAATGACGCTGCTACTAAGAAATATGTTGATGATCAGGAATCAAAGTACGTGTCGATGCATGGCGGTATAATGCGTGCATTTCTCAACATGAACAATAATGGCATCAATAATCTTAGAACACCAGAGTTTGATTTTGATGCTGTAACAAAGAAATATGTTGATGATATCAACAATGAAATCACCAAGTTCAAAACTGATTTTACTAATCACATCACCACGTTTTTAAATTTTCGCAGAAACATAAACAAAACCAATAACGAATTTTTTGGAAGTCCGCCGTCTGTTGATATTACACTCGATAATATTAATACAAAACTCAACGATATTATTAGTGGAATTCCTAATATTGTTGAGAAAACAAGTATGATTAAAATTCCTCACAAGCAGATTAAAAATATTGTTTATACTGTTGCTTCTGGAATGTCTACTTGGTCGCCGCAAAATAACACTCTCAAACATACTGCAGAGGTCACTGGTGTGTATAGATTGTCTGTGTTGAGCAGTGCAAAGTTTAATATATTTACATTATTTCCATGGCGTCACTCGACTGATAATTTCTCTGGAACCGTGTCTATTGTGTTAAACAAAGATGTTGAAGAAACTTTTATGCTAATAGCTGATGACAAAAAATTAACTGCTGCGTCATATTGGTATTGTCTGGAATTTGTGGCTGAAACACCTCAACTAGTTACTTAATCAAGCCTGAGATTATGTGAACAAATATTATAATGAAAAAAGTATAGTTGATTTCAATCATATTTCAAAAGATATTCCAGAACAGGATGTTGACGCACTAATACAATACTACAAATATTATCACAAAAAACTTTGGTGCGTAAAAAAATGCTACAAATATTATAACAAGATACTTCGAGTAATATCATATCTACCCTTGTTAATGACTAGTTCTGGCATAATTTCAAGTGGTATATCATTAAACCCGTTTTTGTTAATCATATCCGGTGTTGGTGTTTCTCTTACAGCAGCTTGTAAAAAAGTTGAACCTAAAATTTCGATAAAAAAGCACGGCTGCTTAACATCAATTATAACTTACAAAAAACTACTTGATCAAATAAGATCTTACCTACGAGGAGTAAAATATAGTATGGACGATTTAATACGTGAATTTCGTATTATTGACAACATGTTAACAGATATTATACCCAAGAGGATCAGCAAATATGAGAAAGATTATCAAAAGAAGTATGAGTAACATAAAATTTTATCTAAACTTAAGATATAATATAACTAAAATAATATCATTTTCATTCTAATGCTAGTTTAATTTCCACCTTGTTAACTGAAACGTTCTAATGCACAGTTTAATTTTCATCCTGTTATCTGATAAAAAATTTGTGGTAAAATCTATTTGCCGTCTTTAGAATAATCATATTCCACACATACGCTGTTCTAACAAATTCGTCACTTCTGTTGACAGAGCTTATCGCATTCCAACACCTGTTGTTTTGTCTGGTTACAAAATGCCTGTCTACATAGTAGTAGTAGAGGGAAATGAGAGTTTCATCACACTTTATCTTTTTACCCTCCAAACAAGTATAAATTATAGTCCTAAATTATCCCCTACTACCCCTTTTCCAAAATAGTGAAATGAGGGTTTGGAGGGGGTGGGGGAGGGGGAGGGTGGCGGTGGGCCAAAACCCTCATTTCACTATTTTGGAAAAAGGGGTGGGGATAATTTAGGACTATAATTTATACTTGTTTGGAGGGCAAAAATATAAAGTGGGCCGAAACCCTCATTTCCCTCTACTACTTTTATTTTCTCATTCGTCATGGATTATTCTGAATCCCTCGTCGATGGCCCCTCTGAGATCTCTCTTCAATTCTGGTATGTTATAACCCGGTAGTTTAAACGTTGGAATATCTTCAACGGGGATTTTATATTTCTGTGCAAAAAAAATTACCTAATTCAGGATCACCTGCTATTTCTTGAATGGTTTGAGAATGATATTTTTCTGCGTCATCGATAATTTTATTACATGTAGCTACCACGCTGATGAATTCGTCTTTAGTGAGAGAACCAGATCTTAGAGATACTAACAATAACGAAAGATCATTATTTATCGCTGTGAATCTATCAGTAATACGACGTTCTTTTAACTTCTCATTAAACTTTTCATTCAACTTTTTCTTCAATTTCTCCTTCACCTTTTCATCCCTCTCTTTCATCAATTTCTCTATTTGCGCCTTCATGAACTTTAAAGTGCCAGTCGCGATCCCCTCACGAATTGCCTTGCCAAGAAGATTAGAAGATATACTCCTGCGATTTCTATTACCTTCTACTGGATTCTCGGATGCTATCTTATCAGTGATATAATCAGACTTTACCGGCTCGGGTATGGAAGTGCTAGCATTTCTACCAGGTGGATCTTCGGGCCATCCTAATACTGTTCTTATTGAACTGTTATAAATATCTACAACATACCCAGGAGAGCCTATTTCAATTGCAGATGATAGTGTTGGTTCATGAACTGTTATCGCGATTTTTGATTCCCTTCTAGTAATAGATTTTATTCTACGTTGCAATTCATTATTAATTTGCTCAATTTGATAGGACCCAGTTGGTATTGAAACAACGTTCCAATCTGGAGTGTCATCTTTTTTATTCCTATACGCAAACACCAGAGAAATATTAGGTCTCTGACCACCAAATGGAACTGATGTAATATTAGGCCAACTATGATACACTCGTAATTTTGCCAACGCGATTTCCTTTACTGAAACAGGGGAAGGGAAATTCACACTGAATTCAGAGTTTGTTGACGATATTGATATCATCTTTGTTTTCCGCGGAGTGGTATTTTCTGCTATCCGCTGAAGTAGTTGAATCTCTTGCGACATTATTATTATTATTTACAATGTCTAATTTTGCAATAAATGAAAAAACGCTAGCGTTTTTAATCGCAGTATCATAAATACGTACCATCGCGGAGAACTCGTCTTCGGTAATTATCGTATCATCAATCGATGATGACATCAACAAGGACAATTGTGAGTAACCGTTAGATACTGTTTGATGTTTTACTGTATAGTCGTTAAGTTTTTCTTGAGAACACGATGATATTTTTTTAGTAATAGCATTTGCAATTCCAGCAAATGTTGTCACCGCGGAAATAGCAATTGGGACAGCAATCGGAGCTACCATTGTTACTGAAGATAGTATAATAGCAGCACCGGTCATTATACCAGATACCGAGTATACTGTAACATCAATCGCGGTAATTCTCCTGCGATATTTTTTAATTTTTATTTCATACTCATCAATGAGTGTTTTGAGTTTCGTTAAAAACTCTTTGACGGTATCATAGCGATATTGCGATGACGGAGTCATAGTATTTGAAAACCTCAAGTGGTTTCTAATTGTTAAAAATTCTAATTCCGATCAGCTACAAACTCCAGGCACCAAACAAATGATGTCTGATTTAAATTAAGATCAGTGCTTGTTATTGTAAACCGTTTGTATTCACCCACGTCAATAGTCATTGAAATTAATATCATTGTTATACAAAGAAACATTAACCGCTTTTTGGATTCTTTTTATCGGTGAATACATTTTAGGTAGGACATATCTTCCATGTTTCAATTGTATATTAATTTGTTCAAATTCATTCAAAAGTCTGTCTTCATTAAAAAATTCAGAAAGTACAATTCCTTGATTTCTTAAATTTGATATTTCTGTGATGATAGATGTAATATCTTGAAATTCCATTTATTGAATATTATTAATAATGTATTTTCTTTATCTTTAAAATATTATTTAATATTGTTTAAGCCCTTAATACCCAATCCAACATACAAAAAAGGACATATACAATGCTTGGTCATCTCCTTCGAGTTAATAGGACGATAGTTAAGCATACATTAAAGACTTATACAATACCCTAACCCCCAATTGAGTTCAAGGGCGGGCTATATGGGTATTAGACTCAGAAACCATAAGCGGTTTCACACAACATGTAACATATAACATGAAGCCTCATTTGGATATCTTTCACGCCAAATGACGTCAAAGAGGCACAGAGGGGGGACAGCACATTCTTGGAACTCATTTGGGTGCCTTCGCATTCAAATAAGCTAAGGGCCAAAAACATAGAATCTCCGGCGGAAGCTCTAACGTAATAAAGATTATATTAGAGCTCCCAGAAGATATGTTGTGGGGGGACAGTACATTACATATAGGATGGTATATATACAATGCGATTATATAGGATGGTATATATACAATGCGATTATATAGGATGATATATATATACAACGCGATTATATAGGATGATATATATACTAGGGACAGCACATTCTTGGAACTCATTGAGTGCCTTCGCATTCAAATAAGCCCAAGGATTACATATAGGATGGTATATATACAATGAGATGATAGGATGGTATATATACAATGAGATGATAGGGACAGTACAGGACGATACAAACATGAAACGACGGGGCGGACTTACTACACCCAATCTACCAATCAAAAGCAACCCAAGAAATTAACCATGGTTGCAGTTGAGAAAAAATCAACCACACCATGTCAATGGCGTGGGTAGTTTTGATTGGCATACTGGGCTTCGCTTAAAGCCCCAAGCGTATACAGCTCATATTATATATAAGGCGATAATAAGGCCAGTGTCGATAAACGAGTGTGTATTTATTTCCCTAGCATTTCATAGTGAAAATTGTGTAGTAATTTCAATGGAAACTAAATATTTAAATAAAACATTAAAAAAAGGAATACAACTGTTAAATAATAGCAAAATTTTTATTAATTTCTATAATATTACGTGTTTATTTAATCGTAATAATAATGGATTCATGACGAGATAACTCTGTCATGGGACCTGTCATACTATATGTATTTATACTAAAAAACTGAATTACATGTAATGTGCTTTACTATTTTGACCTCACATACAATCTATTTTAATTTGTATTATTAAATTACAAAGTAATTTGTAATTACAAAATAATTTCATTTTCATCCAAAATCTAAACAGCTGTTAACGTGCGAAATTGGGATTTTTAAAAAATCTATTAATAGAACCTTGACAAAGAGTGTCTTGTTACGCGCGCGTTCCGGTACAACGACCATATTTACTCCCTGTTTGTGTGGATGTTCCAGCTACTGACCTTGGCTGTTCCAGCTACTATCATTTACTTTTTTAATACATGTATGCGTGGACATTGCGAATAAGTATTGGAAAAAAATATATGTACATAATAGCTTATACTGAGAATAAATAAAATGATATTAACGCGAAACGCTTTTAACGTTTTTCCCTATGGAAAATAACACAGAAAATCGACTATTTTACCCTATGGTAATTGGTCTGAATTGTAATAAAATACCATAAAATCATGCAAAAATGACACAAAAATTGGCTAAAATAGCATCAAATAGCATAAAAAAGGATCATTAAAAATTTTTTTATTTATAATAAAAACTCACTATTGAGAGTTATCTTGTAAATAGGAAAACTTTATTCTATGTCCATTTTTCTTTGAGATAGCTGTTTGATAAATCCCTTCAGCAACTTTTCGCACTGAAGGCATACATATTCCAAAATATTTCCCTGCAGCATTCATTGATTGAAAAATTCTTTTTTCATTCGTCGCTGTATCAAATGACTGTACTGGTCTCTTTCCAACTGATTTACAAGTCCCTGTCTTTCCCTTTTTTTGTATTATCACTTTGAGAAATGCATTGCAAATTTTCAAGAGAATTATTTTGAATATCAGAATCAATGTGATCAAAAACACAGCCATCTTTGATCGGTCCCATATAACACTCAAAGACTGCCCTATGACAGAGATATACCTTTCTTCCGGGTGTAAAACCCAAATATCCCCGATTATTAACAAATCCAACAGGTTTCTTTAGTCTACAGTGTCTAACAACACCTTTACGAGATATTTCATAATTAACAAGTTCGGGGTGAAGTCTGAATTCTTGCTCCATTTATATACAATAATACTATTTGTCTAATTCACATTTGCTTTATTTATAAATCTATTAATGTAGTCTTGAGGGGTTTTTATGATTTTTTTTGACAGAGTCATGGTTAGGGTCAATGATAGCGTTTTTTATTCGTTTATCATAATAACTTTTCAATTATCTAAACCGCTTACCTCCCCAATTGATACATAATTGTGATTTTCCTCTCACACCCAACCCACAATTTATGCATGGGGCCGGGCCTGTCGAATTATTTCTGACGCTCTGTAAGTGATGTCCACAGAATTCACCTCTACACGATTTATTGCATGGGGTTACTGATCCAATCATAAGCCATTTGCAGTGATTCATTATTTATAAACAAAATTTTCTATTTAAATGTTTGCTTTATTTATATGAATGAAGAATTCAAGAGATTATCGACAATCAAGCCTTATAAAAATATTAAATTCAATCTCGATAGAACCCTCGAAGACGTACCAAAAGAGAGAATAAATAATAGAAGTCTGATTAGAAAAATACGAGATTGTGTTAATGAGTTTAAACAGGACGGCGCATCACACACCTGGTCAACATTTAAAATTGATGGTGTTGTTGATGCTAGAATGAATGATGAAACATCAGCTATGATACTATCACAACTTGACAATAAAAGGTATTTTCTCAGAGTGAAATTCATTATCAATTTAGAATTGGGCGATTGGATTATACGGGACAAGTTTGATCCAATTCTCAAAGATAGGACAACAGTCATTGTTAGCCGTGATTCCAGACCAGGGCTGTTAACTGGAATTGATAAACCATACTATGAAAAAGCGTATTCTGAAACAGCAATTGTTTATGGGATATATCCGTTAAATAAGAAACCTGACATCGGAAAACTAGCACCAATGAAAGTCAACGTCAGTGGTAAAACCACTCAATTGTGTAGCAGAACGTGTAATAGAACACTTTACAAATGCACTCCGTGGGAATAAATTAACCGATCTAAGACGTAAAAAAATAGATCAATGGGAGCTAACAGTGAAAGAGAACGGAGCAACTATTTCCGATATAGCTAGATTGGAAAAGTCGCTGAGATTTCCGATAACCGTTTCAACGATAACCGGTGAAGTATTATACGAATCGAAATACAATAAAAACGGAGCTCCAATCAAAATTATTGATCATAACAAACACGCATGGACATCCGCGGTTACAATATTCCCGCGAAACAAAACAGTGAAGTATATCCCAGAAAAATTCTCCAAGGATGGTGTTCTCACTGAAGAAAGATTATTCGATGCTATTGCTAGTTTGTGTAAAAACGACCCTGTATCAGTATGGCTACTTCATAGTTTTGAAGATGAAGAATATCAATTCAATCAATTTGTGAGACCTAACGGTGAATTATATCGTACTGAAAGTCTACATAAAAAGATGAAAAAACTAGCAATAAGTCTCAGTGAAAACGCTAGCGTTTTTAATGGAAAATCCGACGATTACGAACAGTTACTTACAAATTGTTTTACAATTCCATCGGTTGCAGCTCATTTTGCAAGAAAGAAAAATAAATGTCAAATATGAAAGTGTTGCACCTTCTACGTTAGTCATCTGATACAGGCTGTCATTTCAAATCATTATCAATTCCCATGCACTATCTTGCAGTGAATTCTACTAAATTGAAAATCTACCTGTGTATTAACTCAATTGCTCGAGGTTTTTTTTTCCCATTTTATTACGTTCTTCAAATGATAACCTAATTCAATGGATTTTAAATTTTTCCAGAAAATTCAGTACAGTTCTGTTAATTCTGATAAACAAGCATTAGTAGAAACATTGCATCTTTTAGTGACCTATATTCATAGCAAATTTCAAGTTTGGTGTAAATAACTATTTTTTAGCAAGATTCGTTCAGTAGATTCTAATCAATACATAGCGTATATGTGATGGTTGGCATGTTTTTTTTTTTTTTTTAAATCCACTTGAAATAAAGTGACCCTATCAGGTTGCCTATTTTGCATTATTGTAATGAACATTTACCTCCATTACGAATTGCCAATGCATCATTTCCTAGACGATGTATGCTTTATGTATGGTATTATGTATAATGTAATTAATATGTATGGTATTATGTATAATGTAATTATCTAGAAAACAGCTTTCAGCATTTAGCAAGTAAATTTGTTACCTGCATTGTGTATTGTAGACTTGTGACGTTTCACGGGACAGACTGAGTATATATTGTAACCTTGTATGATTATTTTGTGTACATTTTACGTGCAAGTCATATCAATATAATGAAATTACCTTATTATCATGCATAGTTCCACCAGGACATGGTCAATTTATTCCATAATTCCAATCTTTCAGTGCCTTCACTTCCAATACATACCATTTTCACTCTTGGCCAGTGAGAAATATGAAATCTAACTATTGGTAGCATGACCTTCCTGTATAAATAGCACCAGTAATGTAGAGCTTCACTTGTCTTGTCACAGTTCAGAGCAGACGTAGGTAAAGTATCAGGTGACGTTATAACAAGTTCATAAATTCTCGAATGTTTTGAGTCATGTTGGATAAACAGTCAAGTTACTACCTAATGAAATTTGATATGCTTCTTTGACATTATGGGGAAGTCCAGAAATTATTATTGAAGAGGTGCCATTTGCTACCATATTGGTTGGTATGAATTCACCTTAATAATGGTGATAATTTACAAATGTAGACGAAAGATCATTACAATTTAAATAATCCTGGGAAACTATACTGGAGAACCACACAAAAAATTGTAACCCGGATTCGGCATTACATTATAGTGATTTTGGCCAGTCTAGCATTTTGCCTTTGGAGCTCAAAGGCATGTTTGTTGTGACCAGTTAGATTTTTTTAAATTCAATTTAAAGTGATTTTACCATCTGGAAAGAGGAAAAGAATTGCCAGCATCAACTAAAAAAGAAAGGTTCCTTTCTATATTAAATTTAGTAAAACAATCTTCAGATTGAATTGAAGCATAAAGCCATTAGCTTTCATTCAGTTTTATGTCAAGGGTGCCTACATGACAATAGTGAAAGCAATTACACAATTTGAAAAATACAAAATCTTCACAAATTTAAGCTTATGGGAATACATTTTTACTTCCATTTCTGATCATTTTTTTCTTTGCTGGAGAAAATTAAGATCCTCCCTTTTCGCTATGACGAAGATATACAGTGAGGATATTTTAGAACTCTTACATCCCTATCTACATTTACTCTAAGAATGGAATTGTGTACCCATTCTCGAATGAAATTTGCAAAGAAAATTTAATTTTTTTTAAAAATACCAAAATGAATTTTTAACATGAAAACCATACACCTGTATTCATGAACAAAACTTCTGGACAAATGAGACACTTGACAGCCATGGCTCAATTATGCAGCATTTCTGCACTGAAAAAGATGTGCAGCTGAAAACATCCAAGGTACTCCAAAAACATCACTTAAGATAATGAAACTTCGATCCAAATCAATCATGGACAAGCCAGTATTTTGGATTTTATCTCAAACCACATTTCAGGAAAATTACAGTTGGCAGGATGAGTCTGACATGTTAGTTGGAAGAGGATAATGCAGGAATTTAAAGTAAATGAATTTCAAAATTAAAAATGGTGCAACATAGAAGGTATGGTTGTATGATAAGCAACTAAATGGAAAATAAATTTCCAAGCAATCTGTGAAATAAAATCTGCTGAAGGTGGCAACATGAGTCTGTGCAACATAAACATGTTAAACTTTCACAAAATTGAGCACTTTTATTTATACTTTGAGCACCCAAAATGCTAAACAATCATATGAAAACCCAACAAACAATACAAATTAAATATGCACAATTTACAGACACGATTTTGGTCTTCAATAAAAAATAAAAAAAAAATGAAAATTTTTTGAGTCTTCCCCCAAAAGGGGTCTTGAGAGTCGGCACCCCTGATCCAGGGAGCCGATGGTCACATGCCAAAAATGCCTTTTACAATTATAAACTTATAAAATAATCATTTACCAAAAATATTTAACTTGACATGAATAATTTCACATTCACAATGTTTATTGGCACATAAATTTGTTCTCAAATACTATTGATGCTAAAATTATTTCACGTGTGTGTTGATGTTCATATCATTAAGTCACAATTTATCATGTTTTACAGCGAACGTATTGTACTGCTCTTTTCATAACAAATCTGTAAAATAAACCAAGGACACCAACTGTATACAAATAATCTCGTACATTCACTTGTCTTTTTATCTCCACTGGACAGAACCTGTTGATATGCCAGTCAAAATCTTTTTTTGTGGCTTTGGCAAAGATTTTGTTAACCTTCCGTTTTGTCGTTTTGTCACATCGGACTATTTGGCTCAATGACCAATTTTTTTCTCCCTTCTCAACGAGCCTTTTCCTTTTAAGCTAGTGCTTGAATTGGCAACATATAGTACGCATATTCTGACAGAGGGCTATATATGTTCTCATGCAAAAAATCATTCTTCTTATAGTAATTAACTGCACTTTTTCCAGATGTCTTCTGAGCTTCAATTTTTCCGTATGCAAGTTTTTGAAGGTGCGTTCATAACTCTTCCAACTGTGATTACCTTAATTCAGAACTGGTTTGCCGAGATCACAAAATGCCAATCCTCAAACATTCAGTTTTCTTAAAACCTAACCAACTAAATTTGCCATCAACTTTTCGCACCACGTTTTTTTTAAACCTTCATTTTAACTTTTCATGTCATGGCATTTCAACAACTCTGGAGGCCATGTTTGCAAGCATGCTTTCAGTTTCCAGTACATGAAGACTCATTGGATGAATTTAAACTTTTGACTCTTTTACGAAAGTTCTGTAATATATGGAATGAATACTTGTTGCTGACAAGACAGATCCTTTAATTTAGTTTTTTTTCTTTAAAAAAAAAAACTGATTTGAGACAATATAAAAAACCAGACAATATCAAGAAAGGTCAGATTCAAGTCGGAAGAAAAGCAATTTCCGCTTTAAAACTGAAAAATCATGTCCTAGTATTTAAATTTGTTTATTATTACTAAATTCTTGCATTCAAAGCAGAATCAGTCTCGTGTTAAATGTCAATTTGGGTAGAATTACCAGTTAAAATTATGATTCACTGCAATGAAAAAATGCTCAATAATATTCTTTTGGAATTGCTGCGATTTCAGGCAGGGACATTTTATTATGGGGAGTCGTCAAAAGACTGCCTATCACCACATTCCAGGCCATTAGCATATTCGAGACTGCAGGCATATCAACACATTCAACATTTGGAACCAAACGAATTCAGTTGGAACTTCACACATTTGGTTCTTTAAGAAGTATTTGGGCTTTTGACTCACAATACAGTAAAGTTTACTTCTACTTAGTTTAAAATCACAGAAAAAACAATTGTTAAACGAATTTTCCGAAATTCAGTGTTCAAATCATGCAGTGACAGTAATCATGTTCAACTGAAATGTTTGTAACAAACATGCAGACCTTATTTACCACTAGTACAGTTGCACTAACTTCAGTTCCAACCCCTACGAAGCTCAGTGGCTTCTTGCCATCTTTCATATTGACTTAAATCTTGGATTTTTTCCCTTTTTCACGTGACAATGGTAAATATTATCTCTCACAGAAGAGTCACTCAAATTAGCACAAGATATCCAATAAATGTAATCATTTTTATTCCTGCTTTTATTCACAAGAATCTGAATATTTCTTTTTATTCTTCTTTGCTGATTATTAACACTATTCAAGAGGTTTTAATTTCCCTAAAGTCTTCAACACAAATTGCTTTCTGGATGCAATTTTTAAAAATATATAATCAACAGTTTGATCAGGAAGTTACTTTAAAAAATATGTGCAGTTCATAAGCATTGAAATTTCTGCTGTAAAGTTAGTCAGGTTCCCTAATTGCAATAATCAAATACAGCTCAGCCTATTATCTAGATTTTTTTCTGTAACAATCATTTTTCCATAGTTTATGATTTTTTTCTGCAGTTCAAATTTTAAGGGTCATTTATCAAGTTTTAAGACAAAATCATAGGTTGGCAGGTATGATGTCTGAATGGCACCATTTTCATTCAGTTCCATCCAGACCATGGAACTGAAGTGTGTCTACTTTCACTGCAATTCTTTAGGAGGAGTAGCAACAACAAATGTGCATTAATGGATGACAAACAATAGATAAGCTATTTGTCTTTGGCCAGTGAAACTACAAAGGGAGAACAATCTGGTCATAGTTTGGGCTTGTAAACAGTGAATAGGGTAGGGCATTAAACAAAAGTGAAAGCAGAACAAGAGTTTTACAATGAATCCCTTTTATAACGTTAAAATATGAACATGAAAATCCACATTCAAGCCACAGAATTGAACATAAAAAACTTCTCTGCAGTCATAACGACTTGTAGAATAAAAACAGTACTCCTGCTCACTGTTCTTCCCACAAATACTGGTAATAAATGAAACTTTAACCATTGGACTAGTGAAGTTGTAAAAATTGTCAGACAAGAAAATAGCCCAACCTTGGAGTAAGTAGTATACTACTAATAATTACGAGCCCTATATTCCTATCAGCACTCCCCCCTTCCTTTAAATTATATGCAACCAAGCTGAATCTCCCAAGTACAATGTGCACAGTGTTCAAATTTGCCATCACAAGGAAATGCAAGAAAAACAAAGAACCTTCAACAACACATTCAGTACAAACTCGTTCCGAGATACTGTAACAAGTCAAAAGCCTTAGTGTCTATGTGGATCATTCAAATTTATTAACAGAATAAAATGATGTAGGTCAAGATTTCTGACCATCACAATCTGTATGATGTGCAAATGTATCTTGACATCAAACATAACAATCACTGCTGTCGAGTGTGGTTCTGAACTAGACAGGAAACTGATGGTCAAATTGACATTGCTTCCGTTTTCAAGCAAACCGCTCAGATGACAGTGGTTAGAGCATCCAAATCAGATGCGGGAGGTTGTGGGTTTGATCCCTGGTTGAGTCATACCAAAAGACTTACAAAAATGGTACTGACAGCTGCCTCACCTGACGCTCAGGATTAAGAGGTTAGTTTGGACTGGTTGGCCTGTTGTTAGGATAGGTGTGACTAGGTGTGTTATCATGCTACATCATGTCATGATGCCCCAGTGCTGGACATCACTATAAACTGCCACACTGCAGACATCATAGAGATATGACTGAAAAATTGCTAAAGCTATGTTAAAAATCCTAATCACATCACATTTTGAAACAGTTTACTGTCATTGCAGTGCAACCAGGGGTGCAATTTCTTTATGAAAACAAGTCTATTAATATTTTCTATTCATCTTGCTAAAAAAAGCGAGACCAATAAAATGACCAAATTTGGCATTCCTTAGCAAGCATTGCTTGAAGAGTAAACTGAAATGGCAGATCACAATATCGACCATATACTGGTGCAAAGCAGGTATTTTTCTGCATTTCTTCGAAATGAAGTGGAAAAGATCAGTGAAAATTTGCACCATTTCCTTAGCTATGCAATCATGCCCTTATTAACCTGCATGAAAATTTAAATCCATTCAAGATGCAGATTTAAATCGAAGCATCAGCTTGTCCATTAATAGTTTTTAATCTCATTTCTCCATCAAGTTTGCCGAGAGAAAGAGAGAAATAGTTATGTAGAATTTACTTTGACAGCACACCTTTCTGAGAATCTTTTCTACACAAGCCTCAATGCTTCTTCACTTATTGAAATCAAATATTGACCTGGATACAATCAACTTAGCATTTGCTCTGCCAATCTATTTTTCTTTTACTTTTAATTCCCTTGCTGATACTAGACCATTCAATAAGAACAGAAGGCATCTCCCCATTTTTTGTCACTGATCCTAACACTGGTTCTCCCTCCCTTGACTTGATCATGGCTATAAAACATTAATTTAGCCCTTTTAATCAAAAGGGCAAAGCTGAGGGCACAGTGCTCAACTTAATATGTGTCCAGACTGTTGATCTAAAACTTAATTTCAACATAAGGAGTTCAATCAAACATGCGGAGATGTAATGCACACATTGAGTGGATCATCTTGACCTTACTTTGTTATCCCTAGATGTGGATGATCTACATGTCCAGGCATACATCAATGTAATCCAACTTGCAATTTGCTGAAATCTTGAGTGCCACGCACTGATGTGCATCACTTATCTGTACATAAAGATGCATACAATACTGGTCTTTGTTGCATCTGTGCTACAATTTCAATTTTGTTTTCAATCCACTGCCAACATAAAATTGTATCTGCCTCTCTCAGTTGCATGTAACACTAAAAGCATGTTTAATACGGACTTCTATGTGAGGGTAATATGACTTCTATGTGAGGGTAATATGACTTCTATGTGAGGGTAATAGAATAAAAGGCATATGAAGACTGCAATAGGTACACAGAAGTTAAAAATCAACTGTAAGTTAGAGATTTGTGAAAAAATACAAGTAGGGTCCGAAAGAGTTGGGCTACAACTCTTAATATTGAATGTTAAATACTAGACTTGGCCCAGGAATCATGACAAAAGTAAAATGGGCACTATAGTATCTAAGATGCAGAGAATCATTAATTAATGACATTAGTTTACACAGAGCTCATTTAATAAACTTGCAACACAATATGAAATATGGTCAAAGTGGCCATGTTTAATTATGACCCAGTCATCAAGTTCAACAATTCTGGGAATAACTCTGCACAGTGTGCCAGAGCAAAACACCATCATAATCAAGCATAAACTAATATACATACATGTATTGTAAAGTTTGCTCCTGGGGGTTGGTTCTTTCAAGCAAACTTGAAACTGGTACCTGGAATATAGGAAGAAACAGCTGCAGCAAGGCTGTTCATGTTTAAATGCTTAGTATGTGCAGATTCCATCAATGTCATGGGAGGTAGTACAAAAGATCACATACATGGTTCATGTGAACTAAAAAAAAAAGATTATTCCAAATATTTTATTACCCACAGATGATGCATGTCTTGGTCGATGAACGGAACAATAAACTTAAGTTTTCAAAATTTTTAATGGTATTTTCTTATAATAACAAAATATGCTGCAATCAAGTTCTTTCACCCAGGTATATATACGTAGTCAACATTTAGGCTAATTTGGAGAGTTATTTTCTTCGCTAAAAAAGAGGAAGTTTACTTTTTCACATGCCATCAATGGAATACCACTACCAATGTAGTGACTAGGAGTATGATGCGCATGAATAGAGTAGTGAATAATAAATTATCTATTGTACATTAATCTATGAAAAATTAGCACAAGTTATTATAAACATTAAGGAATAGTAGGAGCAAAATTGCAGTATTCCAAAACCGCAGCAACAATCTTTCCAACTGCAGCAGTAATGCCTTCTTTCCCAACGAATCAACTCTTCACTTCCTCTGAAATAATCCAAATATTTCTAATGATGCTGAACCATTACCAAACCTGTGTCAAACCACAAATGTCATTAACATTTAAATGGATGAATGTAAGTACACGAAGTAAGCAGCGTCCAAGAATCCATGATGATTAATAAAGTATACTTGCTCAATCTTGGCAAAAATCTGAACCATGATCAATGCTAACTGATAGAAATGCTTATTCCTCCATAGCCGACTGGTACAAGAGACTTATAAAATGTTTGTAGCTTATGCTTCAGTCTTGACAAGTCTAGGAAAATCCTTCTCATCATCAAATCGTGGTGCAACTTCTTTAGCTTTCCTATCGCCACGGCCACTACCTCTGCCACCCATACCTCCACGTGGTCCTCTTGGCCTCCTGCCACCACGGCCACGTCGAGGAGAATCACTGAATGTGAACTTGATATTGTTGATAATCTGCTTGTTTCGATCCTCCTCCTCCTCCTCCTCCTATAAAAGAACGATTAATTATTACCAACATGCATGGTTCCTGTACAGAAGTAACCACGACGATGTCTGGTTGGGTATTAATGCAATGATGTGCAAATAGATCCAACAATTACCAAGAAAAAGCTGTGTGAATTTGCAAAATCTACACGCAAGCCTGAGAGCAAGAATGTTTCATGCATCTGAACTATTCAGAGTATTGTGGGGTGCAATTCATGGGAGTCACTCATTTACTAAGGCAATCAAATGTCCCCATCATGTGTGAAGTGTTCAAAATGAAAATCATGCAATTAGATTTTGTTTTATTCAATGGAGAAATGATAAACTATGTTAGTCATGGGGCATAATCTTTAAACTTGACAAGAAAGAGCTAAATGGAATGGAATGCAATTTGACATGATCAACCTCCAATGCAACCTACATGATCATGCCACCTAGTATTTACATTTATATTTAAAAACTTGCTGAACACAAAAAGCAAAAATTATTGCATAACTCACTTTATTTTGCATCAGTGGTGTTGTTTTTTTTCCCCCTCTCAAAAAACTTTTATAAGAAATCTATGTTCTGCAGCTATTGGGACTAAAAATTAGTAGTTTTTACTGCCACTTACCTCATCTACCTCCTCCTCTGCTTCATCTTCCTCATTCTCTTCTTCATCATCCTCCTCCAATTCACTCTTCCTGTATTCGTGACCCTTCTTCCACTGAGGATTGTCCTCCCCCTCTCCTGGCCTGCGAATATTAAACCGGGATTTCATGCGATTCTTCTCTTGCATCTTCTTCCATTCGTCAAGGGTCATTTGTTTGGGTGCAGCGTCTTCCTCCACTGGGGCAGATTCTGCACTTTCACTAGAAAGAGTGTAGAGGACACAATATCATGTTGTGGATTGAAGCCGAATTTGTTTACATGCTATCCCAAAAGCAGGGTTAAATCGTATAATTTCAAGACTTGAGTAGAATTTTTTTCCAGTCAGCAACTTTTACCTTTGAGCTTTTAACTACTTGTCCTTACCCCGACTACAAGCCCTCCGCAAATGTTGATAATTGTAAATTTTGAATTTTTTTTGTGTTCTCATTGCAAGTGGCATCAGATGGTCTTGAAGACTATGTGATTCGTGTGGCAATTACTACAGAAGAATTTTAACCAATGTAATCTAGACCCAAAAAAAAACTACAAAAGAAAATTCAAGGGCAAATTTAAAGTCAACCAGGGGAAATAAACGTCTACAAAAAAATGATCAAAAGCTCTGGATTGGCTGGTTTAACACTATTTTTTTCAGACCACAATAGGCTGGCTATATGTTTGCTGCTGTAAGACCCTAGGATAAACCACTGACCCAAAAGAAGCAACTGGCAAGATTTCTCACCTTAAATGTGTTGACAAGTTACCTTATATTCTATGAAATGTATAATTTGATATAACCAATTAGTAGATTTGAAAATGGATAGCATGTTTCTCTCATTTTTTAAAAATTGTGTATCTGCATGAACTGAATATAGAATTTCTTTCACATTACTTGTTCCTGCATGTACACCATTATACTCCGATCAAAGAATGGCTCAAAGAATGGCGTGACAAAATTCTCGAGACCACCTATAAAAGTTATTTACTTTGGATCCTGGTTTTCTGTATCTTCTGCATGGGCATTCCAGTCAGGGCTCTCCTCGACATCCTTCAGCTGCTCCCTGCAATAATATGTGTGTACAAAGTACATGAAACATTTGTTCCTACTGTACATGGATTACATTTCACATCTATATAAAGTGTATCATTTGTGATGCGACAAATCAATAAAGATACTGTTACAGAAGTTAATTTTAAAGCCCTGTCTCTTCCTAGCATTGTAAAATTTTTGGCACTTTTGCAAATGTGAACTTCACACTTTTTAAAAAAAATAAACTATTTCTAAGCCTTACATTGAATTATGTTAATTAAACAACACAATGTTTTATTCAGAATAAATTAACAAAACTTTGGGACTTTGCAAAAGGAAATGTAAATGCAAATACTCTCAAGATCACATATGGCAATCTTAAAATGAGTGGAATTGATGAGAGACAACCATGCATAGTAGCTATTTTGGACAAGTTAAGCTTTAGTGCCTAGAGCAGAACTACAGTAGTCTATGTGGCTGGATAACCATATTAACAATGTTTTTTTTAAAGATTTAGCTGTTTGATTTTGAATATCACTTTATCACTGGCTACATCATGCCAGGGTACAAGTGACAAAATGTTGGGGCAACCGACCCAGACTGGCATTGTTGGGGGCAATACTGAACCCACAACATACGCTACCAACTGCATTACTGTGTCAAAGACACAAACAACTTGACCATCAAAGAAAGTAAACAGTGGAATGTTCTAGAAGTAAAACAGCAAGCACCAGACATAAATCCTATACTCAAAACTGACATCAAACATGTTTTGTGAGGTATACAACATAGCTGGGCTTTGCCTTGTTCTATCAGATAGCAGATACATAGGAATCAAATGTACTTGAATGTGGAATTTATTCTTTTAAAGAGCTTAAAAATGGGGGGGGGGAGAATTTTCCAGGATTTTTTTCCTGATCTAAGCTAACCAATTTCCTCCCAAAATTAGTACTGGTGCATTGTAAGATTCTAGTCAGATTATTTCTCACATTCAGGCTTGCATCCTATTTGGACTTGGACCTGACCTTGAAGTGGGAGTGAGGTGGGAGGGAGTCTTTGTAATACTATCAGGCATTTATTTCACAATTTAAATTAGTTTCATATTCCCAAACAACATATCAAGAGCAATAATACAGGTTAATGGTATCAAAATATAGTTGAATTAATGCACTTGCCCATACAGTAGAAGAAACTGCTTTTGTATTTCTTTTAAAGAGTCCAGCAAGCTATCCATCAAGCCCTCACAACTAAAAATGTAAAATGTTAACAATATCGCCAAATGGTTAACCTCATTATACAAAACGAGCGCATTTCAAAACAAGTGGCAACAGCCTTAACTTCATGGCAATGATTCTAACAAGGGAAGATAAGCTCTCTTGTTTTCAAGCACAAAGTACAAATGATGAATGCCAAAAAATATCAGAGGAACCCTTAAACAGGTAGGCGACATTTCCAACATTTACTTGTCTCTTTAAAAACCGCATAAAAGCACAAGCACATGTACATATAAACAATCTTGTCATTTCTGCTATAGGTGACTGGACATCTCAACATGAAATGAAATTACAGGAGGTAGCAGATTCTTGGACAAAATCCATGTTGGCCAAGTCTCGTCATTATTACTGACGAGCCTTAAACAAGCCTTTTTGACATTAAATGCATCAAGATAACTCATGGAGAATTGGAAAAGTCCTAAGGGTAAGGTTTTCAAAGACAGCTTTATTCCATTTCATAAGGGGAACATGACAAAGCCTAAAGTATGGAAATATTTCATGTTGCCAACAAGTGGGAAACCAGCGGTTACTAAAAATACCATGGATGAGTTTACCCAATGATAAAATTCCTGAAGAACTTTATACAGTATTAGAAACGAAATTCTTCAGCCCTTGAAAGGGGCTCAAAACACCCTCTTCGAAAAAAGAAAATCTCCAACTTAATGAAGGATCCCCTATTAGTATCAAATTTGCTTATGTCTGGAACTGATGAGGATAAGTCTACATAGGGTAAACCAGTCTGCTTTAAGTTATACATCAAAAGAAGGAAAAGGTAAAGGATATCCCTCGACTTGCTCACAACATTTACAAAATGGGATCTCGATGACCCTGTCCTGAGACTTGCAAAAAAATTCATCCATATGCAAGGATTCGAAGAGTTCAGGACGTGTCAGTGGACCAGTAAAGCATCTCATCATGGATGTAATCAGAATTGCAATGGACCTCAAGCAAGTAGCCAACTGGTAAAAACCAAAATGAACTGAAACATCTCCTTGTTAAGCATGAAAGGTGGTGTTGTGAAGATGCAGATTCCCAAAACATAAAGCTATCCACTTTCGGAGATGTAAAGTGTTACTGACCAAGGTGGTAATTAATCTACATCTGAATTGTTCCAGTGTCAAAATACAAAGGTTGACATGATGCAACTTATCTTTCTTGGTCATCAGACAAATAATTTAGGAATAAAAAGCTAAAATTTGACACAGCTTCTTTGCATCACACATTTCTGCAGAAGAAATATAAACATCATCCTTTCATCCCTCTTCAATAACACCTGGAACTGTTCTCTCCATTTCACTTTTCTACAGAAAGGTGGTAACATCTTCCTTTCAAAATACAATGACATACTGAAAACTACTTTGGAGTAACATGCTATGGATGGGTTGGTTGGTTTTCATGTTGGATAGCACAATTTTCAAATGGTACCTACACAACTCAAGCCTTGTGAAGAAAAATGGTCTATATATATATATATATATATATATATATATATATATATATATATATATATATATATGCAATAAACTGACCACCAACAGTACAAAACTAGTAACTAACTAGCCTAAGCGCTTTCGACTGTCTTTTTCAAAGGCAAATACAAAACATATACGACAAACAAATAAACACAAAAATGTTTGTAAACCATTACATGGCTGTCTCCACAAACACAACATTTTTGTGTTTATTTTTTTGTCGTATATATGTTTTGTATTTGTATTTGAAAAAGACTCATTAAGAGTCGAAAGCGCTTAGGCTAGTTAGTTACTAATTTTGTACTGTTCGTCGTCAGTTTATTGCATCTATTTTAATCAATCCCTGATACAGTGATCCCTTGGTGGTTATTTATTGCCATATGATTTGTATTCTTTTTATATATATATATGACCTGCCATATTGCAGTAAAGGTGAACACATCATAATGGACACTGGCATCTACAAAAATCTGATAAGCACCATTATTCAACAATTACTTTCACAGAAATCGAACTGTAGTCAATATATTTAATGCAGTCCTTGAAAGGGAAATATAAAGCATGGAATTCTGCATTGAACTGCACCAATTGCTGGTAGATTAACACACTCCACAAGTTTTTAAGAAAAATTCACTGCAAAGCAAACTGGGAGTGTTAGCCATGATGATATTGCTTAACTGTGTTCCCAGCACGAACTACCAAAGATTTATCACAATGCATATTTACAATTTAAAAGAGGAAGATCAGCTTGGTTATCTTTCTTATTTTAGAGAACATGCAGGCAGAATGCAATGCTAGACTCTACAATAGAAAATATGCCAATATGATGCAGTCCTAGAGGTAAGCAAGCAACTTTACCAATCCAATTACTCAGCTTTTGGAACGATTATACCAATTCATTTAGACCAAGCAACCGAATGCAGCAGTAGCATCTCAAGAGTCAAGACTCCAGAAATTCTAGGAAGATCTCGAAAATTTCGACCTACAAACAACACCATTACTTTTTTAAAATCCGGTGGTGGCTGAAAATCCTTTTTTTAGATCAATTTCTGCATGACAAAAAAATGTATATTGGCAGTAAAAATATCGAAAACATTTAAACACACCTCAGAAAAATAAGATAAAGCAATACATTCGTGAAATCGAGGTCATGCAATATATCTGGTTTACACAATTATGAATGTCAAATTTCAGTGACTGCCCAAGGTTGAAACACAAGACTGCAGTCGATGGTCGAACATCAGAAACGATTTTGCAGTATTTTATTAGATTTTAAATTTGCTCAACACTAGGCAACCAAATTCTGTTCGCAATGTTTATGGTAACTAAGCCATTATGCAGCGGCAAACTCTAAAATTTGCATCATTTTTTTAAATCAGATTACATGTTTGATAGCTACATGGGGCACAAGATAACCACCCCACCACTAAATTTAGATGCAGCAGCTCAGTTGGTAAAACATCAACACGTAATAAAAAAGGTTGTGGACTTTGTGCTCACCTAGTCCAGCAGCCTTGGCACAAAATAGCCAATATTGTTAAAAGTGACATTTTTAAAAAAGGCACTGAATCTAGAATAGACCCCCAATTAATGCAAAAATAATCATTCCACAAGTTATTATCCAATTTGTCATGCATTGCCTTAGGAACCAGTACTTTCAATGCAAACATGCTTCTTGTCAATTTCCCTAGTCACAGCTTGGTGTTCTAGCAAAAGTAAATTGCTTAAAGCTACATGCTAATAAGGGGACAAATTAGGCCAGATATTCTAAGTGCCATGTAGCTTTTAATGTAGCTTTAACAATAATAGTCATACCAATACGATATCTGCAGCATGGCTGTTCAAGTGGTCTCTAGCTCTAGAGTATCATGCTGCAGACAGCGTCATGTCCCACCCATCAGTCCCAACACTAACCTCTTACTGATGAGCCAAGTAAGGAAGCTGTTAGTACCATTGTTTTTGTTAGAGTAGACTGAGATTCAACTGAGACTGAGCCATTTTTTGCCAGTATGCTGTTAAATTATGTTCATCTGTGTCACTTAAAGGCATTTTCATCTGATAGTTGCTTAAAATCATTTTCCATACTCTTCAAATTTATAATATGCTTTCTTCACAATTTGGTCAAATTCTGCAGATGTTTTCTAGCAACATTTTTAAAGTCTGTTTTGAGGACAACAGCCACTGGTTCACTGTAATCGTTAATAGAAAACCAAAAGGCATTCCTACCAGGATGCTGCCTTCAAAGTTTTGGTAAAAAAAAATTGGTTTTGTGGTTGTTACGAGTGTACAATGGACCACAACCATAAACTCATCCGAGACACAGCCAAAAAATTTTATTTTCACAAACATCAACACGTACAAGTTTCATGCATCCAGTACAGGCCAAAAGCTTTCAAATGAGCAACTCCAACCTAAAAGCCAATTGCATGAGCAAATGGCTGACAAATTTCAAATTTAGGTCAGTGAAATGCTCATGTATAGGTTCCTTCCATTGCTGTTGATTGCACATGCAATGAAAACAAATTTTGGGCTGTCCACATCTTTTGCAAATTAGCATCTCAAGGCACTTTAGAATCATTTCTCCCTTAACAGATCTTTTTTTCCACCAGGATTCATACACAAATCTGGTCAAATTCTTTTGCATACAACTTTTTTGTTCTCTCGCAGTAATGCTGACCACATTTGATGGCATCACTAGCAATAAGGCACTTTAGTCCACTTTCCAATTGATTTTTTGATAGTAAATGGTACCAATGTTTTTCAATATGGGGGAAGGGGATTACTATCAATATTGTTGATAGAAAATTTGAAATCCTGCTAGGATGCTTCCTACATGAATTTATTCTTGGTTCCATCCTTTGTAGTATAATATGCATTTACTGGAAACAAATGAATACGTCCATTACAGACATCAATTATGAATACAGTGAGATTCTTCAAGTGCTCTAGTATTTCATTTCTGGTGTACATTACTTGCCTCCCCAACTTGCTAGTTTAAGCACATTTATTCTGTTCAAATGTGGGTCCCACTTTATGCAGTAGACAATTGATTTTAAATTTTGCCATACATGATCTGCAGTGCAATAGCGCACTTTCCATGCAACAATAATATGGTAAATCCTGCAAAAATTCTGACCCTTAAAAGTTTAATGAAAATTTGGGATGTTCAACTTAAAAAAAAAAAATGAACAAAGCAATCTGAACCAGATTGGCTCGAGTCTAAATTGGAAAAGGCATGAATGACGATTGCACAAGGCATCTTGCAGGACTGCAATTTTTTTTAAAGATTTCAACAAAATACAGGAATGAAACTTCTTTAACTATTACATTTGGAGAAGACCAAAGATTCTATTTAATTTATGAAACTTGCAAGTGGTATTGCATGATAAATTTATTTTTTGGCGTTTCATGAAGTGGGTATGTGTTGAAAATGTCACTTTTCAGCATCTTTACAAGGTCAAGTCAGTAATTTTAGACATGGTCACGCGCTCCATTTAAAAGTAAAATCATGTACAATGTCAGAGCCTTTATTCCCCTCCCCAGGGGCCATCATAAAAACTACAAACTATTGCAGTTGGGGTTGTAGAGCACTTAGGCTTTGTAGAAGACAGCATTTACTTAGTGAAGAGTGAGTACAGTAGGGGGAGGGGAGATATCAAAAGAATATTTTCTGTGGTAGAACAGATTTTTTTAAACATTTAATTACAATACACTTGGTTTACTTCTGGCAAATCAAAAATGCCAACACAAAAATTGTGTGGAACAGGCAATTTGTAAACAACAGAACAGATTCTTTTTTAAAAATGGGGGAGATAATTTTTACAGGATTTACTGCTAATGTAAAGCATAAAAAAAAATAACATCTTTGGCTTTAATGCAAGATTTCTCAAACTTGCAATGATACATATGCTTTCATGAAAGGACAAGGCAAGAAAAACAGAAACAGATCTGGACTAAATACAAGAAATAAAGAAAATTAGCCTAGCATCACCACATACAAAAATATATTAAAGACCGAGTGTTACAGGGCCTGATATTAACATTCAAATCGACCCATTTGTCCATTCAGCCAAACAGTGATGAATTTGCTCAAATAAACATTTTGTTTTGCTAGAACACTTGTAATTAAAGTGTACTGGTCTTAACATGGGTGTCCAGTATAGAATAAAACTGGAGCAGCAATGGATTATTTATAACTTTAAAAAGTGAAGTGTTCAGTCGCTGTAGAGATTCATTTATACAACATTACAATAATTGTAGGCAAAAAGAACATTTTATTGATTTCATTTCTAGCCTAGCATTTAATATAATAATTTATACCCAAAAATTTGCTCTCTATAATGCTGTTACACATCTGAAGCAAGAACTGCTAATGTCAAGCCATGTAAACAGTGAAGTTAACACCTACTTTGGATTTCTCCAGTAATCCATCTTGGGCATTCTGGAAAAATGGAAAGAAATGTAAGCCCACACTCAGTATAATACTTGAGGAGACTTCATTTCTACCATTTAAAACTTTACAGTCCTTCATTAATTCAACAATTACTTTCATGTATCATTTGTAGATTACAATAATGAAATTTTAACAAAGTTGGCCTGATATCACTCACTTCGATTAAAATTTGATGCTTCTCCTTGTGTAACTATTAAAGAATGATCTCTTAATCACCATGTGCAGTTCAGACTAGTTATAAAACCTGCCTATGAAAACAATAATGTTAAGCTCAATGAGAAGGAAATCCAAATGAATGTGTGGAACTCACTTGTTATTGAACTTGTCCAAGATCTCAATGCTAAAAGCATGTACTTCATGCTATATTTAAAAACAAGTGAAGAAAACAAAACAATTTAAACAAACTTTGGCAACCATATGGAAAAACACCTCATTAACATGCATGCATCTCACTTGCAGTCAAGAGTCATTCATCTTTAGGACAGAAGTCCATATTCCTAATTCGTTTGAAATCGGATCAGAAATATGAAGTACAAAGTGTATCATTATGGATGCAGTAGTATACCTTGATAATACAGCTGAAGAGAGCACATATTTTGGTTATGCTTGAATCTACATCAGTTTTGTAGTTTAACTGAAGGGACCAGGGGGATATGTTGGGGCTATGCTTGTTGAATCTACATCAGTTTTGTAGTTTTAGTCATAACTGAAGGGACCAAGGGGATATGTTGGGGTTATGCTTGTTGAATCTACATCAGTTTTGTAGTTTTACAGTCATAACTGAGGGACCAGGGGGATATGTTGGGGCTATGCTTGTTGAATCTACATCACTTTTGTCGAGTTTTACAGTTATGCTAGTTTGCTACATCTGAAGGGACTAGGAGGCATATGAGATGGGGTCAACCTCATTTAGCCTAAAATCAATTTTGTGATTTGCAGTCTACACTTAGTTTCTTATCCAATGTTCTTCATGCACGACCAAACAAATCATTCATACTGTTAGGATTGTGTTCATTTATTGTGCTGTTCATATTATTACATGGGTTTTTAAGTCTGTTCACCCACTGACCCATGTCAATTTCTGTCAAAAAAAACCCATTACTGTCCATCAAATATCATCACATCAGTTTTCCCTTTACCAGCCTTAATTGTCCAGCCAACAAAGCATCCAGTACCTTAACCTATTCTATTCTGTTAACCTATTTCAACTGCAGTGCCTGGTTCCTGAGAAGCAATTCTAAATACACTGGGGTAAAATGGATCATCTCACAGCAGCAGCAGAAGACATTGTGATGACCTTCACCATGTTTACTATAAATGTTGCAACATTGTTTTTATTTTTTAAAGCATATAAAACTATGTATCTCTGAAAAGGTTAATAAAATTTGCAACACCGTGACATGTTTTCTTAATTTACCAAGGTACAAGCTCACAACTCTATTTTGAAAAGTGGCTTGAAAAAAAAAAAAAAACTTCAATGTCGCAACATTTGCTATCAATATCCATGTTCACATCCGAGTTGTCTATTTTATCGATTTTCAAATCAGCTCATTTCCAACCAGTTTTTTCAAATTTATTTAGGATGCGCTTTAAACATTTCATATTTTTTGATGAAGATTGTAGACAAGTATTTGTGACGACACGTTTTTAGAGAAGCTACATACACACCCAGTAAACTTAGACTAAAAGTGTATTCCGGAGAGTCTAGAACTAAAGGCTTATTCCGTATACAATGGGAGTCTACAAGCAGCAGTGTAGTCAGGATAGAATGGGTTCAACATTCGACCTATTATTCTAGGAGTCCAAATGTTAATGGGCACATAAGCAGCCAAACCAAGTGTCAATATGCAAGTAACAAAGAATGCAAGCAACTTGACATTTAAGTGCAAGTCCAGTAAGAGCTTAAATTCTTTAAATGTATCTTTGTTAAATTGATGTTTGTTCTATGAAACATTTGCAATTTTAGCACCATTCAAAGACTGCTGTTGGACAAGCATATGCACAAAATTTCTGTCAAACTTGCACTGGAAATCGTTCAAATTTTGTTTAATACAGTAGTTTATTGGCAGGTGTTTCCTCCTCAAGTATTTTCATTATTTGCATGAGCAGGATACTTGCACTAGGAAGGCACCTGTGAAATTTGGTCAACTTCTGTTGAACAGTTTTGAAGATGAAAGTAATGACAAACATACAATAGATGAAGAACCATACCATAAGCTCAATCAACATTAGTCGGGTAAGCCAACAAAATTACATCTTATGAGTAAGCAAGTATCACTTGTAGTATATGCTGTACTCCAGATACTTCTTCAATCAAATTGATTTGTCAGCACATTTCTATGTCAATAATTTTATAGAACTGGTCAAATTTACTGAAAAACCAGAAACTATGAAAAATCATTTTACATTTTCTGGTGATCTGTAAATGTTGGGGAGACTAGTATTGTTAGTCTTGAGCAGAAAGAACTTTAAAAAAGTAGAACCAATTAAATAAAGTTGAGGAAAATGTTTCATCATGATGCACCATTGTAGTTAATTGTGAGAAATTAGATTTCATGAGTAGGAAAAATTGACAATTTCTCATCCTGAAAGCTAATCTTTTTCAAGAAAATCACGTTTTGCCAGCATTTTTAATACTCATTAAGACAATGAAAGAAAATGTGCTTTGAAGAATTCAGTTTATTAGGACAAAACTGAATGTATTTATTCAATGTTATCCTGTAATCTTTAAATCCAAGAACGAATAAAATTTGGAAAAGTGAAGTTTGCAACATTTTAAGCAATTGAAAAAACTTCATTCAACTTAAAAAAGGACTTTCTTGGCATTGCACCTATCATCTACATGCCATCACAGATCAGTCTCCCATATAGTAACAATTCTTTCAAAGATTTGTATCACTTACTCAAGATCATCCTTGACTGTACCCCAGTTGTGAGCTCCACTTCCCTCCTTCTTATCCACTGCTTTCACTCCACTGTACAGTAAAGAACTGTTAATTTGTAAGATGTTGTCATCAAAAAAGATCACAAAAGTAAATGAATTTTTACAAGCAAATTATTCACAGCCTTAGAAATATACATTTCAGTTTTTATACAAAGTACAGGTTCAAGTGGTCCAAAGATTGCTCACCTGACTGACCTCTGCATGAGAGCCAATGCAAGATCAGTTGGAGAGCAAACTGTCAGTAGGAGTCTCATACAATTAATTCATTCTCTTCATTGCATACTTTACATGAAAAACTTTTAAGATATCTGGACTTTTGCATCTGCCAATTTTATGGCACTTCAAGATTATTTATCAACAGGCAGCCATATCAAACACTTTCCATTAAAAAAATTTCAATGATATTTAAAATGGGTTTCCATATTACAAACAGCATTGCAGACTCATTTTGTATAATCCGAATGTTATTAAATTAGGAAGCATCAAATCTGCCCATTTTGAAAGCAGTGGGGGGAGGCTTCATAGTTATTCCATTTTATTAATGCAGTCATTTTTTTTTATTTGAGAGTATCATTGAACAACATGAAATCCCTTTATTTCTGAACAATTTGTAAAATTTTGACAAACAAAAATTTATCATTGATACAATTTATGAGGGTGTGCAAACAATGCTACCAGTGGTATTGCTGCTAGATTGAAAGACTGCTGTGGCCAGAAGATTGTAAGAGGAATGGTGACTAATTTACTAGAGCCCAGCATCTTACATCAGTCAAAAAGGTAAATACCTATGTACATCTTCACATGCCCAATTTTAATGACATTTCAATAAAGTGTACTGGAGTAACAATTTACAAAATTTTACCACTACATCCATGTACAAGTCAGACACAGGTAGCATCTTTGTATGATCACAATATGCATAATGCTTCAAAAAATCCTTGGAACTGATAAGATGCATTCCATCAAATACTGTCATTTGCAATGCAAATGTTCAGATGATTAACAGAACATTTACAAAATTTTAAGGTAAGCCAATAAATTCTTTTACACAAGTTTACAGCTGTAATATTTTGAAATGCAATGGATTAATTTGTAAGCCAAAATGGGCAATAAATTTTATAACAAAAGTCTTTTGAAAGGAGCAACAATGCTATCCAAAAGAGATTTCCAAGTGCTCGGTGAGACCATTTCTCCTGCCTAGTGTAACATCTCTTGTACTCTAGAAGCAGACATTTTTTTTGAAAGCATTGTTCATATAATGGTACATTCATCAGAAGCAGGATGGGCCCATTTTCATTCAGATCAACTAGCTATCATAATTAGTAAAGATATTGTAAGCTGAGAAAATACTGTGTGCAAGGTGAAGCTGATTACATCTGCAACATGTACAATGAAGAGAATGTTGTTATACTTTTGTTACTTTAATGTAATGTTACTGGAATTTCTTGGGACATGCATGAAAACAGTACATGATCTAAGCACACAGCAAACTAGTCTTACTGAAGTACACTATTTATTTGGCATTTAAACACACTGGAAAAAAGAAATTTTGCCAAACTTGACAATACCAGCTTCTATAAGACCAATGAATGAATCAATACATATTTTTGAAAAGTTGTCAATTCCCTATGAAATCTAGGACATAAAGATCATACATTTTTTTTTTATTGGTACACATCTGATACAAGACCATGCTCTATAACCCACATTGCACACTACAATCGCACACCAAAATAGAAAATAAAAGTTCTTTCACCAATACTCGAGATATAATTCTCTTTGTTCCTAAACAGCCAGTATAACCAGTGAGGACAATGTGGGAAATTCCTTTTTAAAAAAATCAAACCCTTTGCAAAATACAGAAATGGAGAACGCCACCTTTAGTATTCTTTAGTAGGAAGTCTTGGCCAATTGGAAGGGTTGAAAGGCATGCAGACTGGTTGAAATTCCAGAAAACTAAACGATGACAAACCTTTTCATGCAAGGACCAACTAAGTTTGGAATGCCTTTTCATGAAAACGAAGTATTAACATTATCAGCCATGTTGAAGAAGCAGCCATACCAAGTTTATCTGATGGCCAAAGTGGCAACATTTTCAGTTATGACCAACTATACATCAAAACATTAAAGATCTATCAATAAGATTTTCTGTTGGGGGGTAACAATGACAAAATATTTTTAAGATGCCTGTGGTGGCAACAAGGCTAAGCACTTATTGTCATTTAAGACCAATGCGACGTTTTTAAGAAACCCCATAGTGTACAATTATCCTTTCAGATGTTGTGACAAGCTTTTAAAGATCAGAAGTAGCTATGCATTGCACAAGGCTATGTAGTACACAAGTTGTATTGGCAACAAACTTGGACAAGTGACAATAAACAGTCTCAAAAATCTCTTCTAGTCCATGAGCAATACAACTAAAGTATATTTTCACAAAAAGAAGCATTATGGACTAACACAACAATACCTTCCTTTATCAGGGTTTCAAAAATTCATCATTACAAGAGATGTATGATTGATACGAAACAATATTTATGAAAGCTAGCAGACCTGCCAATCCTCTGTTTCAGTAAGCCTTTGATTTTTTTTCAAGCAAGTTTGACCAGTTTTCATTAAGGTGTAAAAAAAACCATAAAAACTGCTACTGCAATGCTTGAAAACGTAATTAAAAGTTTGGTATTTGAAACATGCAGCGAAAATAAACATTATGTTCAAATGAAGATATTGTAAAATATGTGTAAATGTTATTTACCACCAGTACATTTTCACAAACTCAAGATCCAACCCATATGCAGCTCAATGGCTTGTTGCCGTCTCTCAATGAGACGCAATTCTTATCTTTTTCCATTGCACATGATGAAATCATATCTCTAGCCAGTCGTACTCAAAAGACACAGAAGTCGCTACCACCTACCTTACAAAGATGGCAAAACCATCCCGTCCATGTGTATAGATATGCATCACTATCTGTAAAATGTGTGCAAAATAAATCGCCAGCAACATTAATAACTGAATAAGGGAGGTTCATTTCTAAAAGAAATTTAATAAACCAAACGGCAATTGAATTACATCAAGGTTCTCTCCGGTATTTATATTTGTCACATGTTCAGCCTCAGCTGTTGATGAAGCAGCAAGCTGTTTATTAGCTTTTCGTGCTCTTGTATGTCATAGGCACCTTGTATCAAATTGTGAAATCACATTACACAATTTGCAAAACAAAACGTTTCCTCCTTCACTATAAAGTTTCACAAATCTAAACAAGATGACAAAATTGTCTTCATAGTTCTGTTTTCTCGTCTTTCCTGGAGAAAATTCTTAATATTCTGCTGTCGTTTTTGCTATTGGAAGCCGAATATTTTCAGATAGTGATAGCTGCACCCATTTAAGCATCTCAATATGATGATTAATGACAGGCATGGTAGCAACCAATCATATTTTAGAACTATTCCTACATACATGAAATCCATTTCTATCAAAATGAATCATGTGCCCAGAATATTACAAGGATATTTCTAAATACTTTTATATTAAAATATTTTTAGCAAGAAAAATTACACCCTTAATCAATCTAAAATATGAGAAATATAGAAAAAAAAAGAGGACACTTGGCAGCTATGACACAACAAAAGGCCTTTTTATCCCCATTGGTAGTTTACATATTGTCATGTGAATGCAAATTCACAAATATTTAATAGTTTATGGATAAAGAGTTGGTGCATCTACTTTCATTGTTGGTGCAATTTAGCTTCTTACAAAAAATAAAGGCTCCCTTTTTTCTCAACATAGGAATTTCACAAACTTCTCCCAGCCCAATAGGGCAAACAGGCATACCTTGAGTTGCTTTGTGTATTAAGAATGAATGCGAAGACTGTCCTCACCCCTTCACCTTAAGATCTACATGAAAGTTAGATAAGGCTTAGTGGATACAGTAAAAAACATTACCCATTCAATATTCACTATATGAGCCTTGTTGGATGGGCGAGGGGTGGAGGTAATACTAGTTTTGCAGTGACAAATGAGGACAGTCAGCAACTGAAACACTATTGGATGACTGCAAATATTTCTGGGTGTAGATGCAGTGGATCATCAAAAGTTTTATTTCAATAAAGCTAAACATACATTTACCATGACCCTTAGAGAGATGTTTTGAAGGAAAAATTGTCTCATGGCTAAAATGTTTCATTGCTGGATATATCTGATTAGCACCGTTTTGATTTAGAACATAGCACACTGGTATGCGTGGGTGTGGGTGTGGGCAGATAACACTCTTCTAGTCTAGGACTAAACTAAAATTATAACTATCTCAAATAATTTCCCCTTTTATACTTACGTCTTATCACTGCCACTATGTCTTTCAAATTCCCTTTTTCCACCAAAACCTCCTCGCCCACGTCCACGACCACCTCTACTTCTGGGACCACCTCTGCCTCTGCCTCCAAAACCACCTTCTGAACGTTCAGGCCTGTCGCCTTTTGCAAATCCACCAAAACCACCCTCATTCCGCTCTCTGGAAAGCAGAACACATGGCAAATAAAACATTTCAAATAAAAATGTGGGAGGGGAAACCTTTGATATTAGGCAGCAGGTGATTAGCTTAACGTATCAATCTTTTCTGAAAAGTAGACAGTTGAAAATAAAAAAAAAAAACGGGGGGATATTTAAGGCTGCAGTGGTTGATTCTCAAGATCACCAATTTGGCAAGTCAACAACAAAACATCTGGAAATCACAATAGTATTCAGCAATAGCCATTTTAATTTTTTCCAAGGTACCATGTGCTCAGAAGCGAATAATTGTAAAACTTCTTAGTTTAATACATAGTAAAGTAAAACAGAATGCTTGCTCAGGGTCTTTATAAACCAATCAAAAATAGTTTTACATTCATGGCAAGTTGAATAGGATGAGTACATTGTTGCCTACTCGAAAAACAACTTGAGGCGTGACAAGCGCTAGAGACCATATATGCTGGCGCGAGCATGTCGTGACTAGCACCGTAAGAGTTAATTTTGTTTTAATTTAACTTGTGCCTGCTTGGTAAATATGCTGCAAAGATTCCAATCCATCTTTTTAAAAAAATAACTTTGAAACTAAAGTTGGCACATGTTCACAAGACAACCCTGTTACAGTAGCAACTGCAAGTAATAAACTTATTATAATCCAGCCTAAATTTATGCAAGGGAAACTTAATATAAAAAAAAAATCAGGCCAGCAAAAGTGGCTAAAAACCAAACTTATCTATATTAGATCAGCGACAGTACTCAATGAAAAGGATAGCACTAGAAGCTAGGCATGTACAAATCTGGCCAAGCTAGGTTGCATTATTGTGGCAGCCCCCCCCCCAAATCAACAAATTTCCTCCACTTATTCAGATATTTTTATATGAATGCTTTTAGTTGTGCTGCTTATCTTCCTGACCATATAGAGAATATGATAGATCTTGAATTCTGGAATGCATAAAGTATTAAACAGATTTTTTTTTTTTAGGAAACCTGTTGGCCTCGTTATTATCTTCTCTCCGGCGTGGTGGCCGTCTATCATTTTCTTCCCTTGGCTCTCTGGGCTCCCTCTGTTCTCTGGGCTCTCTTGGCTCCCGTGGTGGCCGATCACGCCCTGTTCTGGGTCTGTCTCTAGAGTCTCTGTCCCTTTCTTTCTCGCTGACCAACTTTGGGGCAGCTAGTTTTTCTGCAATTTAAAAATAACCTAATGCCCATAATCTGCTAAAAGATGGGTGGAAACCCCTTCCATCAACCCCACATCTAAAATGACGATGTAGCAAAAAATGAAGTTATTTACACACTTGACCCGATACATTGTGTGAACAATTTTTTTTTTGTAACAAGGCCGAAATGAATCACAAATTGCTGTAGAGTTTTGTCCAACTGCCTGGCCAAAGATTCTAGATCAACTTAACATCAGTGATCCATTTTATTCTTTAGCAAACCAAATCAATCTAACCCCTGAACCTGGCAGTTGGTAAAATTTAAGAAACTTACAATGTTCAAAAATGTTCTCTCGTTTTCATTTTTCATTAACATTTCTACCCTCTTGCATCAATATTGTGTCGAAGAAAAAGCAATGTCCCAGACCTATGGTCCATTGTTGCTACCATATTTGTCATGCCCATTTTCTATTGTTGACAAACAATATACCTCAAAAGCCATATGCCACAACTTGAACAAATAATTGTCTAATCATTTATGCCAGCCTGCCAGTTCTGACCTTACTTTGTTGATAGTACAACTGATGTTGCCAATAGGCTTTAATGTTACCACTGCATTAACTATTAGCCTTCGTATGTAGTTATGTAGATTGGACTTACAATTCAGTAATGCATGAATCATTCATCCCTCCAAGTCTGCCTGATATTCAATAAAACAATGCAATAAAAGAAATTCCTGTTTAAAAACAAATTGTGATAGGAACATATTTAATATAGCATCTTGTGCTTCAAATCTCTTGAAACTACACATCTTACATAATGGAAAGTTTGTGAAACAATTTCACTACTCATTGGATTCACTTTTATAAATGGCTACATCACACAAAACAGCAAAAAAAGCGAGTTGTGTACATCCTACTCTATAGCCTCCCCCCATCACCTGCTAATAAAAGCCTGGACATTAAAATGGACAACCAGCTACCCCTTGAAAAAACAAGTTTCCAGGTCCAGATCTAGACAAATATCAATTACAATCAAGGCTTGTGTCATGTTCATTTTATTCATAGTCAAATGGGCTCATACCATTGCTTACAATTTACTTGTCATGCCTGTAATATATTACAAGGGAGAATACTTTTCCATTCTTGCAGGACCTATTTAACAATCAACACTGGTATTTCAAGCTAGATATCATGCAGCATAATTTTGTATCTGATGCTTAGCTCAACTTTGTATTCATTTCCAAAGTTTGGCTTACTATTATGCCAGACTATTTCCCCATGCTATTGCTCGCCATTGCCATTTGTCCTGCTTAATATGCAAGCGCATATCACTAAATGGAATAAAGGCATAAAAGCCTTAACTTCCTTATATGGCACACAAAGAAGGCTGAGAACATAAGTAGGCATTATTTGCACTAGTATGGCAGACGATCAAAAATGAAAATTAAACAAGGTAAACAAGATTTTACAATTTCTACAATGATTTGTGATAATAACAGTATTAAATATGAGGACTACTCAATTTATTTCATTATATGCAAAGAACATGTTCAAAATTTTTTATATTGGACTAAGAAAAGTTTGGTGTGAATCACGCCCAACTGCTCCATTGACACACAGACTCATGTTAGTACCCTGTCAACGAGGTAGGACTAAGGGTACTATTGTCCGAAAATACATCCCCATTGGTTTGTACCTCTACCGATTTCAATAACAGAAAAATTTAATTTGATAAAATGTGCAAGGAACATAGTCAATTCATTCATCGATTTATATTTTCTAACCTGAATGTGTAAGGCATTGTTATAATGTCATCGCCTGTGCCTTTCATTCTTAAGGAAGTTTTCAATGTAATAGACTGACATGCTTGAGAACCATTTCCAGTTTCTGGACCAGTCCATTTTCAGCAAAGGTAAGCATTCACGACTAAATATGTACATACATATGTTGTCTGCTTCCTATATTTACAATGTCAAATCAAGCAAAGGAAAAGGATGACAAAAAATTTGCCTTTCACATGGATTTAACAAGTAATTTCATTAATATGTTCATGTATGCAAACGATAATTCCAAAGTCAACAAAGTCAAGTTATGGAATTATCAGGCAAGTACAAATAGGATCAACTTCCTCATGTTGTCCGATGGAAATAAACTACCCCATAGTGCACGTGTTAGTATGGAAAGTCCGTGTTAGTATGGAAAGTTAGTATGGAAAGTCCGTTAAGCATGAAAGGTGCAAGTACTAGTGCCATTCTGGTGACAGGTTAGAAAATATAAATCAATGATTCAATTGCCTTAGTTTTGTTCACTTTTTATCACATTAAACTTTTTAGTTACTGAAATCGGTGGGGGGGGGTTACAAACCAACAAGGATGTATTTTCAGACTATAATATTTGTACTAGGATCAAATTTGCCACCATACAACATGCAAGTAATCACGAGACTAAAGCAAATGTGTAAAGTTGTTCCATGTCGATTTACAAGTTGTCAAACGTGGAAATCGATCAACAAAAAATTCTGCACAAAGTGATTTATGCAGACGTCCTTAGAAAACTTGCATTCAACAGCAGTGATGCACAAGCAGAGATATATGGCATCATGTAGATAGACGAGCAGCACGATGTCCACACTCGCAAACAATCTTAACGAGACGGCTTCAATATAGACTAGTGGAAGCGTATGCACGAGGCACATCGCGTTTCTTTATACGTGACAGTTCTAGGTTTCAGGAAAGTAATAACATACATATTAAACATTGTTATTCTATTTATGTCTACAGCGTTACTATTAATAAAATGTTACTTTAACGAAAAAGAAAGGTGTCAGACACGTGATTTTAGTCGTGTTGTTTATGAAGTAACAAATCGCACCTGGAAAGCATGGCACATTACACAACTTTACACTGCAAAATAAACATCACCAATCATTTACCTTCCTTTTTAGGTACTATGATCTCAGCTGGCTTTGGTTTTGCATCCTGGGATGCACTTTTCTTCGTGCTTTTATTCTTGCCCTTAGTTTTCTCGGCCTCTTTTTTCGTCTCTTCTTTCTTTCTTTTGGTCGCCTCCTCTTGCTGTTGGAGGATTTCTATCGGATCCAAATCCTCATCAAGAAAGATGTTAAACTTATTAGTTATCTGTACGCCGTAATGATTTTCCATTGTTCCTCTTACTTTAGAGGATGGCAATGGATTTTACGGCTACTATACTTCGTGAGATTTCTACAAAATGGCTGATTCAAATACCCGCAATGAGCATGCACGAGAAAATACCTTTCACTCGTGTGCCCGGATTTAACACGTGATCGTTTGGATTTGGTACAACTTGGTTCTTTTCGTAGTGCAACATACAATAAATGGTTCCAAACGGTGACCAAATAGGGCAATGTGGCGCGAATAGTGACAACATTCATGTATATAATTCTACGTATAAATTGTGTTCTCAAATATCTTGTATGAAAGTTGCATTTTGCATTCAGTCAAATAATAGTTTAAGTTTTAAACTTGATTAAAGGTTAATTTTCAATGTTTATTGAGTTTTGTGTGAATTATAAGCTAGAAAACTCAAAAGCGGAAATGCTACACAACTTATTGATCGGGAATCTCCAGTTTAAATATAGTAACAGTATACAAGTGTGGACACGACCATGGATTGCTTATGTGTATGTATATATACACACACATGCTGCATCGCGCGTGTCTTAAAAAGCAGAAAGGCGTCAACGGCTGAGCTCATGTATCTCACCATGTGTCCATACGTCTGGAGAGATACTTTAAGACAAATACCATATAGCAGATCACGGTCATCATCCTGTAGCTCACCTGAAGGTGATTCTCAAGACGCTGAAGGAGATTCCGATTCCAACAGCAGCCTCAGGCGCGGACGACCGCGTGCGGAAAAAATTTATTCGCTTATTCTAGAGGGTACTGTGTCAAGAAGTAATATCCGGTGCAAGATCTGTAATAGAGTATTCCCCAGGGAAAAATCTTTACAGGCTCATATGAGAACACATACAGGTGATCTCTCTCTCTCTCTCTCTCTCTCTCTCTCTCTCTCTCTCTCTCTCTCTCTCTCTCTCTCTCTCTCTCTCTCTCTCTCTCTCTCTCTCTCTCTCTCTCACACACACACACACACACACACACACACATACATACATACATACATATATATATATATATATATATATATATATATATATATATATATATATATATATATATATATATATATATATATGTATATATATATATATATATATATATATATATATATATATATATATATATATATATATATATATATATATATAATGTCTTTTCAACAGTGGCGTAGTGGGGGGTGGAACATCAAAATGAGGAAAACACATGTATTCGTTATCTCATATGCACTCGAAGTGTATGCCAAGTTTATATTTTGTGACCGGGCTATCAGTACCCTCACTACACTGCTCTTTACGGTAAGCACAATAGAAATAACGAATCGTGATCCCGAAGATAAGTAAGACGACTAAGTTTGCCTCTATTCCGCTATGTAGCTATAAAGATGTACACGTCTTACACGTTTACATTTCTTAAATAGTATTAGGGTTGTAATAAAGTACTTATTTTTAAAAAAAAACAAACTTATATGTATTGATTCCACACGTTAAAAGTGAACTGAGCATGGCTTTGAATTCCATTTGTTTACTTCGAGGTGGGTGTTCTAATTGTTTTTGAATATTGTCTTTTAATTCTAAATTTAAAATGGAAACCTCCAAGACTCCAGGTTTCGGCTACTTTACATCTCTAATTTCGTCTGTCACATCCAATTACAAGCATTGCGTATGTTCAAATAATAATAATAATAATAATAATAATAATAATAATAATAATAATAATAATAATAATAATAATAATAATAGTAGTAGTAGTAGTAGTAGTAGTAGTAGTATTGGAAGACGACAACGGATAATTACTCCCAACCTGGATCCTTCTTTTTATTACAAGGAAATGCTTTGATTTATTGAAACTTAAATTTCTTTTTCTCGTCTGTCTTTTAATGATGTTAAATACCATTTCTGTGTATATACATGCGTGTTCAGACTAGTGATACTGATCGTGTTTCCTCTGCTAGTACTGTTTTAATTGTTTTCATTGTTTCCTATAGCAACACTGTTTAGAAGTGGCTAAACGTTTATCTGCATGGGTCTGTGCAGTCCCACTGAGTCATTTGTCCCAAGAATAAGGCGATTTTGTTTGTATGGTGGTTATTTTTCTGCTCTGATTCAAGTTGAGGCGTGCCTAGCAACTGTCGCTTCGCAAGATACCTGCCATTTTGAATATATTTGCATATATCTGTATCAAAGGCCAAACGCGTGTACTTGTTTTGACGTGTGGTTACAGGAGTAGACTTGGTTGAATGTGTAAATAAAATATGTATACACCTTGCAGCTACAGTTTTGGGGGCTAAACGAATAATCTTTCAAATTGAATATATAATGCAGGTAACAGTCAGAGTAGATTTGAAGGGGGAGGGATTTGGAGGTATTGTTCTGAAACAATATCTACCCGAGATACAACTTGTAAAGTCAAACCAATGAATTTTGGTGGCGAGCATTGTGGAATAGACGCAAATAGTAAAAATTATATAATTTTATTCTGAGAATGAGACACATAATAGCTCGTGCTTAAGTGTTCACTGCTTTGAATCCTTTCTTTATCCAACACCCACTCCTCTCGCATAGTACACACAATCTCTCTCTCTCTCTCTCTCTCTCTCTCTCTCTCTCTCTCTCTCTCTCTCTCTCTCTCTCTCTCTCTCTCTCTCTCTCTCTCTCTCTCTCACACACACACACACACACACAATCACACACACAGAGTACATACATCAGTAGTATCCAGTCTGTCCGATTGCTAGTGTTTGTAAGGTTAGGACCATGCTTGAAATCACATATTTGGATTAAATCTTCGTTGTGTTTTTTTTTTCCGGCAATAAATACTAGAAAAGGGTTCAAATCATTACCCTAGCCTTTTAAACATTGCCACGTTAAACGAAAATACCGTTCTGCAGACTCCGTATACTGAATAGCTCGTCTGAGGATTGACTGCCGATGCAACCACTATGCTAGTCCGAGTTTCCTTGACATCCCATATTTGATATTTGTTTTTTTTTTTTTATGTTATGATGCAAATGGTACAAACGAGGTCAAAGTCCATCAACACTGTAGTTTCCTCTCGTCTGACAACGGTTAAAGACAAAATCGGTGTTATCCTTCTAATTTCAGAGAAGATAAATGATTTTCCATTTCGATTTAATGTAAGTATGGGTCGATGCAAGGTCATTTAAGTTTGCTAGGCCTGATAGTTGGCGAGTACCCTATGCCGACACCAAATAGTGTCGGCAAATTCCAAGTTTTGATAGGTAATGGACTCTGACCCTACACTCCAACATAACAAACCAAATATCAAAAATGGGGTGTCAAGGGTCAGATGAAACTCAGACTACCACTATGCATGTGTGTGTGTGTGTGTGTGTGTGTGTGTGTTGGATGTTTAACGTAGCTTAACAGTTTTTTCAGTCATTTCGCTACGATGTCTGTAGTGTGGCAGTTTATAGTGATGTCTAGCACTTGGGCATCATGTAGCAGACATTTTGCATTACGTCCCACCCAGTCACATTAACGACTAGTCTTAACACTAGCGCCTAGCGAGGCAGTTGTTAGTGCCATTTTTATAAGTCTTTGGTTTTACTCGGACGAAAGAAGGAGGGAGATAACTATTTATGCGTAGTAAACACAACACTTTACTGAACACAGCACATTACTGTACACAGTAAACACACTAGTGTATACTGTAAGCACATGTACACAGTAAGTACACTACTGGAAAGTCTGAGGACAAGATCAGTACTTAGAACAATCATAATTATGACTAAAGTAACACACAGTGACGAACTGTACGCCCATTTTGCCCTTTCTACGAGCTTTATAAAACAAAATGTTTGCCAGATTTGCTCCTTTTATTTATCTTTTGAGTATAATAGATACAACTTTGCCTTTTGTCTAGTATATAAAATATCATTGGCTAAACTGGCCATGGTTTGAGTCGGTAAATAAGTTAATTATGGAGTTTTTAATGATCCCCATGGACTGTTGTCACACAGATTTTGCACTAAAGTCTTTACTTTTATTAGGGAATGAAATCCTTTTGAAGAAATACACTTGGGAAATTTGTAGAAATTGCATGAAATTCCAGATATCTGAATTTCCAACTTGTTTACTCAAAGACCTCAAATCAGCAATACTTTAAATACCAGCAACATTTCAAAACGTGTATGATGCCGTTAACGTTCAAGTTTGTAAATTGGAAGAAAAAAATTGCATTACCAGTCTGCATATACACATGAACAAAAGCTTCGTAGGAATTTGATATCCTCACGGTTCCCGGTCTTATTCAAACCGGACCGTCTCCGTTTGTCAAAAGACGGAACAAGTTAAATCCTCTAAATCAGATTATCACGGTTCCCCCTCTCAGATAAGGGCTCAAACTAACTGGACCTTGGCTTTCTCTT
Source organism: Potamilus streckersoni (assembly GCA_016746295.1). NCBI lineage: Eukaryota > Metazoa > Mollusca > Bivalvia > Unionida > Unionidae > Potamilus > Potamilus streckersoni. Next base: position 324,370 of record JAEAOA010002237.1, read on the forward strand.
TTGGGACTACCCTATGGTTCACCATTCTTAGTACAACTTTTTGTCACCATTTTGTTATGCTACTTTGTTATGTTACGCAAAAGATATTTGAATGCGGAAATTTCCAAATAAGATAATATCATTTATTGTCTTTTGTCCAACAAACGGACATGACAATGACAACACAATTAATATCTAACATTGAAAATTCGCATGCTCTCTTTTTATCTTGCCTTTTATTACCAGTCCTTTACAATGCACACATGTGAATAGTTTCACTTAACTTCAATTATTCAAACATTTAATAGTATACAAATTCATTATAATAGATGGAAATTTTCGCCAGAGTCGCTAGCAAGCTTGATGATTAATAATGTTCAGCACATTTATCTCACCCGTATTAAACATTGCCTTGTTACATAAATTGCATGCACATAAATTAGTAGTTAAAGGTGACCTATCCTGCTCAAGCATGCTTAGTCAGCATTTTGAATACCATATCCAACTTGCTCTAAATTACTATATAAGAATGTTCACCTTTACTGACCTAAAACAACGGCAGAAAAATGTCATCATCTACTATTTCCACAAAAGGGTAACATCTAGCATTATGTAGGATAACAGTAGGTAACGGTCAAATTTGTAGAGAATGAACTGACAAGGTATCGGCATAGCTTGGTGGACATGTGTACCAAGTTTGTTACAGTTCTATGAATGGTTGGAGAGACATGCTTGCTATTATGACTCTGTTTGGACATTGATACTTTACATCCAGGATCTCCAACTCGCGGTTCGCAGACGCCAAGCCGTATCCTGTTTCCCGCAAAATGATTAGCGTCACAAAGTGTCCAGAGAGGTTAACAAAGGTGGTACGGCCCTTGGGCAATCTAAAATGACTTCATACGGCCCAAGTGTGTTTTTTAAGTTTGAGACCTATGCTTTACACCCTTTCGATGTTGGCTTTGTCGTAGTATTGCGTGCTTCGTCCGATAAATCAGCTCCCCCTCAGCGTTAATAGTGATGGATGACGATATCTCCTAAACCGCCAGTCGATATTATTTATCGGCCAACTACGTGTTATACACTATATTATTATTATTATTATTATTATTATTATTATTATTATTATTATTATTATTATTATTATTATTATTAGGTGAACGCCCGTATGTGTGCGACTACCCAGGATGCGGCAAAGCATTTTGTCAAAGTGGTCAGTTAAAAACCCACCAGAGACTTCATACGGGGGAGAAGCCTTTTGTCTGTTCAGTACAAGGTAATATTCTTTTATCTGGACCCGTAACGACGGACGCAGGGTGTTGCTCCCCTACGCCTGTCTCAAGTAGTCCGTCAGCAATAGCTCGTTTTCCACTCCAGACGGTAATTCTCAAAAACCCGTTTTGATTAGACCAGCAAGTAGATCTCCGCTTTTATTTCTGGCAAAAAAAAAATTAAAAAAATGCGGAGACCTACTTGTTTGTCTACGGTTTCGATAAGCTGGAAGTCACTCGTATTAATGATATGATGTTGATTGGAAGGACTTGTCTTATAGATTTTATTATTAAACTGGTAAAAAAGATTCTTGCACAAGAAATGTTGCTCCTCCCTTTATTTTTAGGCACATACACCCATTAAAAAAAATGTTTGGTGGGAATTTTTGGCCCTTTAGATCCCCTCCACCTCCGCTTGCATTTGAGTGTATGAGATTCTTACCACTAAACAGACAGCATTTCTAACCGGATTTGAATTAGACGTGGTAATTTGGCTGGTATACCTCAGGTACAATACGACAAAAAAAAATTAAAAAAAAATATGTATGGTATGCATTTATTGTAGAAAAATAACATGTCTATTTGTAACTGGAGTGTCGGTGTAGACAGAGGAGTTGGATGCGCTATACTTTCCAAACATACTGACCTTAAAAGATCTTAAATGTTCCGTTGCTCTAATACGAAGCTGACACTATCCTTGTCGCATATAATTCTCTGACATGCGACACATTCTTGATATGTATAGTAGATATTATGATAACTGTAACTTACAATCAACACAGAGAAAACACAATTATCGTAATTCTTTTTTTTGTTTTTTTTAAATGGCATTCACACACACACACACACATATATATATATATATATATATATATATATATATATATATATATATATATATATATATATATATATATATATATATATATATATATATAATTTTAAGATAAGCAATGTCGATATTGATGTTGTAGATGAATATAAGTACTTATGTCTTATATTTCACAAGAATGTAAAGTTCTCCAATAGCGTGAATAGCCCAATGCCGTTTTAAGGCATATGCACGCGAGGCATGTGCCTATGGCCCCGCACAGCTGGGCGGCCCAAAAACAAAATTTCGGTGTGGGTTGTGGTAGCAGTTCAGTACTTTTGCCTCCAAACTACTTACAACGGCTCCTGAATAGTCCAATCCATAGCTAATAAAGGTATACATTTACTCAAAAAGCGTCTTCACGATCCAGATTTGAATATTGATTGTTAACTTAAACTGTTCGATTAAACCAATGTACAGATTTTAACACATGCTTATAAAATTTGGGGATTTGTGAAATCTAATACACTCAATAAAAACCAAAACTAATGTTTCTGTGACAAGGGGTGGATTGACAACGTTAAACCAACCCCTTCTCTACGGTTTGTTGCTAGGGAATGACCTCCCGTGATGTAGTTTACCCAGTGTGGATGGATAGAAAGAATAATACAGATTTCTGAGTAAGTATATTGAAGAAATAAAACAATGAGCTCCCTTTCAATGAACAAATATAAAATTTTAATCCATTTAACAATAGAATTCTGAATGGAAAGAAATCATTTCTTGACTACAAAAAAGGAAATGTACAAATATGTACTCAATAAAAGCAAATACAAATTTCACTTTACTATTAATTGTCAGTGACAGAATTAATACAGAATTTCATCATAGCCTACGAGTCGTGACTTTGAGTTAAACGCTGAGTGACATCATCGCCTATCTTTATCCGGGCATCGAATTTTCCGTTCCCTTCTGCAATTCCAACCTTTGTCTACTAGTCTTTGACTTGGACCCTTGCCAGTCGAAACTTGAACGTTTTGACGATATTATCTCGAATCTAGAACCGGTATTCGACTGTGGACTTTCTTGTGGAACTTTGAAGAATTTCGCTGTAAAATTGGCTGAGGAAGCTGTTTCCTTAAATAAATAAACATGTCCCGCAATAGACAACAGGTCACCCTTCTCTAAGTGTGTGTGTATATATATATATATATATATATATATATATATATATATATATATATATATATATATATATATATATATATATATATATATATATATATATATACAGAGAGAGAGTACGAATTTAATTTCTCTAACCTATATGATAGTTTTGTTTGTATTAAATTATTATTTCTGCCCACTATTATCAAGATTCTACTACAGAATCCAGGAATAGCACAGTCTGTTCTGTCTGATATATATTTATAATTGTTTGTAATACAAAAATCCTATATACCTTGATTTCTTTATATATATATATATATATATATATATATATATATATATATATATATATATATATATATATATATATATATATATATATATATATATATATATATATATATATATATGAATGAGAATTAATTACTAGGCCGTCATGCGAGGGTGTCTGCTACGCACGAGCTTATATAACAACGATTCAGTGCCATTATGTTTTGGCGATGCGTGCTTAGTCGTGACGGTATATGGTTTGGTGCGTGCAGGCAAGGCTATGGGTGCCATTTACTCGCGGACCTGGGTTCGAAACTCCGTAGAGTACGAATTTATTTCTCTAACTTGTATGATAGTATTGTTTGTATTAAACTATATATACATGTATACTGACCTTAATTCAGGTTCACGAGCTTAACGGGATTCATTAGCTTCCATATTTAACACCTCATGACTTCTTTACATTAAGCTACTTAATATAGTCTAGTATTAAATTATATATGTCTTAGCTCATCAAATCTAACGATTTTAAAATAGTTTACGTGATCAATTATATATTACGATTACGATTATATGAATATGCACTCAATACATGGCATACTACACAGAGATTTCATTCCTAAATCTACGAAATATTACACATCATGTATTATGGTGAATTCATAAAATTCCTATGAATTCCTACATATCGAATATTTCATTACATGCAATCTTGTCAATTCTCAATGAACTGATAATTAGAAAATCAAAGAATAAAATGTCGTGACTAACATTTAACTAAAACCCTAAAAAAATGAAATCATACATACGTCATAACATCAATTCATTTGCAAATAAATCAACAAAATCTGCTAAGATTGCGCACCTTTGCCGTTTTATTAGGTTTTTTTCCCACGAACTTCCAGTGTATAGTATGTCTCCTTTCTGAGACGACTAACTCGCCTTACTTCACGGGGAACGAACTACTTACGTTCGGCCCGGAGTCCCGTCTAACTTCTTTCAAGCAATATTGAAGACTGAAGCAATTTTGCAAAAGTAAAGCTACTACTTTCTTACAAGGTTTACACCCTTAAGTTTCCATTAGCCAATCAGAATCGGCTGGTCCCTAAAACTACCTACGTAGAATGTTTGATTAACGAAAATAGGCGAATCATGCTGCAATTAACTTTCCTTTGAACAATCAATTATTGACGTGCTTCCCCTTTTTTCCGGTGCGAGTTTGAAGAGTGTTATACCAAAACCTTTGTACCATAACAGATGACTCGGTCAAATTTCATGGAGCGAAACCAAGTTTCCTTTGACATTCAGAGATGAAATGAGAATAATCATAGAACTGTCTCTAGCTCTTTCTACTTTAACTATGTTAACTTGGTACATTTCATTTAATCAATACTTCTAAGAGTTTAGACTGAGTTTAAGCATGTTAATGAGATGATTGTGGATTTGGTAGACTGAGTATACGCATGTTAATGAGATGATCGTGGATCTGGTAGACTGAGTATACGCATGTTAATGAGATGATCGTGGATCTGGTAGACTGAGTTTACGCATGTTAATGAGATGATCGTGGATCTGGTAGACTGAGTATACGCATGTTAATGAGATGATTGTAGATCTGGTAGACTGAGTTTACGCATGTTAATTAGATGATCGTGGATCTGGTAGACTAAGTATACGCATGTTAATGAGATGATCGTGGATCTGGTAGACTGAGCTTGCTACCTCTCTAAATCTAAAGGGTACATATCTCGTATCATTTCGATGCATCGTTGTAATCAGGCTTTTACGATCAAAATCAAAGGCAAATTTGAGCATGAGCTACTAATTGATCAAATTATTGCAAAACAGGTGAAATCGACATAATATAACTTTGGGAAATAGTTTCCATGAAGTTGTGTTTTTGTTTTTACAATGTTACATAATTCTGCTTAGGAAAAAGTTAATAGCAAGTTATGTGCATATCAGGCACAACTGGAATTTTTAAAATTGGTCTCACATCGCTTCGAAAGTTAGGTTATTGCCCAACTCCTGGTATAAATATATAAACATTGTGATTACATACGTACGTGTAAGGTAATGTCGCATTATTTCTCCAATATCATACACATTTCATATTTCCGAAATCTTAAATATATAATATAAATATATAATATAAATATATAATATAAATCTTAACGAAGCTTTACATGTGCATGACTGTTATACGCATTTTTGCTTCTCTATATTAACCTCACCAATATAGAAGATTATATGGTATCAGAACGGGAGTTGGCAATGGCATAGAAAACTAATGAAGTCATCTTATTTATCTTATCATCATCTTATTTATCTTATCATCATCTTATTTATCTTATCATCTTATTTATCTATCAGGCTGTCTGAGCCGATTTGCTCATGCTAACAGACACTGCCCGGAGCATCCTTACGCTACCTTGGACCGAAAATCTACAAACGTCGACGTCAACGAAAAAGTTAGGAAAGACACAAATATGGCCATTTCAACGTGGCTTCTGAGGTATTCTGCAAATATATTCATCGCTCTGTGCAATGAAATGTATACGTTCGCATGCTCATTTGGAATGCTTTTTTTTTCAAAGGAAGAATTGCGCACAAAATATAAGGCGTGAACTTGAATTTTATTATACTTATACTTTATATTGTAAATTATTAATTTTTGTTAAAATGTTCCACTAGCAAAAAGACAGCTGATATATATATATATATATATATATATATATATATATATATATATATATATATATATATATATATATAGTAGTTTAATACAAACAATACTATCATAAATATTAGAGAAATTAATTTCATACTCTACCGAGTTTCGAACCCAGGTCCGCGAGTAAATGGCATCCATCGCCTTGCCTGCAGCACCAACCCATCAACCCATATACCGTCACCACTAAGCATGCATCACCAATAAATGATAACACTAAATCGTTATTATATAAGCTCCTGCGAAGCAGACACACATGACAACCTAGTAATTAATTCTCATATATACACACAGGCGTTCCAGATTCCTATTGAACTATTATTTCTGCCCACTATTATCAAGATTCTACTACAGAATCCAAGGATATCACAGTCTGTTCTGTCTGGTATATATTTATAATTATTTGTAATACAAAAATCCTATATACCTTGATTTCTTTAATATATATATATATATATATATATATATATATATATATATATATATATATATATATATATATATATATATATATATAGATGCAATAAACTGACGTCGAACAGTATGAAACTAGTAACTAACTAGCCTAAGCGATTTCGACTCTTAATGAGTCTTTTTCAAAGGCAAATACAAAACATATACAACAAACAAATAAACACAAAAACGTTGTGTTTGTAAACCTCTACATGGCTGTCTCCACATGTGTTAAAACTATAAATACAACCAGCTTGTATAGACTAGTTGTGGAAACTGAAAACGGTGTATAATTCCCTAAAAGTGTACAAGCCAAAGCGACATCTATTTTTCCTTTCTGTACATTTATGTAACGCAGATTATATCCCGGATATATGATTCTATTCCAGTTATTCTTATAGTAAAAATTGAAGGATAATAAGAAGATTTAGAAAATGTTAAATTCTACTAGTGCATAGTTTTCTTTTTCTAGTCTTCTTGGTTTAGACTGCTTGGTTTCAATGTTCTAAGGTGGCGTATCCAGTATGTTTCCTTTTCCTTCCTGGTTTCAGAACTCCAGCTGTGGTTGTTAGCAATAGCGATAAGTATTATATCACTGAAAGTGTGGCCAGGGGAGGAAAAGTGTTCTGCGACCGGGCTTCTGTACAGCTTTTTTGTCATCCAATCAGATCTATGAAGGTTTATCCTTTTGTGTAGCTTTTCAGTTTCTCAGACGTACTAAAGGCCACAGATCTTACATGTGGTGAGATAAATCACATTCTCTGTTTTGCAAAGGGCCAAACAAACAAACCGTGATGACCTACTCAGATATGGACAGAAAGAAAAGGTTGATAGGATACCATTTATTCTAACCTATCACCCAGACAATCCCAAAGTAGTTAAAATCATCGCAAACCATTGGCCAACCGTGCAATCGTCAGACATACTAAACCTAATACTTCCAAACAAACCTGTAGTAGCTTACCGGAGACCAAAAAATCTAAAGGACATCCTAGTCAGGGCAAAGCTAACGCCAATCGCTAGTCAAAACCAACCTAGTCAATCTGGACCCTGTGGCAATAAAAGATGCAAAACCTGTCAACATATGATAGAGACCAAGACATTCACTAGCACAATGACTAAAGAAAAACTAAACATACATGGTCCAAAACAAATTCTGAACAATGCTTTTTAAGATTAATTGTAAAGTATTTATTATTGCTGCTACCTGTTCTACATCCTATCCAAACTACAATTAGTGATTTTGGTATTTATACTAACACCAGAATATGGATATAAAATCTATAAAGCAAACAATTGAGATTTTTTTCTGAACAACTAAGAGTAAGTGATGTATCAACAAACTGAGAATGTATCAACAACCTGAGTGATGAATTAACAAACCGAGTAATGAATCAACAAACTGAGAAGGAAAAAAAATCATAGCTTATATTGCTCATATTAATTCCCCCAATATTGGAATTTTTATATACCATATCAGCTAAAATCTCACATATACAGGATAAAAAAATAGTGGATCCACATATGCTTTCTATTTCTACACTTGACCAATGGGAGACTTGACCATTAATAATTAAACAAGATTTGATGTTTTGATACAAAACTTTAATCCACTTTGCCCTCAGTTCACCAAAATTTAAAAAATAAATAACTTTTTTTTAAATAAATGGCCATGCAGCTGAGTCAAATGATTTTTCAATATAAACAAGCAGTCCATTTTACCTTTTGGTGTACAACATGGAATCATGAGTTTCTGTTTTCTGTTCAATGAATTTCCTGTTTGAAATCTTGTTGATCCTCATTTACAACTGTGGAAACAAAATTTTAATCCAATGTACAATTTTGTATGATAAATGTAGAAGTGAAATGGGTTACCAATTTGAGATGTAAAGCTTAGGTATTCCACTTTTTGGTACACATAATGCCTTCTTTCTGAGTTCATGCTGATAGTTAATGACCCTTACTAGACTCTGGTATCTTTCCAAACAATTTTAGTAAATTCTGCATGAATCTGTAAGATCCTGAGCTTTTTTCAATAGGCATTTCTTTTCAAATATTTATAGCATATATATATATATATATATATATATATATATATATATATATATATATATATATATATATATATATATATATGATATGGAAATTCTCTTGTAAACAATGGTGTTGTAGTTTAAAGACAGCACATTTTTCCTATCTGTGTAAATGTATGTGAGCATACTTGTATATGGGACAGGAAGACGGTGAGGCAAAATATTAAAACTGGATTCTTTTTATGGACATGGACTTTGTGGTTGTGTTTTTTTATTACAGCAATTGAATGGTATGAGGATGAGAGAATTTGAATATTTTTGTAGCTGTGGGAAGGGATGGGCTGAAAAATTCAGGATTTGGTTTGGTTTGGTTTGGTTTTGGCATTTTACAGCACTGCAGCACATTCAGGTTATATCAACCCAAGGCAAACTGAGAATAGTGTGACTTCAGAAAAGGGAGAGACAATGTTTGTTCACTAAGCTAAAGAACAATACTGAGTCAGCTTATTCAGTCACCTGACTGTGCCAGTGCCTTACCAGTCTAAGGTGCCTGAACTATGACAATGCCAGTGTCGTACCAGTCTAAGGTGCCTGAACTATGACAATGCCAGTGTCGTACCAGTCTAAGGTGCCTGAACTATGACAATGCCAGTGCCTTACCAGTCTAAGATACCTGAAATATGACAATGCTGGTGCTTTACCAGTCTAAGATGCCTGAACTATGACAATGCTGGTGTCTTACGAGTCTAAGGTGCCTGAACTATGACAATGCCGGTGTCTTACCAGTCTAAGGTGCCTGAACTATGACAATGCTAGTGTCTTACCAGAAAAAGGTGCCTGAACTATGACAATGCTGTTACCTTACCAGTCTAAGGTGCCTGAACTATGAGAATGCTGGTGTCTTACCAGTCTAAGGTGCCTGAACTATGACAATGCTGGTGCCTTACCAGTCTAAGATGCCTGAACTATGACAATGCCGGTGTCTTACCAGTCTAAGGTGCCTGAACTATAACAATGTCAGTGTCTTACCAGTCGAAGGTGCCTGAACTATGACAATGCTGGTGCCTTACTAGTCTAAGATGCCTGAACTATGACAATGCCGGTGTCTTACCAGTCTAAGGTGCCTGAACTATGAGAATGTCAGTGCCTTACCAGTCTAATATGCCTGAACTATGACAATGCTGGTGTCTTACCAGTCTAAGATGCCTGAACTATGACAATGCTGGTGCCTTACCAGTCTAAGGTATCTGAACTATGAGAATGTCAGTGTCCTACCAGTCTAAGGTGCATGAACTATGACAATGTCAGTGTCTTACCAGTCTAATATGCCTGAACTATGACAATGCTGGTGTCTTACCAGTCTAAGATGCCTGAACTATGACAATGCTGGTGCCTTACCAGTCTAAGGTGTCTGAACTATGATAAGGTCAGTGTCTTACCAGTCTAATATGCCTGAACTATGACAATGCTGGTGTCTTACCAGTCTAAGATGCCTGAACTATGACAATGCTGGTGTCTTACCAGTCTAAGGTGCCTGAACTATGACAATGTCAGTGTCTTACCAGTCTAAGGTGCCTGAACTATAACAATGCTGGTGTCTTACCAGTCTAATATGCCTGAACTATGACAATGCCGGTGTCTTACCAGTCTAAGGTGCCTGAACTAATATAATGCTGGTGTCTTACCAATCTAAGGTACCTGAACTCTGACAATGCTGTTGCCTTACCAGTCTAAGGTGCCTGAACTAATTTAATGCTGGTGTCTTACCAGTCTAAGGTACCAGAACTATGACAGTGCTGGTGTCTTACCAGTCTAAGGTGCCTGAACTATGACAATGTTGGTGCCTTACCAGTCTAAGGTGCCTGAACTATGACAATGCTGGTACATTACCAGTCTAAGGTGCCTGAACTATGACAATGTTGGTACCTTACCAGTCTAAGGTGCCTGAACTATGACAATGCTGGTACATTACCAGTCTAAGGTGCCTGAACTATGACAATGCTGGTACATTACCAGTCTAAGGTGCCTGAACTATGACAATGCTGGTGTCTTACCAGTCTAAGGTGCCTGAACTATGACAATGCTGTTGCCTTACCAGTCTAAGGTGCCTGAACTATGAGAATGCTGGTGTCTTACCAGTCTAATGTACCTGAACTATGACAATGCTGGTACCTTACCAGTCTAAGGTACCTGAACTATGACAATGCTGGTGCCTTACCAGTCTAAGGTGCCTGAACTATGACAATGCTGGTACATTACCAGTCTAAGATACCTGAAATATGACAATATTGGTGTCTTACCAGTCTAAGGTGCCTGAACTATGACAATGCTGTTGCCTTACCAGTCTAAGGTGCCTGAACTATGAGTCAGTGTCTTACCAGTCTAAGATGCCTGAACTATGACAATGCTGGTGCCTTACCAGTCTAAGGTGCCTGAACTATGATAATGCCAGTGTCGTACCAGTCTAAGGTGCCTGAACTATGACAATGTCAGTGTCTTACCAGTCTAAGGTGCCTGAACTATAACAATGCTGGTGCCTTACCAGTCTAAGATGCCTGAACTATGACAATGCTGGTGCCTTACTAGTCTAAGATGCCTGAACTATGACAATGTCAGTGTCTTACCAGTCTAAGGTGCCTGAACTATGACAATGCTGGTGCCTTACCAGTCTAAGATACCTGAAATATGACAATGCTGGTGCTTTACCAGTCTAAGATGCCTGAACTATGACAATGCTGGTGCCTTACCAGTCTAAGGTGCCTGAACTATGACAATGTCAGTGTCTAACCAGTTTAAGGTGCCTAAACTATGATAATGTTGGTGTCTTGCCAGTCTAAGGAAAACTTGCAGTCATAAAATATCTGGACATATTTGCAACAATAATGATCTGAACACGAGTTCATCATGTTGTCATGTGACTTCCTCTCTACTTGTTTGACAAAGAGACTTAAGACTTTGCAAATAATTGGAATATAAAGGTAGATGAAAATACAAATTTAAAGTATCCATCTAGTGTGTGGCATTATATGTATATGCACTGAAAAATGGGCGGAGTTACATGTAGTATCATAGTTAAAAACAGTGAACCATTCTGTTTCTGTTTATACATTGTTATGTATTGGCTTGTTCAAAGTAACACAAATAAAGAGTGAAGAAAACTAGCTTTGTAAATATTAAAAAAATTAATTTATTTCCATAGAAAACATGTGGAAAACGTAAATGTATGAAACAAGATTTACGATTTATGAAGAAGGTCCAAAAATTTGTTCTAAAGTTTTAGTCCAGATGGCAGATGATGATGTCAGACAAGTGCTAACACAAAAGTAAAGAATTTTCACTGTGAAGAACAATTTGTAATGTTTTATTCCAATTTAGAAATTTCAGCAATGTCTTTGTCCAAAGCTAGTAGTGTTTGTTCTCCAGGGAAAATAGTTACTTAGAAAATAGATGAAGTACAGCTACTAACAATACACATGTTCTTCATGATACGTATGAAAGAACAACTCTTTCCAACACAGAAATACCATTTAAGGTGTTAAAAGTCTATAAGATGTTAGTGACACTCAACTAATACCACAACTGACTACACTCTTGTTTTCTTACAGGTAACTGAGCATTTAAAACAGAATAGTATGTCATCTCATGTACACAATGATGAAGGAAATATGTGATTTCAAAATCAGATCTGCATATTACAAAAGCATAAACAAGTAATGACATGTTCACAGCCAATCATTTACACAGCTTTTCCAGACTGATTACTTGTAATGTCAAAGCCCTCATGTGAAAATCATACTTACATGAGTCACATTTGAGTTGTAAGTAAACACAGTGTTTCTAACAAAATATTAGACCCATGCAAAGACAATCATCATCAGAACAAAAACTATATTTCATGATATAAAAATAAAATAAATTAAAAAAGAAATAAAATAGAAAAATTCATATCCTAACACACATGTAATTTAACTACAGAGTCATAAAAATGTACTTATACATTTATATAAAATTAACTTAATTGTCCCTCTCAATAGAGATTGAACTTGCAACATCAATGAATAATGGAATAAAAGTATGTCACACTCACAATAGGTTGCTGTTACCTACTTTCCATGTTTACTTAATGCTACTTAAAAATTGTGCTCCATTTCTTATTTAAATATCATTGTATCTTCTACCACCAATGGTTGTAATGTGGATGCATCATTAATGTCACATATTTTTCTAGGTTTATCAGACACAACTTAATAATATTGTGTATATTTCACTGCTAGTGAAAACTTCATGTTTTTCCTGTATGTGTAATTTCATTACAGACAAGCGAAATCTAGACAAGAGAGGGTACACACTCAGAAGAAAGTCAGACAGAAACATGACGAACTAGTGCTGAACCTTCAACCAAGCAAGCAACCATTGGAGACTGCACCAATAACAAATCAGTTCAGTGAGCAAACAGATAAATGGATATCTGCACTTGCCTTAATTGAACTTTCTCAGGGGATTTCATGATCTGATTTCAGTACCAAATGAGAGTCAAACTTTCTTTTTACACAATGATGAATTTGGAAGGATGTTATTAGAAAGACTAGCAGTATTTATATACTGATTCAGGCATTTCCAACGTGTTCACTTTTATGTGACTATAATTCATACTTTGTGTTCCTATCATGTTTTTTTTTGGCATGAAATATTCACCATCAAAGAAATTGCTCAACTTTTTCATATTATACAGTTATCAATTATACAAGACATTAAGTTTTTATTTTTGAATCTTAGAAGTATTCTGGCAATTTATTCGACTTGTACAGTGTACTTTTTAAATAGCTCAATTAAAATTTTGTATCAAGGCAATGAAGCTGCATTTAATTATGGTTTTACAAAGTTTAATGAAAGCCAACAAATTGACATGGACATTGACCTTCCCTAATCAAATTTGAGCTAGCCACCAAATAATATCCCAAGATAAATTTAAAAAATAAAAATAAGATTGAGTTTAGGATATTTTAAGGAAATCACATTATATTTAACTTTTGGCACCTAAAACCATTAATTAAACTTCTCAAAAAATATATACTAAAGCATTAATGGTATCACAGGTCTTAAAGTTTGTGATTGGCAAATAAGTAAATAAAGAACTGACCTTTAAAATTTTACATATGTCTATTTGTCGTTTCTTGCTATATTATAAAATACATTTAATTTCCAGTTTAAATCAGATAACTGGGAAACAAATGATAAACAGATACCATGTAGATTTCAGGGAGAGTTACTCTGATATCACAGTAATACTAAAAAAATATTTTTACAATGGCATATACTTGTACTAATGTTAGGAATTTTATATATATATGCATGTGTTCCATAAACTGTAAACAACTTAAAAAGATGGAGGCATTATTCTGACACCTTTGTAAGACAAGAGCAGAAACTTATCTGCATCAGTAACCACTTGCAATGGGAGAGTAGTAGTGCCAGGATTGTCAGTGAGAATGCTCCCCAATATGAACAGGAAAGTACGTGTCAACCATAGACTGTTAAAATATCTCATAGTCTTCCAATGAAAGTAATAAATTGTGTACAAAAAGATGTTTTAAACTCAACACCTATTAACTGTGAAAGCCAGCAGTAAACAACTATCCATACTTTACATTTTGATTCTTATTTGCTACCAAAAATTAAATCTCTTGGTTCTCAAAAAATACAGTAATCACGTGATCTGACTCTAATTATGTGATCCAGTTCTAATCACATGATCCAACTCTAACCATGTGGTCTCACTGATCATGTGATCTGACTCTTTCACTACATCTTTGGACATTTTTAGGTAATAAACTGTTTAACTGATTTGTTCCAATGGACTTTAAGAAGATATAGATTTTATTTGAGAACATGGAGTAAGACCATTATTTGGATATTCATGGATGTATTTTTAAAAGTGTTCTTGCCAGCAATCCTGACATTTTCCAGAAATCAACTGGTGATACAGAAGTAGTAACTTATGGTCATGTAGTGTAGGTAAGGTAAGAACATGATTGGTGGCGCTATGCATAAAAAAATACAAAACAATATCAATACCATGATATCAATAAAACAGTGACATCATAGAAAGCTACGTATATGTAAACAATACATGTGTAAGTTATGTAGATCAAGGGTTAGAATGGAGACATATTGCAGTTAAAAAAGCTGACTTTTACAAAGATTGTAAATCCCTGCATTAGGGTTGGAAACTCATTTTATCATTCATACAAATTATTATTGCAATTCAGATTATTTGTAATCTTCTCTCACATCAGAACAAAGAATGTTTTATAAAATCCATTTTTTTAAATTGTTTATGTGTAGTGTATATAGAATGTAAATGGCATTTAGAATATATCAGCTTAAGATTTGGATTAAATTTATATTTGATATAAAATATTTGAAATGTTTTATTATTTACCAGTTTGTATCTTCTTATTCAAAAATTTTACAAAATGTTTATTGATCAGCAAAGTGAACACTGCCATGTAAATAATATACATTTTCTAGACAACCAGTGTAAACTGCCATCTTGAATATAGACGTGTGGTTTTTCATAGTACTGTACGTGTCAAATTGTTTGAAACTGTTTTTCTCTCAAGTGTATATGACTACAATATCACATAAATGTTTATTCTTGTTGTCAAAAACTTCTAATGTCAGTGCTCATATTTTGATTCCTCATATTGTATTTTCCTGTCAAGAAGTTAATTTTACATGAAATATTTGAACCTTTTTGTAAGTGTCCTAGGATGTTATTCAACTTGGATACAGGAAATTAGTAAAGTGAAACTCTATGCACTAAATGTCTACAAGAAAGCATGCTTTTTGATCTAAATACTTCAAATTCCTAAATGTTTGAAGGAAAAAATGTGCTTTGCATGGAAAATGCTGGGCTTTGGGATGATGGGACACCTAACTATACCTACTTCATTGCAACATTAGCATTTCCTTTGCTCAGAGCTACATCCCAAAACTTGTTCATCACTAGAAACATGGAATCACAACCAAAAGGGAAAAGGTTTTAATGCTACCATTGAATCAGCTTGGACTGGTCACTGCAGTGTACCCTTACGCAAGCTGGTCACTGCAGTGTACCCTTGTGCAAGCTGGTCACTGCAGTGTACCCTTGGGCAAGCTGGTCACTGCAGTGTACCCTTGGGCAAGGCACATTACTCCATTACTGTTTATGAGGAACTGAACACAAAACCAAAGCAATCCTCATGCAACACTCTTTAACATAAGCCAAAAACATTTTGGGCAATTTAAAACATTCCAAAATACTTTTTATGTTCATGTAATCATTCCCTGGTATGCTTTTATGGTTTCATTATATTATGCTATACTACTTTGCAGTATATACTCAATATGTCCAACTGCAGGTCGGTGCAGTTTGTTGGGAGTAATTTGTAGGACAAACATTGACCCTGATTTGCAAGTGCATTATTCTATGACAGATCAAGAACTTTGTTGTTTGACTCAACTTATAAGTGAGTATATATGGTACTAGTATACACCACTATAAAAAAACTCACCTGCAGTACTAGATACACCAACATGTATATTTTAATGAAAAAAAATCATAAGTTTTTATAATTTACATACTTGTTTTCCTTATTTATTTATTTTATTTATTTATTCCTCTTGCTGTACAAATATATAATAAATATAATTTGACTCTTTACTGTTTGTATAGCTAAATGACCAGACTTTGATAACAGAACTTAGCACACAGAATCTGTCCACACCAATAAGTACAATAAGTACTAACAATAAATTTGTTAAAGATTAAATAGATTTAAGACACAAAATTATAAAAATAGCTTTGAAATATTAATCTTACCAGTCTATGGATAAATAAAGGCTGTTATGGTTTTCAAATCAGTTACTTGGTCCATTTGTTTGACGTAAATGGAAATACTTGCATAATTATTCTGTAAAATTCATCAACGGCATTTAATGTGGATATTTAAAGATGTGTTAAGGTAGTAATGTTAACCCATCACTTTAACTGTTACTACTATCTACTATTGATGTCTAAATAGTCAAGTGTTGTACAAATGATTACCCATCCATTATTCACAGCTTTGCTAGCCTGACTTAGATATACTGTACATCAGATGGCAGGTAACATGTTAAACTTATCATACTTATGTTTTACCTACGAAATCACCCTAATATCCCAATTATATGTAAAGCCACCACATGTGTCTCTAGCCTAATATTTTGATTGAAATCAAATATATACTTCTTTATCTTTACAAGCCAAATGACATAAGATATTATTTAAAATCAATGACTTTTCACTGTAAATTTTTCAATTTATTAATCAACATGATCATCTTCACCATCAATGACATTTTGTTTACAATTTACAAAAGCAGTTTATGTAATTGGTGCTTTATTATGTTCAATCATCAACCAATTCAATTTTTTTTCCTATTATGTGATTCTCAGGTTATGCTATGCCTTATTTGGCTTGTTCAAAATGTATACAAAACAAATTATATATTTTCAGCAAAACAGAAAATAAACCTCCTTTGTATGATGTTAGAGCTATCACAGAAACATATCTGATGATCCTACGTATGTCATCATTTTATCTTCTATTCATTTGTTTTTGTGTCAAATACATGCTTTCAACTTATTTGTCTATAGATGCTTTTTGTAGAACACTCCAAATATCACAAAAATTGTTTAATAGTTTTTGGTAGACTCTACTCTGTTAGGAAAGGAAACTGACAATGGCACTATTGCTTGATTGCAAACCATGAATAATGTTAATTCATCCTTATTCTTGGAGTACAAATAATTACATATTTTTGGAATTCCTTTGAACCAAGGATTCATACATCTAAATACTGTGTGACTGTTTAAAGCAATACTTCCTGAGAAATGACCCTGAGCTACTGAAACAGTTCCATGAAAAGGTAAAAACAAATCCTGAACCATGAAACATGGGCTAAAATGACCTAGTTTTCACTGATGGCTGCAATATTTTTCCTGATGCAGTTATAATACCATATTATAGGACTCCATATGTAATAGTGCACTAGAAAATGAGCTCAAAATAAAGGTTAATAAAAATTAATGGACTTTAAAATACAGGACACAATAACCTAATTTTCATTGGAAGGTAAAGTACTCCACAAGATAGCTCTAAATACCAGTTTAAATATCTTGATGAGTAACAATATCAGAGAAAGTGTCCAAATGCAAGGTATTCAATAATCCCTGATTAACGAAATACAGGTCATAGTGACCTAGGTTTTACTGATGGCTACAGTTCTACTTATGGCACACATACCACATTATGTGACATTGGCAAAAGCACTTGATAAAATGTAATAAAAGCAGTCATTAACCAAAATCACTACACTAAGAAACAAAAATCATTGACACTGAATATTGATGGGTTCCACATGACAGTTCTAAATACCAACTTGTTTGACATTATGAAGCAATAGTGTCTGAAAATATGACCTTAGTACAAACCAAAACCCAGACAAAATGAGCTTATTGAAAGGTCATTCCAACTCACTTTAAGATGCAGGTCATATTTACTTAACTTGAACTGTAAGGTGTGGTTACTCCACATATCAATACCAAGTGACTCTAGGACCAACTAAACACAAATGCTTATATTCAAAACTTAAGAAAAATCCCAACATCAGTTGAATGGACAGTTGGGTATTATCAATCATAAGACAGGACAGCAATATGGCTACTTAACCTTCTGGTTACTAATTATATTGTAATAGTGTGATTGCATGTTTTAGCAATCCTATTAAAAATGGAAGGACAATAATGTTCATAGAATTTATACCTTTGTGCAGAGGGTTACTATATACATGTACTTTATTATTTGTTTTCTTTGGAAGGTAACTGAAAAAGTGATTTTGTCTACATCTTTATGTCTATTATAGTTTTGTGAATAAATTTCAGTAGCATAGAGCTATATGAATCATTCTGTATGATTCATTCATCAAGGCACAACCTGTGTTATCATGTACATATGGATATGTTAGATGTTTAAGAAGTTTGTGTGTCCAGTGTAATTACAATTCTAATAATGTGTGAAATGGTTTTCATTGTGCATTTTGTTATTAACATTGTTCATTTTCAGCTACTGTATGTAAATTTCTGACTGAAAGAGTTTTATACATGAAAATAAAAAAATTTAAAACTAAAAAGGGACTGGTTCTTTTTGCCTTTTTGCGCATATGAATAAGTGCAGCTAATTTGTATATTTATTGTGTACTTGGATATCACACCTGCCAAAGTGTAGCAACTGTTTTGTACATACATTTTTATTATCCACATGGATATTACATTTACCATAGTGTTGAGCCTATTTTATATTTTCAATCCACCTAGATATCCCTTTTGCCAGAGTTACAGCCATTGTGTGAATTTCTGTCCACTTGGATATCCCATTTGCACCAGAGTTGCAGCCATTGTGTGAATTTCTGTCTACTTGGATATCCCATTTGCACCAGAGTTGCAGCCATTGTGTCAATTTCTGTCCACTTGGATATCCCATTTGCACCAGAGTTGCAGCCATTGTGTGAATTTCTGTCCACTTGGATATCACATTTGCACCAGAGTTGCAGCCATTGTGTGAATTTCTGTCCACTTGGATATCACATTTGCACCAGAGTTACAGCCATTGTGTGAATTTCTGTCCACTTGGATATCTTGTATGCACCAGAGTTGCAGCCATTGTGTGAATTTCTGTCCACTTGGATATCCCATTTGGCACAGAGTTGCAGCCATTGTGTGAATTTCTGTCCACTTTGATACCACATTTGCACCAGAGTTGCAGCCATTGTGTGAATTTCTGTCCACTTGGATATCCTTTTTGCCAGTGTTGCAGCAATTGTGTGAATTTCTGTACACTTGGATATCACATTTGCACCAGTGTTGCAGCCATTGTGTGAATTTCTGTCCACTTGGATATCCCATTTGCCAGTGTTGCAGCCATTGTGTGAATTTCTATCCACTTGGATATCCCGTTTGCACCAGAGTTGCAGCCATTGTGTGAATTTCAGTCCACTTGGATATCCCATTTGCAACAGTGTTGCAGACATTGTGTGAATTTCTGTCCACTTGGATATCCCATTTGCCAAAGAGTTGCAGACATTGTGTGAATTTTTGTCCACTTGGATATCCCATTTGCCACTGTTGCTGTCATTGTTTGAATTTCTGTCCACTTGGATATCCCATTTGCAACAGTGTTGCAGCCATTGTGTGAATTTTTGACCACTTGGATATCCTATTTGCCACAGTGTTGCAGCCATTGTGTGAATTTCTGTCCACTTGGATATCCTGTTTGCCAGTGTTGCAGCCATTGTGTGAATTTCTGTCCACTTGGATATCCCGTTTGCACCAGAGTTGCAGCCATTGTGTGAATTTCAGTCCACTTGGATATCCTGTTTGCACCAGAGTTGCAGCCATTGTGTGAATTTCTGTCCACTTGGATATCCCATTTGCCACAGAGTTGCAGCCATTGTGTGAATTTCTGTCCACTTGGATATCACATTTGCACCAGAGTTGCAGCCATTGTGTGAATTTCTGTCCACTTGGATATCACATTTGCACCAGTGTTGCAGCCATTGTATGAATTTCTGTCCACTTGGATATCACATTTGCACCAGTGTTGCAGCCATTGTGTGAATTTCTGTCCACTTGGATATCACATTTGCACCAGAGTTGCAGTCATTGTGTGAATTTTTGTCCACTTGGATATCCCGTTTGCACCAGAGATGGAGCCATTGTGTGAATTTTTGTCCACTTGGATATCTCATTTGCCACAGAGTTGCAGCTATTGTGTGAATTTCTGTCCATTTGGATATCCCGTTTGCCAGTGTTGCGGCCATTGTGTGAATTTCTGTTCACTTGGATATCCCGTTTGCACCAGAGATGCAGCCAATGTGTGAATTTCTGTCCACTTGGATATCCCGTTTGCACCAGAGTTGCAGCCATTGTGTGAATTTCAGTCCACTTGGATATCCCGTTTGCACCAGAGTTGCAGCCATTGTGTGAATTTCTGTCTACTTGGATATCCCATTTGCACCAGAGTTGCAGCCATTGTGTGAATTTCTGTCCACTTGGATATCCTGTTTGCCAGTGTTGCAGCAATTGTGTAAATTTCTGTCCACTTGGATATCACATTTGCACCAGTGTTGCAGCCATTGTGTGAATTTCTGTCCACTTGGATATCCCGTTTGCACCAGAATCGCAGCCATTGTGTGAATTTCTGTCCACTTGGATATCCCATTAGCCACAGAGTTGCAGCCATTGTGTGAATTTCTGTCCACTTGGGTATCACATTTGCACCAGAGTTGCAGCCACTGTGTGAATTTCAGTCCACTTGGATATCCCATTTGCAACAGTGTTGCAGATATTGTGTGAATTTCTGTCCACTTGGATATCCCATTTGCCAAAGAGTTGCAGACATTGTGTGAATTTCAGTCCACTTGGATATCCCATTTGCAACAGTGTTGCAGCCATTGTGTGAATTTTTGACCACTTGGATATCCTATTTGCCACAGTGTTGCAGCCATTGTGTGAATTTCTGTCCACTTGGATATCCTGTTTGCCAGTGTTGCAGCCATTGTGTGAATTTCTGTCCACTTGGATATCCCGTTTGCACCAGAGTTGCAGCCATTGTGTCAATTTCTGTCCACTTGGATATCACATTTGCACCAGAGTTGCAGCCATTGTGTGAATTTCTGTCCACTTGGATATCACATTTGCACCAGTGTTGCAGCCATTGTATGAATTTCTGTCCACTTGGATAGCACATTTGCACCAGTGTTGCAGCCATTGTATGAATTTCTGTCCACTTGGATATCACATTTGCACCAGAGTTGCAGTCATTGTGTGAATTTTTGTCCACTTGGATATCCCGTTTGCACCAGAGTTGCAGCCATTATGTGAATTTCTGTCCACTTGAATATCCCATTTGCCAAAGAGTTGCAGCTATTGTGTGAATTTCTGTCCATTTGGATATCCCGTTTGCCAGTGTTGCGGCCATTGTGTGAATTTCTGTCCACTTGGATATGCCATTTGCCAGTGTAGCTGCCATTGTGTGAATTTCTGTCCACTTGGATATCCCGTTTGCACCAGTGTTGCAGCCATTGTGTGAATTTCTGTAAACTTGGATATCACATTTGCACCAGAGTTGCAGCCATTGTGTGAATTTCTGTCCACTTGGATATCCTGTTTGCCAGTGTTGCAGCCATTGTGTGAATTTCTGTTCACTTGGATATCCCGTTTGGCAGTGTTGCAGACATTGTGTGAATTTCTGTCCACTTGGATATCCCATTTGCCAGTGTTGATGCCATTGTGTGAATTTTTGTCCACTTGGATATCCCATTTGCCACAGTGTTGCAGCCATTGTGTGAATTTCAGTCCACTTGGATATCCCATTTGCCACAGTTTTACAGCCATTGTGTGAATTTCTGTCCACTTGGATATCCCATTTGCCACAGTGTTGCAGCCATTGTGTGAATTTCTGTCCACTAGCAGCAGAGAGGCTGAAGAGACAACTTTGCATGAGACCTTACTTTTGAAATCTAATGGTTCCTATGAATGCTGAGAAGAAACGTTGTTTCCTTAATAATGAAAACTTCTCTAATTGACCAGATTTTTGCGCGATTTATTCACGATGTGGTCACTACGAGTAGGTTGTTCAGCCTCTCTGTTGCTATGAATTAACCAAATATTTTATCTAAACCTACATGATACCTTGATCTAGGATCATGTAAATTTATCGTTATAAATCCAAAAGGAACAGCTTGTACTTTAGAAAAGAAAGTTTTAAATTTAATCATATTCATGTCCCCTGAACACCAATTATAATAAAAGTATAATTATCTATGACATTAAACACAACCAAAATATTACAGTTATCTCTGATCACCTTAGGTATCTGAGTATATCTCTGAGTAACATAAATCACGTCAGTATTTTTATGTCTTCCTGGAGAAAATATTCTAGCTGGATTGGATTGTTTGTCCAGCTTTGTATCATCATACACTACGAGGTTATTGATGAATCCATCTAAGCCATCTACGGATGGAGATTCATCAATCAATGATATCATTTTTGTCCAGTAATTTCGCATTTCGATTAAAATCTTTAAGTACTTTGTAGCATCGTTGATCATCTACAGATGGCGCTACTAAATCCAACTTATTCCACTTGAGCCATCGCATTATCAGATTAGGAAATAATTGCGTCTTACCAGATCCAGAAGGACCTATTATAATCATTCTGATAGAATTTGGTAACGCTGGATGGTGCCTTACTGGCTCTTGTTTTCTTGTCGCAGAAAAGTCAATTATATCCATACAATAATGATAAGAGTTTATACTGTGTTCAATGTAGAGCGACAACACCCACAGTTGGATTGACAATGATAACAACAAAAAATGAGATCCACACTCACAGGCAAGATTGCAAAATGTGGTACAAAAAAAAATATAAATTTGTTTCCGTGTCACTAATAGTACATGGTGGTGATATAGACACTTCGTTGGGGAAAATGCCAGGAACTCCATGGGCATAATATCCTGGTGAGAAACACCTTCCCGGATATAATTATTGTGGTCCTGGAACTCGTCTCGATATCAGACTAGATAACCAAGATCGACCAAAACCTGGAGAGTATCCAGTAAATAAGATTGATCAAGCGTGTCACACTCATGATGTAGCATATAAAAATCCTGATTTGCAACAACAGCATCTCGCAGATGTGAAATTGATTCATGGGTTAAGTTCTATACCTAATAAATCTGTCAGAGAAAAACTCGCCAGTTTTCTGATAAAATCCGCCATGAAAGGTAAAATAACGATAGGAGCTGGTAATTAATCAACTGATTATTATAATGGAATCTGTTTATTATTCCCCGAGAGGGTATTGGAGAGGTAAAGCAGCAATTAGCAAACTTCAGCAAAAGTTTCACATGATGTTGCTGCAGCGTGGTTAGCACAACAGGCAATATGGCAAATTTTTCTAAATCCACCTAAAAAAATTCAATACGCACATTTCGATGTCACTGTTTCTAATAAAGTTCATCAAGCAGATATCTTGTTTTTGCCACACGATACCATTAAAACAGTTAGACGTCAACACACATACAGATACGCTTTTACCGTCGTTGACGTTGCGAACAGATATAAAGAAGCGGAGCCGCTATCAACAAAGACAGCATCTGAAGTTGAGTCTGTGTTTAAACAAATTTATCAGCGAGGACATTTACAATGGCCAAAACTACTACAGGTTGATCCTGGCAGAGAATTTCTTGGTGCAGTATATTCGCTGATGAACAAGCACAATGTTAAAATCAGACAAGGGCACACGGAGATTCATCGTGATCAGGCAATCGTTGAACAATTTAATCGAACACTTGCAGAGCGGTTATTCGGTTATCAATATGCAAAGGAAATGTCAGCTGACTTTAAGACAAAGGACAGATCTCGTGAATGGGTTGCGAGGTTACCGAGTGTGATAACTGCGCTGAATAAGGAAGTTACTCGTGCAACTTCTATCAAACCATCTGATGCGATCACAAAAAAATATATATACCGATAAAACGTAAATCTATTTTTCAAACAGTACTAGGTAATGTTACGGTTAGATATTTATACGAACCTGGCGAACTCGAAGGAGGCCGAAAAAGGGCAACTGATCCTATTTGGAGTGTGACCACACACAAAATATCCAGTGTGGTAAGGTCCACAGGTAGACCTGCAATCTACAGATTAGATTCAACTGCTCCTCAGCGTGGATTTGTACGCAAACAATTACAAATAATTCCTGAGGATACGCAATTACCACCGAGTACACTTTTATAAACTCGCAGCCCCTCGACGTCGATTACATTCCAAACAGGTCAGCATGACATTTTCGCGCGTGTAACCAAGACTACTATTAATTCTATCAACGGTAAATTGTCTTGGGTTATTGCTCGAATACTGCCACAACATTATTGCGTTGCAATTTACGGAATGATTTTGTCGTTGTTTTAACATCATAATAATATCCACATCTATGTCAAACTCGCGATTATTTTTTTTTATCACACTGCTTATAGCTGACTAATGTTTTATTGATATCGACATTATTAGTGATTTCTTCGGTTATTAAGCAATTCATTATAACCCGTTTAAGTTGTGATAGTCTTCTAACACGAGATACTGCAAGATAAACTAAATTTGACCACTCAGTACGATCATCGACGATTCAAACTTTAGTATCAGTGATAGTTAATCCCTGCGACGAATGAATCGTTATAGCGTACCCTAACGTCCATGGCGATTTATCCATGTTTAATGTGCTCTCGACAACATCAACAGCGACAGGGACAATATCTTTTAACATTAGATTTTGTATCCGGACAGTGTCTACACTAGGAATCAACATTTTGTGGTCTAGTATCTGCTGGGCGATAACACAACGGTACAGGTAACTTTTGGAATTTTTCCTTGTGTAACGCATATAATTTCTTTTGTAGTTCGTCACGAACTATTTTTCTACTGGCAACTATCAAATCAGCAGGTTTCCATAGGGTCCAAAATTCATTCATGGATGTTTCTGGAATTATCTTACGCATTACTTCACACTGTACTTTATCTGGTTGTAGTCTGATTAATCTTTTAAGTTCTTTCAGTGGTTCATCAATAGCTCTATGATCATCATTTATTTCTTCATAATAATCTACATTATTCTCTAGCCATTCATGTGGAGACTGTCCAACAAATGGTGGTGGTTGACCATGATCGCCACACATAATCACAGCAGTATTCTTTAGTAACAGACAAAAAAGAAATATTTGTAATACCACCAGAGGCACTGCATATCTCGTCCCATATGATAATTTTAGGTATATATTTTTCACCCATTCGTGATAGGGTCCATGTATCTCCGCACCATCTAAAGAAACTATGATATGTACATGACTCAACACCTCGTTGCTTTATTTCCCTGGCGAGTTTGTGCGTTGGTGTTAAGACAATCATATCTAAACTCATGAATAAGTTAATCGCTCGTGTTGTTTTACCTGAACCTCCACACCCATTAAGATAAACAGTCTTATATCTAGATACAGGATCATACACGAATGGCGCAGATAATTTTGATACTTGATTATTTCTGCAATATGTTTCCTCAATTTCAACATCGGCAGATTCACAATAACTAAGTATATTTTCTTGTTTTATCCTCCACGTTCCCCATTCACCATTACCTAGATTTAATGAATCTATATTTTTTGTGTATATAAAATGAATCTGTCGCAACTCTAACAGCGTAAATAGGAAATCTGTTTATCATCGATAATAGATTTATTGAAAGATAAGCTAGCATCGAAGATCTTAGATGAGTAAACTGTGGTGATTCGCCATCAGTATAGCTCACAATGGTACCTAGTTTTGCTCGTTTTCGTTGGGTCAAAACCCCAGGAATGTTAGCGGGAATTAACATTAAGTTTTAAATTTGTTTGTCAAATACTAGTTCTTTTCAGTTCTTTTGCTCGTATTGTGTAGATTTTTATGATCATTTTGCTATGGAATTATGATAAAAAAACCCCGGAGAAAACCAGTATTAGACAAACAAATTTAAAACCTAATTCTAATTCCCGTTAACACTCCTGGGCTTTTGACCCAACGAAAACGAGAAAACTTAACGAAAATCTTTGTTCGCACACGTATAATCAGATATATCATAATTCTTCGATGGAGAATCACTATATACACATATGATTGATAACATGGTAACGTTTAACAAACCTACCAGTGGTCTTTTCAATGCTAATTGGGCAACTCATTCCGTACTGATAAAATTATACTTTACCCATTGTTTATATAAAATCCGCGTACTGAATTCTTTGTCTATATACATAAAATCCACGCGCAGGATTCACAAGTGCATAGTCAATAGTGATTGGCTAGCTAAGCTCGCTGTACAATTAGATCCGTTATATCGATTTTATCGTAGTACGCTATATACTGCTGACTTCCACTGTTAAAATAATGAATTCTGAAAACAAAACGAACAGAGAGAAATCTCCTTGTTTATAGAATCGGTTATATATTTCACATATTTGTATTTATTGTAATCAAATACAGTAAATTCTAAACTCGCTGTGTAATTAGGTCTGTTCAACGGCTATTCGTAATACGAATACAACTCTCTTTGTTTAAGAATCAGCTATATATATTTAACATTCTGAACCTGTATAGATGCGTTGTGTAATTTATAATAAATACACTAAATAATACAGACAGAGAGAGAATGCAAGCAATAGAAAGCATTGATTCAATGCATAGATCCATCACACAGTGATGTCTCTGTATGGGTCTGTCTGTTTGCAATCATATACTACGTAGACTTGGATAAGTGACAGCAAAAAAAAATGTATTATAAGCGGCAGCAGTCTGTACTAAGTAAACCTTGTGGCCAATTGTGCATGTTTAAAGCTATTTTACATCCGCTTGACTAAATTAAACGACTATATACTGGCGAATTTAATGTTATTCGTCATATACAGAATCATATATATTTTCTGGAAACTGTAAAAATAAAATACCAGAAATTGTGGTTGTTGTTACTTTTAGGACAACTGTAGTCTAGGTAAGTATATATTAACTAATTTTTATTAAACACTTAAGTGTGGAATAGCTCGATTGGTTACGTGCGGAATCTATGATCTAGACGATCAGGGATCTAATCCTGTGAACGACACTGTCTACGGGAGGCGATTTTACGCCAAGAAATATAATCTATTGGGGCTCCGCCCCCATCTTCATGTGCGCACACCTGCCCACTATGTCAGCAAATAGTGGATTGACTTTTTGTCGAACACCCATTAGTTGATCATTGGGTGTGGGTGTGCAAATGTGAAAATGGCATTTCATATCATATCACCATCATCATTATATGTTATGTGTTTGTGCCGTCTTGTGCAGTCCAAAATATGTAGTGGGAATTGATACGAGATCGTGATCTTGTGACCTACTAAGGGTACCCACACAAGGCACCGTTCCTAAAGACACAATTGCAAAAATAATACGTAATAACATTCGGTCACAAAGACCAAAAGCCTTTGAGTTTCTAGAGTTTCGATAAGGGATTTATAGGAACTCTTGCAAGGCATATCTGACTGGTCACTA
The DNA here is from genome assembly GCA_016746295.1 of Potamilus streckersoni. Lineage (NCBI taxonomy): Eukaryota > Metazoa > Mollusca > Bivalvia > Unionida > Unionidae > Potamilus > Potamilus streckersoni. The sequence continues at coordinate 352,288 of JAEAOA010002237.1, forward strand.
AAATAAGACCTACACGTGTATAAACAACCCTTTGAGTTCCTAGAGTTTCTTATTCGGATGTCTTAGGAACTTGTATAAGAACCTCATTAGGTTAATCTGATCAACTAGGAACGGTAGATCGAGTGTCAGTTTGCGCTACATATTTTCCTTATTTTTATATTATATTATATATATATATATATATATATATATATATATATATATATATATATATATATATATATATATATATATATATATATATATATTATAATGAATACTGAAAATATAAATGCCATTGTTTCTTCTATTAAAAAATTACAGCATAACGGTATCCATGTTGACAATCTTAATGCTGAAAAGATTCTATGTGAGTTTGATTCGTTACAACAACTGAAAAACCAAAACAGATTTACGCTTTCGTCAGATTACAAATTTTTAAAGGATATGCAAGGGGGAATGTTTAAGTCACTGGCAACAGTCACTGATAATCAGGTAAAATTATTTATACCTCTCTCAAACGCTATTGACAAAACCAAGTTAGAATTATCTCATGAATACGAGCATGGAAAAGTTATGAACTTTCGTATAAGACAGTTAAGAGAACATTGTGCAAATACGAGTGAAAATGAAAGTGATAATGAGGGGCCAATAATTGTTGTAATCGCAAAACAAAACCCTTGGGAAAACTAATGCATATTTTGCCTAGTAAAAAATATACATACAAACTATTAACCATGCATTTGTGGATACTTTTTTTTTTATCAAAGAATACGGACCAACCCTTTATGTATCCGGTACCATAGACAAGTACCAAAGATATTTTTTTTGTTTCGCATTGACGCATTACGATCTCACATACAGATTTATATTTATAATTTCAATTCTTGTGTCCAAGATGTGATTATTTTGGTCTGTAAGTTTGAAGTGTATTCTTGATAATAACGGATGATGAACACGCAAGTATACGGAATTTATAGGTTCTGATACAATAAGATACCCGGGCGGATTGCGCGGTGAAAATGTGTATAATATGTACCCTTGCTGGGCCTGGCTAGACTTTAAAAGAGCTATTTGAAAACTTCCATCTACAACGTCGCAAACGAGATTCACAGCGATTGTTGTCGTTATGTTTACAATGCCTGGCGATATGTGTTTACCGACACCAAACGGGTTGTTATTATGTTTTAGTATATGTTTTAGTCTATGTTTTAGTATAGACGTTGGTGAGGCTATTTGTCTCCACGATTCAATTACTCTCGGATAATATTCTTCAATAAGATCATTTAATGATTTCTTCATTTCAGCGTTATAATAAATGTTTGTAAGTCTTTTTCTTTTCTTTTATAATGATCAAAAAATCTGTCTTAGGATTTTTAAGATCAGTTGCAACGTTTATAATGCTTCGATTATATATATATATATATATATATATATATATATATATATATATATATATATATATATATATATATATATATATATATATATATATATATATATATATATAATCGAATAAGATGCCATTTAAGTGTTTTAATGTTTCGATTATTTGCTGCTTGACACTATCATCATAATGTTGTGATAATGAAGTAAGTAAATTTCTCAAATCATTAAATATTTTATCATATTCAGGTTTAAGAGTATCTAAAAATCTTTTGAAAAGTTTTACATCAACAGCAGAATAAATAAATGCTGATGCCGTCATAATAGGGATTCTTTCACAATCATAATCAGTAAAATAATGTTCAATGTAGCCTGAATCAAATTCAAATATCAAGTTCCATGGTTGTTTTTTTTCTCGATACTCTGGATCTTTAATAAATCTTTTTTCGTTTGTTTTGAATTCATCTTAAGTTGGTTTTGAAACTCCATTATAAACAGGTGCGACTTCAGGCCATCTTAACACTGATCTGATCGAACTTTGATAAATATCTACGAGGTAATCAGGGGAATTTACTTCAATCACAGCTGATAGTGTTGGTTCGTACACAGTGATAGCTTATTTTGATTCTTTATCTGTGATTGATTTTATTCTGCGTTGGAACTCGTCATTAATATCCTCCTTTTGATAACTACCCGTTGAAATTCCATCAACTTGCCAATCAGGTTTTCCATCCGGTTTATTCTTATTAGCAAATACCAGTAAATTATTTGCTGGTAATCCACCAAATGGTTTCGACCTGATATTTGGCCAGCTATTATAAACACGCAGTTGAGCCAATGCAATTTCACTTGCTGGAATTGCAGTTGGAAAGTTAACGCTAAATTCAGGATTGGTTGAACTTACCGATATCATAGTAGTTTTAGATGGTGTCGTATTAGTGACGATCTAGTGACGATGTCAAGGACTTTGACATTATTGTTATCGTTATTATTTAATTCTCCAGCTTTCCGCTATTGTCACTAGAGAATACGTTGTTTTTTTCTGTTACAAATGCTTCATCGTAGGTTTTCATTATCACAACGAACTCGTCATCAGATATTTTACCATCACTGAGGTACAAGGAAAGATGCGAGTATAATTTAGTATAGGTGGCTGTTGCTGTGTGTAATTTTAACATGTATTTGCGTAATTTATCGCTCGTGCATGTAGATATTTTCTTAGCGATAATACTGAGAATACCTGCACATGTTGTTTTCGTAGAAACGATAATCGTTAAAACCGCAGGGGTAGTCATAGTTAGCGTTGATAATAATAATCCGGTTCCAGCAACAACAGCAGAAACCGAGTAAACGACTATGTCAATAACAACTATGCGTCTGCGATATTGTTTTACTTTCAACGTGTATTCGTCAATGATAGTTTTAGTTCAGTCTGACACTTAGACGCCTGATTATATCTGTAATGTTGAACGTCAATGAGTGGTGACTGTCATTTGATTCATGATACCTAATGACATTGTCATTTAATTAAGTAATTAAAATGGGAGCTTTAATTAATAATTCCAGACACCACCAAAAATTAGCAGAGGACAAACTTCTAACGTGAACGTTTCTTTGGAATCTTTATCCAACATTACAGATACAGCTTTAGACAACTTATTAGCTAATGAAGATGTGTTATGTTAAATTCTACAACACTAAACACAATCTATATATACCAGCGACCTCCGCAGTGTGTTTGATGGTTTTATTTTGTGGTATCCATGTAGCTGAGCCTGATTCGACGACGTACACTGTGTTGATGATATATTTGTGGTGAATTTTAATAAGATTCATTTTTTCAATAATATCAGGAATTCCACTAATAATATCATTTAGTTTCTTGTTAAAATCAGCGAGATTAATAACAACAGTTGGTGGGATTCCAAAAAATCATAATGGATCTGTTTATGTTTCTACGAAAATTTAGAAACGTTTGGATGTGATTGGTAAAATCAGTTCCTAATGTGGTTATTTCATTGTTGATCGTTATTATTGCTGTCACTTGATCGTTATTGCTATCGTCGACGTATTTTGTTGTTGCGTCGTTATTCGAGGTTGGTTGCCGAGATAGGTAATTTTTTCCCTGACATTATTACATCACCAGATAATATGTCGCCAGACTTACCGGATTCCTGTATTTTACCTTGATCAGCAAAAGTAACGATATTATTAGTAACCGCGGTAGGAATTCGTTTAAGTACATCGGGCAGATGTATGTTGCTCGTTTTTAAGCGTCCTTGTTTATCCTGAAAAACGACTTCATTTTGATCCACACTAGTGATATTTAATAAATCATTGAGTTCATTTCTAAGTTGATCAAGAGTTGCGTATTTAGATAAATCGAAGGTCTTATCTTTTTTGTTCGAGATCTTCCATAAATATCAACCATTATGTCATTATTGTCTGTTCAAATGCGACATCGTGGTATACTCATGCACGACTTTATGAGGTGGCTTTGTTGATTTTGATATAGCATGCAGTACATTAAGTACTACACGACCACATATTGGAGGATCAGTTATTGTTAGTGTTGGTAGCGTTGAATACTAGATGGGAGCAATTTTATTGCTGACACAATGAAGAAATTTTTTTGGTGGCGCCAACCCATACGAATTGAAAAAAAAAAATTCCACGTGGATCAATTGTATATGCTACCCAATGCGTGCCAGTTTCAGAGTTTTTATCAAGATTAATAATACCAGTTTCAGTATTGTTAGGTTGTTTTGGTAATTGATCGCGCATAAAAACTCCTCTGAATTTTTTATATTTAGTCGCTTAGCTGCATCGAGTAAATCAAAATTTGATAGTGGAATTATCATCGAACTGTTCCTAGTCTTAAACCTTTTCCGTACCACGAGGGCGGGGTTCCCGGAAGTCTTAGACCTTTTCCGTACCACGAGGGCGGTGTTCCTGGAAGTCTTAGACCTTTCCCTTTTTTGATTCCTTGTCCTGTTGCTTTCTTTAACGCCATTTCAGCCACGGTTCCAACAGCACCTAACGCAGCAGCTTTTGAAACAGCTGGAAAAATTGATACAGCTTGCCATGAGTAACATTCCTAAGTTTAACCTAAACTGTTCCAGTGCTTTTGTTGCTGAAAAAATTAAAACTAGTAATGCTGATTGACAAAACAGATTAAACAACTACACTGTCATAACAAATGTTCACTTGGCCACATGAGATCATGGTGATTGACAATACAGATTACACAACTACACTGTCATAACAAATGTTCACTTGGCCACATGAGATCATGCTGATTAACAACAGATTACACAACTACACTTACACTGTCATAACAAATGTTTACTTGGCCATATGAGATCATGCTGATTGACAATATAGATTACACAACTACACTGTCATAACAAATGTTCACTTGGCCACATGAGATCATGCTGATTGACAACACAGATACACAACTACACTGTCATAACAAATGTTCACTTGGCCACATGAGATCATGCTGATTGACAATATAGATTACACAACTACACTGTCATAACAAATGTTCACTTGGCCACATGAGATCATGCTGATTGACAACAGATTACACAACTACACTTACACTGTCATAACAAATGTTCACTTGGCCATATGAGATCATGCTGACTGACAATATAGATTACACAACTACACTGTCATAACAAATGTTCACTTGGCCACATGAGATCATGCTGATTGACAATATAGATTACACAACTACACTGTCATAACAAATGTTCACTTGGACTCAGCTAAATTAGGTCAAGAGCAACTGATTGCAATAAAAAATGTTAATGTTCGTGATTATGTTAAGCAACAACTACAAACGCGTCAAGAATCTCAAGTTGAATTTAAAAAGGATACAAAACAATTTTTTAAACAGATTGTTGAACCAACGAAGAAAATTGTTACAGCAACCGAAGCAAGACAATAAGCTCTTGCAACATTGCCTGCCGATATTGCTCGTATTTAAGCAGCTCAACCACTACCACTACCACAACCACCACCCGTTCAATCTCTTCGACCACCAAGAACCAGAACTAAGATAATAGATAAAATTTACACCTGAAGGTATTGCTGCTATCAGGGACCCAAAACAATTATTTAATATTGCCGCGTTTGGATATTATGAAAAAGAAAAATATGTAAAACCAGAATATGTTAAATCTCTAAGCTCTTCCAATTGGATCAAGGATGTATACTGCATCTTTGCTGATATTCCAGAAATCAGATCTAATGAAGATTATGAAGCTTATAACAGATTTGGTGAAGATGTAAATGAATATGTAAAATAGATCAAAGTGCACAATTATCACAATTTAATTACCACCACCACAATTTGAATTACCACAACAATCTAAACTATCATCACCAAAACGATCACAACAATTACAACAACGAGAACAAGAACGACAAGAAATGATAGAACGACAACAAGAACTAAAACTATTTGAGCAATCACGGAGTGATTACCCAAGATCAACAAAATCACGAATACCAATTTTATCTCTGACACCAAAGAAAACATTACCAACTAAACCAAGTAAAGAGGAAGAAGAAGTATTTCAAGACGTTCCAGGTGCAACTGGCAGTGGTCTAGGAAGTGGTATTATTTCTTGTCCCAATAATGTTCTCGCAGATGTCGATAGACTAGAAATTCTCATCGGAGGAAAACGAACTGGTAATAATTCATCAGAAATCATTAATGAAGCAGCTGATATTTGCAAACGATTATTTAGTGGCGGTATTATGGACAATGATGTGTATCGATCCCTCATTAATGAAATCGCCGATGACTACCACAGTGACTAAGTCACAGTGATTAGATGCAATTAGTGATTAATTCAATTAGTTAATTGGATTAGTGATTAAGTCAATTAATAATAACAATGATCGTACTCAACATGGACCTACCATGGTCAGGGTAATAAACTCTCGATTACCGGTATACAGAGCAACCTATGGAGATGGACTAGGCGATGTTGTTTAGGGTCTGTTCAGAAGAATAGCCCCAAGAGCAATACCTATTGCAAAGCAGCTAGGAATGAAAGCTATTGATGATCGTGAAAAAGGTATAGACGCTGTTGGTAACCTTGCTAACAAAGCATTCTCAGCGATTAAAGATAGACTAACGCGATTAATACGCAGACCAAAACCCGTCCGACCTCAACCAGTGAAATTACCTAGCACTGAAGTGATGCACGCAAGTGTAAGTAAAATAATAAATCAAGCCGCTAATCAGAAACTAGCGGAGTTAGTTAATGTCCCAATGTTGGAAAAGGAAAATAATATAACCGCTAGTCTGATAGCAGGAAGTGGTCTTCGTGTTAGACGAAGATGATAATAATAATGTTCAAGCGTATAAGTGACCCCGCATTTGACATGGACGCACCGGTTCTCAAGGATGAGTCTGTGCGCGATTATCAGTATTATTCTTATGACGCACGAATACCAGATCAGCTTGGACGAATTGAACTACAGGTTCAGGATACAAGTAGATATTTCTTACCCGCTGAAGCATTTATTGAAGTCGAAGGTGAAATTTTAAATAACGTTAATCCTGCAGCACCAGCAGCATATGCAGCTGACGTTAGAGTTGGTTTTGTTAATAATGGTATTATGGCGTTGTTTGATAGCGCTTCGACGGAAAAAATATTGAATCAATTCAGAATGACGTTGACGTTGCTACAACAATACTTGGTCTTGCAAGATACAGCGATGATTATTCGAGATCAGCTGGTCCATCAATGATGTTTGCAAAGGATATAACTGATCATCCTGACAGTATAAATCAAGTCATTCGACAACCTAATGATCGAGCTGCTGCTCCTGATGCTATTGAAGATTTACCTTTTCCAAATCCAGATTTAAACTTTGGATTCGCAACACGTCGAGTGATGTTAAAAGGTGATAGGAGAACATTTTCGTGTGCGATTCTACTATCACATATCTTTGGATTTTGTAGGAGTGTTAGGAAAGTGATTTTTGGAGCTAAACATACAGTTTTACTAGTACGAAAAAGCACAGACGATGATGCAATATAAAAACCTATTGGTAATCCTGGTAAAATAATTCTTACAAAACTTTCCTTGTGGATGACAATGATGACTCCATCAATATCCGAAGAAGACCGGTTGTTATTTTTCATGAGTCAAGGTGGTAAATCAACTTTATCATGGTTAACAATGACTACGGATATTATCCAGAGTAATATCAATAGTTTATTCACATGGCAAATAGCTTCACAGCAGGGTGTTTCTACACCAAGACATATATTTATTGCATTACAAGATGGTGCACGAGTAAACGATCAAAATAAAAATATTATGGTAATTGACAAACTCTGTGTTACTGAGGTTTCATTAAGAATAAATGTACATCAAGAACCACACGAGGATATTTTGTTGAATTTCGATCAAAATCATGCAGCACGTGCGTATCATCGTCTTATGTTGTTTATGGGACGTGATCAAAATATTGATACTGGTTTACAAATATCGCAGCTAGATTTTACAACGCTGTATCCGATTTATTACTTTTCGCTGCCACATTTAAATTTAACTAGACAATCTGTTGTAGATATACATTTTCGAGCTAGTGTTAATAGAAATGTTGGAGTCATTGTAAATTATAGAGCAATTGCTGTTATACTTAGCGATAAATCAATAATAATCTAAGGTGCTGGCTCCAATAGCACTGGGTTTTGCATCCAGATCAACCAAAATGGAAAACTTATTTTTTACTTTTTAAGAATAGCTCAGCCAATTTCTGATCAAAATTACAAAGAATATTTTATGAGAATTTTGCATTGGGTACTGTTCTAGCAACAGTGTGACTTTGTTTGCAACTATTGGAAAATCTATTTTTGATGCTTCTCTTGAACACCCGAGTCAGTTTCATTAAAACTTGGTAGGAATGTTTGTTGCTCTATAAAAAAGTGAATCAAGGTTGGCTACCATTATGACAATAGCTAGATGAATAACCTATTTTTGACCTTTCTAGACATGATGAGCCAGTTTCTCTTAGATTTGGTTGGAATTTTTGGGGACTTTGTCTTATCAACATTTTATCTAGCTTGACTACTCTAGCAATGGTTTGACTAAAAAAACAGGTGGTAAACCTGCTTTAGCTTCTTAGGGACGATAATGACTGGGATTGGAGGCGAACCCTCCTGTCAGCTTGGGTGTTCCATTTCATTACTGTTGTAATTCATCAGAGGGAATAATAAGGGTTGATTCTTTTGTTCAACTGATCAACCCTTATAATTCCCTTTGAGTTAGAATAGTAGTGAAACTGGTCAGGGACAAGGGGTATCTAGTACACCCTAGCAGACAGAAGGGTTCTCCTCCAGTTCCATATAGTCATTATCTTCGCAAAGTTCTATCGGAAGTGAAGGCGACCCTCTGCAAGAATCTATTCTACATGATCCCCCAAACCATTGAGAGCACAACGAGAGCATTAATACTCATGTCCAGCTCTTCTATGCATACAGTCGTAATGAGACTTCGAACATAAAGAGAAATCTGAAACAACCAGTTACACAATGCCTGAAAGTGAAATGTTTGCTACATCCATTCCTATCAATTCTTTATAAAGAAGCAAGAAAATTTCTTTCCAAATATGTGAAACTAAAAGGTTTTTGACTTGTCTCAATAGTGTGGTTTTAAAAGGAGAATTGCTCGAGGATTAGAAATTAATCTTATGCCTGGGATTCTCTAATTGTCCTAATTTGAGCAGTGCTTGGAACACCATCCTCGAAGAAGCTCAAAACTAAGAGGACATATACCAAATGCACATCATCTGTTTACTCACCTGCATAAAATATATGTGGGACTAAAAGGGAATTTCAAGTGAAAATTAAAAAGCACTTTATGGATATCTGTAATCATATAGATTCCTTGGTGTTTAAACATTTTAATTTATCAGACCACAACATATGTTGTGTTAAATAATGGATAATAGAAATTATTAACTTTTATCCAGAGCTACCTAGTAATACTATATTTAGAACTAATGGATATACCGGATTCATATTCTGCAGCCAGTAAGGATTAACATTTTGGTCAAGAGCCCCAAATGGTTCTTGTTCTTGTAGTTCTTGTAGGGCTTAACACCATTTTGCAGCACATGATAGGTTATACATGGCGGCCAGTATTAATGGTGGAGGAAGAAACAGGGAAATCACCGGAAAGAACCACCGACCCGCGAGATGCTACTGGTAAGTTTTCTCACATATCCACATTCGCCGAATCCTAGACTAGAACCCACGCAGACAGAGGTGAGATTGCAGTGATCCGTAACGTATAGCTCATTAGACCACTCGGAGCCCCGAATGGCTGAGTGGTCTAAAGTGCTCTCCATTATGGATCACTGCCCTCTCACCTCTGTCTGCGTGGGTTCGAGTCTAAGATTTGGCGAATGCGGATATGTGACAAAGCTTGCCAGTGGTTCTTTCCGATAATTTTCCAGTTTCTTCCTCCACTATTAATACTGGCTGTCATGCAGTGCTCAAATTAATGGTAGTCCGCTAGCCTGAGCCTAGTAGATTTCCTGTCGGACTAGTAACTTTCATAATGTTAATAGTCCGATGGGCTATTAAGTTTCGGTTATCGAAAGTCAACGTTTGTTTACGCCATTCGCTAATAAAGACTTGACTTAGGCAGATGTCCCGTAGAAACAAAGCAGTAACCATTGTCAACAGTCATAAAATATTAGCATGAGAAGATGAAGTCAATATCTGCCTCGGAAAGGTGCGTTTCTATAACAAGAATCCATCCAATTTGTGCATTCACTTAACAGTGCCAATTATGGTACCATCATTAACAACGGAAGTTAGGTAATTGATCCTGATTAATTTGATAATGATTAAATTAAAAATGTGATATCACACTTTATTACCTCGGCCACAGTTAATAAACTACAAAATGGTACACCACATAAAAAAAATACTGCAAAATCTATTCGAAGAAATTATAGTTTGCGGGTTTGTTTGATTAAGGGCTTTCTTTCGTGGGGTGGGGGATGCTTGCTAGCCAAACACTCCAACAGTCACAAATGGAAAACTATATATTTTACACTTGTATGAAAATAATTATAAAAATCAGATGAATTTATTACAATGACTTTATTTACACATCTTTTCCATACAACTACTTTTTATATAAGAATTGATTTTTTTCCTTACAAGAATGGACAAATAATTTAATAGACGTAGAGATATCAAGCAGAATGCTGTATATTTTAAAATCTCTGAGCATAGGCATCTAAGATTTGAAAATGTTCCGCTTTATTAATAATTTCAACAATATACTGCTGTCCCATTAATCTAGACCAAACGCTATTAATAAGACCGTAACTGGAACTTATATAGAACGCGCTGAATTAGATGGGTTCATTTCATGTGAACTTACTTTTTCTAAGCTGAAACTAACATCTTCTAATGCTAATATTTTGTAACAGTGTTCACAATAGCCACTGCTTTGATCCTGCAGAACAGCCGCTAAAATCCTTATCAAAGAAAGGTCATTTGGAGGGGAGGGCAAAAGCACGTGTTTTGAAATGGCGTTTCTTGCTCTGACTTTCTTATATAAAGGACACTAATATTCATTTTCTTACTTTAAATAATTCGCGGCAGCTATACTGTAACATCTCGTATTTCCAAAGAAAAGACAATTCGCTCCTTATAAGACAGACAAAATGTGGCGTTTTATAGAACGTATTCAGCTACCAGAAAAAAGCAAAATTTGAATGAAAATGATATTAAAGAGAGGAATAATCCTTATGATAGGGAAATGTGTAATCGAACGTTTCAGACGACATGGACAAAAGACAGGGAATGGCTGAATTATGATGAAGAAATAACCTTATGCGGTATAACTGGTGTGCGAAATTATCAAAATTCAAACAGAAAACATCCAGTTTTGTTGCATGTTATTTGAACTTTAAAATTGAATCAGTAAACGCGCATGAAAGCTTGGGCAACACAAAAATAACTAGAGAAAAGCAGCTATGCAGATACCACCAGAGGAAACGACCGACGGTAAGATCTTGGGAAGATTTAACGAAATGTGTTACACCATAGATCCTTGATGCCAAGCTTGATACTGAGAAGAAAAAGAAAAAAAAAAACAACCCTAATAATCTGAAGGAAAGCAATCATAAAGAGTGACAAAAATTCACACAATGTCTGCAACACTGTTGCAAATGGGATATCCAAGTGGACAGAAATTCACTCAATGTCTGCGACACTGTTGCAAATGGGATATCCAAGTGGACAGAAATTCACACAATGTCTGCAACACTGTGGCAAATGGGATATCCAAGTGGACAAAAATTCACAAAATGGCTGCAACACTGTTGCAAATGGGATATCCGAGTGGACAGAAATTCACACAATGGCTGCAACTCTGTGGCAAATGGGATATTCAAGTGGACAAAAATTCACACAATGGCTGCAACACTGTTGCAAATGGGATATCCAAGTGGACAGAAATTCACACAATGTCTGCAACACTGTTGCAAATGTGATATCCAAGTGGACAGAAATTCACACAATGTCTGCAACACTGTGGCAAATGGGATATCCAAGTGGACAGAAATTCACACAATGTCTGCAACACTGTGGCAAATGGGATATCCAAATGGACAGAAATTCACACAATGGCTGCAACTTTGTGGCAAATGGGATATTCAAGTGGAGCAGCAGAGAGGCTGAACAGACAACTTTGCCTGAGATCTTTTTTTTTTTAAATCTAAAGGTTCCTATGAAGGCCGAGAAAAAAGTTTTTGCCTTAATAATGAAAACTTCTCTAATTGACCAGATTTTTGCTCTATTTATTCACGATGTGGTCACTACGCTCAGCCTCTCTGCAGCTATGAATTAAACAGCCAGTATAAATATTATCAATAATGAGTATTGGAGAACCACACTCACCACATGAGATCATGCTGATTGACAATACAGATTACACAACTACACTGTCATAACAAATGTTCACTTGGCCACATGAGCAGGGGAGCTCACACTTCCTTCCTTACATGGTGATTCAGTGTTCAAAATAAAATCTTTCATTTTATCAAAATGCTGAAAAGACATGATTAATAAGTTTAAATTGACAACAAAAATGTATAAAATTTTAACTCTTTTTAATAAAATTTTTATTTTATGTGCTGTTTAATTATATTTCTATGAAACAAGTCAAGAAACACTGTTAAATCTGATTTGAAATTATGCTATCAGCATCAGAAAACCCCCTTGTGCTCAACATTCTCATTTCTCAAATTTATTAAGATTTTTACAATATTAAATAAAATTTTTTTTAAAATTCTATCAAAGATTTATTTAAATATGTGCAATATACATGCTGATAACCATGACAAAATAATGGTGAAAACATGACTTAGGTCTTTTTACTGTAAATCTCGCTTTAACATATCAAGTCCTTCACAAGATGTTGGGTGTAAATGAAACTTGGGACCAATATGATGGAATGAAATGGACCCGATATAAAGGAATGAGAAGGACAATCCACATATAAAGGAATTGGATGGACCTGATATAATGGAATGAATGGGACACAGATAGCCACATATGATGGAATGAAATAGACCTGATATAAGGGAATAAGTGGGACAAATATATCCACATATGATGGAATGGAATGGATCTAATATAAGACAATGAGAGGGACAGACATCCACATATGATGGAATGGAATGGAACTGATATAAAGAAATGAGAGGGACAGACATCCACATATGATGGAATGGAATAGACCTGATATAAGGGAGTGAGAAGGACACATATCCACATATGATGGAATGGAATAGACCTGATATAAGGGAGTAAGAAGGACACATATCCACATATGATGGAATGGAATGGACCTGATATAAGGGAATGAGAAGGACACATATCCACATATGATGGAACGGGCCTGATATAAGGGAATGAGAGAAACACAGATATCCTCTCTCTAATAAAGCTTTAAGATGCTACTGTGAAGTTAGTGTTGTATTTCACTTGGCAAAAATCATAGTTTTAAAGAATGAAAAGAGTTCTCTTTACCATGAAAGCTTCAAGTAAGACAAGAATATACAAACCTTTCTCAAACTGCCACCTCTTGGAAGTGAACTGTGCATAGCTGACAATGCTCCAGGCTCGCAATTAGTGAAAATAGTGATAAAAATGAGTGAATTTTGACTTGAATTCATGAAGCGATGTTAAATCCCGGAATATTTGTCAAAGCAAATGTTTAGCAGAATGTCCAGCTAATAGAGGTAGATTGTGTTCAACAAGAAAACTTGCGATGTTTCAGCATTAGTAGCTTGCAAGTCCCAGAGCTGAAATCTGCTAAAGTTCTTAATTTTCCCCACCTCTAAGTGCTTTTTGCTACCAATGTGCTTTCTCACATCATGTCTGCCATGATGCCCAATGCTAAAATTTGTGGCACACTGTGTGCAAAAGCATGATGATTATTGGTATTTGATGGCTGAATACACATCCAATGTTTGGTATATTCCAAACTGAACTTACTTTTTGTGCAATACATTTCTTCTTTCTTGGGGTGAAGACATTTTCAACATTGATGCAGAACAATAATTCAAATCAGTGTTGGCAGCGCATACAATTCTAGTTAGCCCCCAATATCTATCAAAAGCCTTTGTTAAACTATTCTTATATCTACAGATCAAAATAAAATGCCTGCTACTGAGTCAACCGTATCAATCAGCTCTAGTTCTACTAATATTGCAACCAGCAATTCCTGACCATTTTGGCGACTGCTGATATCACAACTAGCAATTAACAGGAAATCGGTTATTATAGTAAAGATTCAAAATAATTGATAAGAATTGGGGAATTCATGATTTTTTTTGCATGCGGCATGAATCCATGAATCACTGAAAAGTTGTGAAATTCAATCCAAAATCATGAAAATTGGTAGGTATGACAGTGTGACCTCTAAAGTCTGTTTAAATAAGGCTCTTTCTACTGTAATTAATAGCAATACATTTGGAATAATGAGAAAACGGTTAATGAAAGCAGGTGCCTTTTTAATAACTGTATCCTTCAGGACTGACTTGGCCAAGTTCTTTTCTGCTTTTCAAGCTATTTACAGTAAAACATGCCTTGAGTGACGATGAGAGAACACCTGTCATTTACAACCAGAATCATAATGCACAGATCGATTTTATTATATAAATACGCTGTACAAGTGACCACCTACTGAATGTGACAGGTACTGCTATGAAAAACTGCATCACAAAAACATATAAACACCACCAATTTAATTCTTTGTAAACATTAGAAGGTTCTGCTGACAAAGTGCTGATTGTTCTAAACAACACTAATATGAATGACAATAAGGCAAAACATGAACAAACACTATTAGCCTTCATATGAATCTTGTGCAATGTCCATGGTTTACCATTTATGTTCTGCTGTGTTTTGTGATTATTCACACAGAAAATATGAATTACATAATTCACCTTCAAGGTAAAAGTGCACATCAAAAAAATCATTTGCACTTTGTTGGATTTGAACTGGAGTCAGCTTTAATGCAAGACAGCCATTTTACCACATAGCCATATAAGCATCTAAGAATAACTTTGAATTTCACAGTTATCTTGTCACTGAAACAGCATGGAAACAATCCGAATGTACTCCAGTAAATTATCACTTTTATTTTACTAGAAAAATCCAGTCACACACACACACACACACATGACTGATCCAAATTGCCAGTCCTTATTATACTTGATAACATTAATACCTTGAAAACTAAGTTAAAACCTCCAATGAAAAAGAGAAAATTCTGAGAGTGAAAGAAATAATGTGAAAAAAGCAATGTCAACTTATGGACAGGATAAATAAATATTACCTGATATAATTTTGCACTTCATATGCTAATATGAATTCATGTGGTCTTCATATATAAAGGTGAATGTTTTTGTTGTTATATGTATACCTATACTGCTATATCAAATTATAATATAGTTGAATGCATACAATATTTTAATAAAAACTATAAATAAAGAATATAATACATGTACAGTGATTATTTGTATTTTTTCTTCTGTCACAGTGTTAAATTGGAAGCTGTTCCTTTGCACAACGCTGTTATGAGTCAGCCTGTCCTGAGAGTCCAGCTTGTTACAGCATAGGGTGGTCTCATGACAGTTGTACTGCATCATCAATAGTTAGACATATGATAATTCATATTCTAATTGATAACAAGTGCATAAAATAAAACCAGCACTGCCACTTAATACAAGCATAGAAACTAATTATTAAATAATGATACAAAGAAATGCAAATATCCGTATCTGCATATACAATATTAACAGTTATTGTTTCAAGTTAGTGAATATTCAAGTCTAACATTTTGCCAAATGAAAGATAAATCTCTTATTTAACAAATGAAGAAAAAAAACCTTCCATAAAAAATTATTACCAGGCACATGAATTTATTGTATGAAACAATATAGTAAAAAAACACTATGACCTTGACCTCTGATTTTGGAAATCTTCATGGATTATTTATAGTCACATAATGAATATAGAACAAGATTTAGATTGGATGCAAAATTTATTTCCTCTTCATTAACTAGCATACTGGTAAAACTACATCAATTGTAGAGTTAGCTCATTATTATATACAATTCAAGTAAGTTAAAATATTTGTGTTACTAAAACCAAATGAAATATTTCTGCTTTTCCATCCCTCTATCTCATTCATTTGAACTTTCATCCTTTTGTAGACATGCTCTTGCCATTCTTCTGTAACACACAACCAGTTGTGATCAGTCGGAAGGAAGGGACTGGTTGTCAAATAAATAAAACAATCACAACTCATGGTCATCTGGGTGATAAATAAAACAATCACAACTCATGGTCATCTGGGTGATAAAGTTCACTTAGCAGCCGGTACACATATGAAGGTGCATTGCCTCCTCTGAAAGGACATATTAACAAATTTGATATAAAAGAATCTTGCAAAACTTAATTCAACAATTCTTGTCTTTCAAATGCCATTTTATTACTGTCTATAAAGTCTTATAAATCTAACTGCACACTGCAAATTCACTAGCAGATCTGGATCAGTGCAGTTTGTTAGAACAAATAACTTAGATCCAAATCTGCCACTGCAATATGTGATGGCAGATGAGGGTCTATGTAATCTGACTCAACTTGCAAGCATGTATGGTAGTTTTAAACTGAATTCATTTTTCTAGATAGACACCAACTTGTGTGGATTTTATGGTTACTTTAACTAAAATTTTACTCGTGTTAATATATCCTACCTCTCCCACATCCCACCTTCTACCCTATGATGGAGACAACTCTAGAGAAAACAAAAATGCACATCTCATTGAAAAACAGTGCAAATACAGTGACTGGTCAACATACATATCTATAGATTGCAACTATGCTATGTATACAAGAATTCGCTGCAATCCATCTAAATGATAGAGAGATATGCATGCCAATCACTCTTTTTGTGTGCATCATATCAATCTTTTAACACTTTTTTCCTGTGCTTCATGGCAATCCTTTTAACACTTTTCCTGTGCTTCATGGCAATCCTTTTAACACTTTTTTCCTGTGCTTCATGGCAATCCTTTTAACACTCTTTTCCTGTGCTTCATGGAAATCCTTTTAACACTCTTTTCCTGTGCTTCATGGCAATCCTTTCAACACTTTTCCTGTGCTTCATGGCAATCCTTTTAAGACTCTTTTCCTGTGCTTCATGGCAATCCTTTTAACACTTTTCCTGTGCTTCATGGCAATCCTTTTAACACTTTTCCTGTAATTCATGGCAATCCTTTTAACACTTTTCCTGTAATTCATGGCAATCCTTTTAACACTTTAACTACGACTACCGCATCTGAGCATCACCTGTAAATAGTTCCTGAACCCCACTGACGCATATAAGCAGTATCGATAAACCTTGTTTAAAACCCCAGTGTTGCTTATGAGCGCGAAGTTCTGCTGTACTCAAAACCCCAGTGTCGCATATATGCATACGTAACTGCTACGTTAAGTAAATGTTGATTGGTTGAAAGTACAGACATTTACTTATTTTTCATTATCATAACCAATGAGAAGACTGGTTACTGTACATTTTGATACCAGTTAGAAAGCTTAGAGGTTAAATTTAGACACGTGGGAAGGAAATTTCCAACAATGTACAAAACACGTGTAGTTGAGATAAACAAAAATGGATTCCTAGTCAGATATTTGTGACTTTAAAGGGTTCAGTGCAAGCAATATCGAAGAGTTTAATGGATCATTCTTAGTAAATGGATCAGATAATGATGTTAGTCCCATTTCAACACTAGATGTATGTAATTTTGATTCAAATGACGATTTATTTTGTGCGATTCAAAACAGTTTACGCGACAGGAATTTCTTGTCTGATTGTTGTAGGAGTAAATAAAATGGAAATATATGAATAACAGACACTATACAAGGTAAGCTGCTTTTTATTTCACTGAAATCCAACAAAAACTAATGAAATAATATAAACGTAACCATGTTTTTATTGTCAGTTTCTGTAGTCAGCCATGACAATGCTCTAGGTATTCAGCCAAGCAAACAGTATCAGTAGTCTCAGTAACTGATACGCTATCACTCAGCAATAGCGAAACTGTAGAACAGCTGTAGTAGTTAAAGGGTTAACACTCATTTCCTGTGCTTCATGGCAATCCTTTTAACACTTTTCCTGTGATTCATGGCAATCCTTTTAACACTTTTCCTGTGCTTCATGGCAATCCTTTTAACACTTTTCCTGTGATTCATGGCAATCCTCTTAACACTCTTTTCCTGTGCTTCATGGCAATCCTTTTAACACTTTTCCTGTGCATCATATCAATCCTTTTAACACTCTTTTCCTGTGATTCATGGCAATCCTTTTAACACTTTTCCTGTGCTTCATGGCAATCCTTTTAACACTTTTCCTGTGCATCATATCAATCCTTTTAACACTCTTTTCCTGTGATTCATGGCAATCCTTTTAACACTTTTCCTGTGCTTCATGGCAATCCTTTTAACACTTTTCCTGTGCATCATATCAATCCTTTTAACACTCTTTTCCTGTGCTTCATGGCAATCCTTTTAACACTCTTTTCCTGTGCTTCATGGCAATCCTTTTAAAATTCTTTTCCTGTGCATCATATCAATCCTTTTAACATTCTTTTCCTGTGCTTCATGGCAATCCTTTTAACACTTTTCCTGTGCTTCATGGCAATCCTTTTAACAGTCTTTTCCTGTGCTTCATGGCTATCCTTTTAACACTCTTTTCCTGTGCTTCATGGCAATCCTTTTAACACTCTTTTCCTGTGCTTCATGGCAATCCTTTTAACACTCTTTTCCTGTGCTTCATGGCAATCCTCTTAACACTCTTTTCCTGTGCTTCATGGCAATCCTTTTAACAGTCTTTTCCTGTGCTTCATGGCTATCCTTTTAACACTCTTTTCCTGTGCTTCATGGCAATCCTTTTAACACTCTTTTCCTGTGCTTCATGGCAATCCTTTTAACACTCTTTTCCTGTGCTTCATGGCAATCCTCTTAACACTCTTTTCCTGTGCATCATATCAATCCTTTTAACATTCTTTTCCTGTGCATCATATCAATCCTTTTAACATTCTTTTCCTGTGCATCATATCAATCCTTTTAACATTCTTTTCCTGTGCATCATATCAATCCTTTTAACATTCTTTTCCTGTGCTTCATGGCAATCCTTTTAACATTCTTTTCCTGTGCTTCATGGCAATCCTTTTAACAGTCTTTTCCTGTGCTTCATGGCAATCCTTTTAACATTCTTTTCCTGTGCATCATATCAATCCTTTTAACATTCTTTTCCTGTGCATCATATCAATCCTTTTAACATTCTTTTCCTGTGCTTCATGGCAATCCTTTTAACATTCTTTTCCTGTGCTTCATGGCAATCCTTTTAACACTCTTTTCCTGTGCTTCATGGCAATCCTTTTAACATTCTTTTTCTGTGCTTCATGGCAATCCTTTTAACATTCTTTTCCTGTGCTTCATGGCAATCCTTTTAACATTCTTTTTCTGTGCTTCATGGCAATCCTTTTAACATTCTTTTCCTGTGAATCACATCAATCCTTTTAACATTCTTTTTCTGTGCTTCATGGCAATCCTTTTAACACTCTTTTCCTGTGCTTCATGGCAATCCTTTTAACACTCTTTTCCTGTGCTTCATGGCAATCCTTTTAAGACTCTTTTCCTGTGCTTCATGGCAATCCTTTTAACACTTTTCCTGTGCTTCATGGCAATCCTTTTAACACTTTTCCTGTGCTTCATGGCAATCCTTAAAGACTCTTTTCCTGTGCTTCATGGCAATCCTTTTAACACTTTTCCTGTGCTTCATGGCAATCATTTTAGCTCTCTTTTTCTGTGCTTCATGGCAATCCTTTTAACACTTTTTTCCTGTGCTTCATGGCAATCCTTTTAAGACTCTTTTCCTGTGCTTCATGGCAATCCTTTTAACATTCTTTTCCTGTGCTTCATGGCAATCCTTTTAGCACTCTTTTTCTGTGCTTCATGGCAATCCTTTTAACACTTTCTTCCTGTGCTTCATGGCAATTCTTTTAACACTCTTTTCATGTGCTTCATGGCAATCCTTTTAACACTTTTCCTGTGCTTCATGGCAATCCTTTTAACATGCTTTTCCTGTGCTTCATGGCAATCCTTTTAACACTTTTCCTGTGCTTCATGGCTATCCTTTTAACACTTTTCCTGTGCTTCATGGCAATCCTTAAAGACTCTTTTCCTGTGCTTCATGGCAATCCTTTTAACACTTTTCCTGTGCTTCATGGCAATCCTTTTAGCTCTCTTTTTCTGTGCTTCATGGCAATCCTTTTAACACTTTTTTCCTGTGCTTCATGGCAATCCTTTTAAGACTCTTTTCCTGTGCTTCATGGCAATCCTTTTAACATTCTTTTCCTGTGCTTCATGGCAATCCTTTTAGCACTCTTTTTCTGTGCTTCATGGCAATCCTTTTAACACTTTTTTCCTGTGCTTCATGGCAATTCTTTTAACACTCTTTTCATGTGCTTCATGGCAATCCTTTTAACACTTTTCCTGTGCTTCATGGCAATCCTTTTAACATGCTTTTCCTGTGCTTCATGGCAATCCTTTTAACACTTTTCCTGTGATTCATGGCAATCCTTTTAACATTCTTTTCCTGTGCTTCATGGGAATCCTTTTAACACTTTTCCTGTGATTCATGGCAATCCTTTTAACATTCTTTTCCTGTGCTTCATGGCAATCCTTTTAACACTTTTCCTGTGCTTCATGGAAATCCTTTTAACAGTCTTTTCCTGTGCTTCATGGCAATCCTTTTAAGACTCTTTTTCTGTGCTTCATGGCAATCCTTTTAACACTTTTCCTGTGATTCATGGCAATCCTTTTAACATTCTTTTTCTGTGCTTCATGGCAATCCTTTTAACATTCTTTTCCTGTGCCTCATGGCAATTCTTTTAACATTCTTTTTCTGTGCCTCATGGCAATCCTTTCAACACTTTTCCTGTGATTCATGGCAATCCTTTTAACATTCTTTTCCTGTGCTTCATGGCAATCCTTTTAAGACTCTCTTTTTCTGTGCTTCATGGCAATCCTTTTAACACTTTTCCTGTGATTCATGGCAATCCTTTTAACATTCTTTTTCTGTGCTTCATGGCAATCCTTTTAACATTCTTTTCCTGTGCTTCATGGCTATCCTTTTAACATTCTTTTCCTGTGCTTCATGGAAATCCTTTTAGCACTCTTTTCCTGTGCTTCATGGCAATCCTTTTAAATCTGTGAAACTACTTGCACTCACAAGATTCTGTTATACACCAAATCATCTGCACATCAAGGAAGAGCAAAACCTCCAGTGCCAATCACTGAATTTTTCAGCATCTTATGATGACCATAATAAACTTTACAGTGATAGGATTCTATGATACATCCATAAGGGCTGTTCCATTTAAACATACATGGTACCCTGGGAAGGCCGATTTTTAAAAATATATGCCATGGTACTTTGATTTCATAGTGTTCATATTAAAATTTTAAGAAATTTTAAATTGCATCTATGTGTGGGTACCCCACTTTAAAAGTGCCTTCCCTGGGTCCTATGTATTTTTTAATGAAACAGCCATAAGACAAAAATGGCAAAAATTATAGAAATTTTAAAATATGTTCATTTTATATGACAACATTTAGTTATTTGCTTGTAGTAAAGATCTAGCAAAAATTTCTGAGAAGAAAAATGAAGAACTTACATATTAAATATAAATAATGTCACCAGTTCTGGGGGAACATAATCAAAGACTGGATTTGTTATCTGGACTTTGGAAAGAATTTCTCCCTCTGAAAATTTCATAACATCATGTGGACTCAAAAACTTGTTAAATGCATCCTGAAAAAAAGTAGTTGCAAACAATCATGAGAAAGGTAATAAAATTTAAAAAAATGTTTGCATTATATTCATGATGGCTAAAACAAGTGGCTTAAAAGAATTTCCAGGAATTCAAGAATGCCAAATCTTCATAACAACTTAATATTGAAACCATCTGTTACATTCTTGAGCAATAAAAAGATTTTCAAGAAGGCTTAATTATTTCTGAAGGAAACAAAACCAAACTTCTTTATCTATATTGAATGGCCTTCTAATCACTCCACTGTTTTCATCAACTTTTATTTAACTCAAAAAGCATGAGCACTGGAGGTCTTCTTGCTGTAATTATAAATGATGGAGTCCACTATTGCAAATGCAAAAATCTGCATCATCTATAACCTTCTAAACTTATTTCATATTCATTGCAATACCAAGAACAAAACTTTCATTGGGTTTTAATTTCACTTTTGTTTAAAATTTGCATTTAAGACCAGAAACTGAAATGCCCTACATTCATTCTCTCCCTGTTCCTGGGATTATTTGCTTGTCAAACCTTGGAATAATTGACAGTGGGAGTCGATGTAGATCCATAATGGATCATTTTTGTTTTGTAAAGAATTTCTGGAAAACTGTTGATTTATTGCCCTACATTTTTTTTCATATTAGTGAACTTAAAAATGTATCCCTATGCATCTGAATATTTTTATTATTTAAACAGAGTACATGTAAAAATACATTTGAAAATAATTTTGAGAAAGACCCACTTTATGGCATACATTGGAATGTCAGGAAACATTTTATGATAAACTGGTCTCCAAATCTTACTCTCTGCTAATAAACTTAGCAGCAGAGAGGGTGAATCCTACAACAATATATTTGCGACAAAATCGATTAAAGCCTCAGAATGCCAATGGAGCCTTCCTACGAAATCTCATATTTTAACCAAAAAAAAATTAAAGGTCCCATTTTACAATAGAGCCTTAGCGATTTTGTCGCAAATACATTGTCATAACCACACTCAAATTGCTGCCATCTACGTCTACAAATTTTTGCGACAGAATCGATTAAAGCCTCAGAATGCCAATGGAACCTTCCTACGAAATCTCATATTTTAACCAAAAAAAAAATAAAGACCCCATCTTAGCGATTTTGTCGCAAATACATTGTCATAACCACACTCAAATTGCTGCCATCTACGGTCGCAAATATGTTGTCATTTCACCCTCTCTGCTGCTGATTAATACAAATTATTTGTTAGCTTTTCACAAACAGACTAATCGATAATACTTCACCACGTAGATCAATTAAATTATTTGACTGATCGGTGAGTGTAAAATTAATTCTGGTTAGTGAATCATTTTGACATTGCATATAGACTGGATTAGTCGGATTCTCAACAATTAAAAATCCGGGGGGTGCTGTTGGTGCAAATGAATAAAGAATGTAACCCTGTCGGGCTTGATTTGATTGTTCCATATTAATTTGATAACTTCCTTCGATTACATCACACGTTAAATTAAGTGCGATCACCGATGAAATATCCACATTGTTCGGTGCGATATGTCTACCGTCGCCGTCGGGAGAATTATTATAAGTGAGGATAATAGGCTTCGGCTGGCTATCTTTCCATGATTGATAGATTTTATTAAATCCTTCGTCGATGGCAGTTCTGAGTTTTTTCTTTAACTCGGGAACATTATATCCTGGTAATTTATAATTTGGATTTTCATTTATATTTTTTTTATAATCTTGAGCTGAGCTAGTTTTTGAAATCGTGCTATTTTTTTATCCAAAATGGGAAAAGAAATTTGTAATCCCCGAATTTTTTTAAATTCCCGCAAACATTTAAATTTTTTTTTCCCGCGGGGACCCCACACATAAAACCAAACTTGTTAAAAAAAACCAATCTTAACGAGGGGAAAAAACGACAAAAAAAAACAAATTTTCATTCACAAGGAAAAAGGGAATTTTTTAATTTTCGACAAATGTTTTTCTTGTTTTTATTTATTTCCAGAATTTTCACCTTCCCGGGGGGAAAATTTAATTTATTTAAAAAAAAGGGGGTTCCCCCACAAAATCTTTAAACCCTAGGGTTTTTTAAAGTTCCCCAATCTTTTTTTTTAAATTTATATCCTCCCAATTTTTTTTTTATCCTTTTGGGTGGAATTTTTAGGGCCCCAAAATTTAAACATGACGTAAACAATTTTTACAGGCCCCGGGCGTGGAAAAATTTCCAGCAAATTTTCCCCAGGGGATCTTTTGGGCCCCTCCCCAAAAACTGGTTTTTTTATTGAAAATGTTTTTAAAAACTTAAAAAACGTACCCAGGGGAAACCTTTTTTCAATTGGAGAGACAGTGTTGGGTTTTAAAAGAACTTTTTTATCGCAAAATTTTTTATTCTTTTTTTTTGTAAAAGGATTTTTTTCAAAGTTGGGAATTTTTAAATTTTTTAATTTGCTTCCCCAAATTTGATAGATCCCCCCTTTGGGAATTTAAACCCAAAGTTCCCCCAAACGGAGGTCTCCCTTTTTTATTTCCCATTAAAGGGAAAACCCCAACCCCCAAGGGAAAAATTAGTCCCCTTTAAAAGCCCCAAAAAAAACCGAAACCCGAATTTGGCCCAACTATTTATAAAAAACTCGTAAAATTTTTCCAACCCCGATTTTTTTTTACTTAAACCCGGAGAGGGAAAAATTTCCCCCAAATTTAAAATTTTGGGGTTTTTTACGATATTTAATCATGCCTTTTTTTTCCGCGGAAATGGGTTTTTTTTTCCCGCTAACCGCCCGAAAAAAGGTTTTTAAATTTTCTTGCCCACATTATTATTTTTAATTTTTCAAATTTTTAAAATTTTTCAAAAGATGAAAAAAACCCAGCGGTTTTTTTTAAAAATAAAATTAAACAAAATACTTAAAAAAACGCGGAGAATTCGCCCCCTTTGGTTAAAAATTTTTCGTATCATCCCAAACCGGGTGATAAAAATCAAAGAGGATAATTGGGGGAGTTTTCCCCTTAGATAACTGCCCTTTATGTTTTTTAAATATATATCGTTAATTTTTTTTCCTTAAAAAAAACCCCGAAAGATATTTTTTAGTAATAGCCAAAATTTTCATCCCCCCCGCAAATGTTGCACCGCGGAAAAAACAATTGGGGGCAGCAAAACGGAACTACCATTGTTTTCTGAAATAGTAAAAATAAACCCACCGCCCTTATACCCAAAAACCCAGAAAACTTGTTTAAAATCAATTTCGGAATTTCCCCCTGCGATTTTCTTTTTTTAATTTTTTTTTTTCATAACCCCCAAAGATGGTTTTTATTTTTTTTAAGAACTCTTTTACGGTAACAAGCGAATTTTTCGATGAAAGGAAAAAAATTAATTTTTTTAAAACCTCAAGTGGTTTTTTTTTAATTTTTTTTTTTTTTAAAATTTCCCCGGGTTTCAAACCCCCAAGTACCATACAAATGAATCCTTTTTTTTAATTTTGGGAAACAGGCCCTTTTTATTTTTTTAAAAACCCTTTTTTTATTCACCCCCGTCAAAAATCCCTTGAAAAAAACGTTTTGTTGTAACCATAAGAAAACGATGAAGATATATTAAACCCGGGTTCCCGGAAAACATTGTTTTAAACGATAAATACCCTTTTTTGCACAGTTGGGGGGGTTATTTCGGGTAAAATTTTTTTTTTTAGGTTTCCCCCTTAATGAAACCCCCAAAAAACCGGTAAAATCAAATTTTTTTATATTCCCCCATGAGAATCCCTTTTTTCCCTTTCCCAATAGCGGAAAATTTTGGGGCGTTTAAAATTTTTAAAAACCCTCGATAGAATTTTTTTTTACTATTAAAAAGCTATCTCCAAAAAATACTAAATCCACATCCCCAAAATTTTTTTAAAACGGGGTTTTAATTTCATCAAAAAAAATTGGGTTTTTTTTTTCAAACGAAGATGGAGAGGTTTTCCCCGGGGGGTTTTCCCCCAAAAATTTTTTGATAAATTTCCTACGGGAATTAAAAATTGGTTTTTAAAAGTTTTTTTAAGTTTTTTCATTTTAAAAATTTTTTTTAAAAGCATCTTGGATTGTAAAAAACGAGGGAAAAAAACCGGGGGGAGTTTTTTTCCCCATTGAAAAAACGCAATTTTTATCTTTTTAACCCACGTTTACTCCCCTTTGGGATTAAAAACATCATCCAATAAAAAAAAATTTCCCAGATTTCCCCAAATTTTCCCCCCATCTTTTGAAATACAACTATTTCCCCCCGGGTTTTTACACTTGGGCAAATTTTAATGTCCGGCGGGTTTTTTTCTTCCGGTTTTTTTTTTTTACCCCTTTCCCAAAACGAAATTTTTTTCCTTTTTCGGTTTCTGTTTTTTTTGATTTCCTGATAAAGGGCGTCCCCCCAAAAATCAAAACATTATAAAAGAAAACCCCTAAAGTTTTTTTTTTTTTAAAACATAACGCTAATTTGTTTTTTGGGCCCTTTTCCCTTTAAGAAAAATTCCCTTAACAACAACCTTGGGGGTGGTTTTTTTTTTTAAATTTAGAAAATCTCTGCAAGGAAGGTTTAATACCTTTTAACGACCGCATTTTCGGTGGAAACATTTTTAAATGTTGTGTTGGGGGAGCGTGGGAAAAAAAAAAATTGGGGGATGACTTTGTTATTGTGGTACCAAAATTTTGCAAAGAAAAATTTTTTTTGGTGGGAAAACTAACCAAAAGAAAATTTAAAATAGACAATTTAAAATGGAAATTTTAATTTTTCATATGCACCCAAAAAAAGTTTTTCCTTTTTTCCCCTGCTGTTTTTCGAAAATTTATTTAATTTCCCGTTTTCCCCTTTTTTTATTGGTTTTTTTTAAAAAGGGAAAAAATTGGGGCTCCAAGAAAACTCCTCAAAGTTTTTTTTTGATAATGAAATTTTAAAAGCAAACAAATTAAATCAAAATTTGGACATTGGGGAAAATCCTAGGGATTTTCCACTAATAAGCCCCTTTTTTGGTTTTTTTTAAAGGCCCCCTGCCCTTTTAAACCCAAATTTTTTGGGGGGTTTCCCCGGTAGTCCCCCTTGAACCCCCCTTTCCTTTTTTTTTTTAGCCTTTTCCCAGAGCTTTTTCAGGGGCCCTTCCCCGGCCAAACAAATAAAAAAAAGGCTTTCCAAAAAGCTGCCCCCCTTCGCAACCGCGGGGGAACCCTGCAAAAACCCAAGCTGGAAAAAGCAGCTAAAAAGCGGGAAAAATTTCCCCCCCCGATTTTTATCATACTGGAAAAGCTTGGGGTTTTTTGAAAAAATCAATTTTTTAACTCCTCGTTTTTTTTCCTTTTGGCGCATCCCCTTGAAAATGGGTTTTTTTTTTGACATCTGTCAGGATTAAATTTTTTGTGGCCCCCCCCGACCCTTTTAGGGGGGTTTTTGCGTTATTGTAGTTTTTTTTTCATTCCTTTAACCCTTTGATTTTAATTTCTTGGAAACCCGACCATTTATCCCCAAATGGGCATTAACAATACCCCTAAAGCATTTCTATTCCAAAAAAGTAATTTTAAAACTTTTTAATTGACTTTTTTGTGAAAATCCTAACTACAAAGTTTTCCACTGGGCATCAATAATCCCCATTCTCCCCCCCAACCCCTTTTTAACAACTTGATTTATTCATGAAATGACACAAAAAGCTCTAAAAATCGGCCCATAAAAAAACAGGGGGTTTGTACCCCAGCTTTGGGAAATATTATCAACCAAAAAATTTTCCATCAAGGTCCAAGAGTTCCCCAAAGAAAAGTAAAAAAAATCGGGTAGTTTTTCAAAAAACAATTTGCGAAAAATTTGGGAAACCCTTAAAACCCAAAATTTTGATCACGACCCAAATACGAAAAAAAATTTTTTGATTTAAAACGAGCCTTTTGTTTTTTTGTTTTTCCCTAATCAAGCTTTTTAAAAAACCCGGGGGCTCCTTTTTTTTGGCCGTTAATTTTTAAACGAAAAAATTCCAACCTACCCCCATTTATTTAAAAACATAAAGGGGGGGGGTAGATACTTTGGGGGACTCCCCCGATTTGCCCAAAACCCGTAACGCTAAAAAAAAGAATAAAAGTGGAAACCGAAACACCCCTTTTTTTAAAGCTAACGGCCCTTTAAAAAAGTGCCATTTTTTAAAAAATTCCCCGCTTCGATCATTCGTTTTTTTTGTTTTCCAACTTTGGGAAAAAGATTTCCCCCCCTTTTGGGCCCCTAAACGATAAATAATTTTTTGCTCTATTGTTTAAAGGGGGGTGTCCAAAAACGGGCCCTCCATAAAGCAATTTTTTTTAAAAATGACCCCTTTTAAAAATCAAACAACCCCTTTTGCCCCAAAAAAATTTCAAACATTTTTTCATTTTTTTTTTCGCACTAACACAACCGTAAAAGCTTTGCCCCATAGAAAAAAACTTTTTGCATTTTCAAAAAGAAAACCGAATTTGATTTTTAACGGAAAATTTCACATGAAAAATCCCTCCCCCCCATGTTGTTCCCCTTTTTAAATTTCCCCCTTTTTGTGGTTTTCAAATCCCCAGATTGAAATTTAACCCTTTAAACCCCCTTTTAAAAAAGTCGAAAAAACCCCGGCGGGGTTTGGGGCCCTTTTAAAGGCCCCCAAAAAGCTGGGGAGTTTTATCAAACTTTTTTGCAAATAGCTTTTCGCAAATTTTGAACCTTTTTTAAAAAAACTTAAAAGTCAAACCCTGATCAAAAATAAAAATTTGCAAAAAAATCATGAACCCCGGAAACCAAAACCCACCTTTTTATAATCATCAGAAACCCCGCCAAAACCCCAAAATTTTTTTTTGTTTTTCAATACCAAAAAACTTTTTTCCCCCTTTATTCCCCTTTTTTTTTTCCCTCAAAGATATTTTCTTGCCAATGTTTTTAAAACGCCATTTGCCAATTTTTTACGAAACCCAACTCGGAAAATTTTTGGGCATTCCCCTATGGGGGTATCCCCGCTGCAAAATTTTGGGTTTTAAAAAAGCCTCCTTCTTTCTTCAATAAAAAGCCCCCACACGGCAAAAAGTAAACTACTTTTTATCTTGAAAATTGAAGTTTTCCCAAATCTCCCCGTTGAAAAATTGGGGTCCCCTTTCAGGATAAGGGAAAAAACTGGGTAAAATTTAATTTTTAGAAAAACAACTTTTTTCAAACCGGGGCCGCCATATCAAAACCCCGGATTCCCGCAAAAATTTTTTTTAAAGGCCCCCTTTTTTACTAAAAACCCTAACGGTTTTTTTTCCCAAATCAAAATTTTTTTTTTTCGAATTTTCCCCCCAAGACCGCTTCCCCCCTATCATATTTTTCAATTTAAATACTACTGGTGAAGTTCCCTTGCCCAAAAGAAAAATAGTTTTTGGTTTTCCCACGCGTTAAAATTTTCACTTTTTTTCGGGCATTTTTCCCGGCACCCTTGTTGGGTTGGGAAAAAAGCGGTGGTGGGGGGGTTTTTTTGGGCCCCAATCTAAAATTTCACCAATGACGGTTTTTTTTCCCCATCTTTTCGGTAGAAAAGGCCCTTTTCCCGGGAAGATCTCCCAAAACTTAAAATTCCCCCATTTTTAAAGAATTTAAAACACAATGGCTTTTTACCCCTAATTGGTTTTTTGCAATTGGTTTCTACTTTTGGGGCTATTCCCCTTTTGAAAAAACCACCCTTGGGAATTTTTCCCAAAGGCCCCTCACCCCCTAAATAATTTCCCTTTAAAACCCGGGGTTTTTGATTTTTAAAAAAAATACACTTTTTTTTTTTTGGGGTTTAATTGGAAAAATAGTGGGACTATCATCTTTTTGAAAATTTAATTTTGGGAATTTCCCAAATTTCAATTTCAACACTAAATCCCCCGGAATTCCCCCTCCCCCTTAAAACCCTCCAAGAGTTTCTCCCATACTAAAAAAAAAAATTTACCCACCCCTTTGGGAAAAAATCGTCGGCCAAAAAATTTTCAAATGCTTCTTTTATTATTTTGGGCTGGTTTTTTTCCTCCCCCTTTCCTCCCATAAGAAACCCCAAAGTCGGATAATAACAAAAAAATTTTATATTACTAGGAAAACAATTTTGGAAAATCATTTATTTAAACTTCCTAAACCTTTCCTGAAGAACTTTTTTTTTTTCGGAAATTTTTTAATTTTCTGGGGCGGTTTTTGGGAAAAAGTTTTTGAATTTCCCTTTAGCTGGGCGGAAACGTTTTTGAAAATTTCCGGAAAAATGGGCGAACCCCCGACCTCGAAACCCCGACCCTTTTTGTTTTTGTTTTTTCGTTGTTGGTTTTTTTTATACCCCAAAGCAACCCCAAAACCCCCCTTTTTTTAAAACCTGTAAAAAACCAATGGAAAACCCCTTTTTTTTAAATTTTCCCCGGGTTTTTTATTTTTTTTTAATTTTTTTAAAAAACCCCCAAACCACCCAATTGGTTTTTCGTTTTTAAATTTTTTTGGTTTTTTTTTAAAAAGCTCCTTTAAAAATTCCCCTTTTTTTATAATAACTTTTAAAAAGCAAAAATCACCCAAAAATTTTAAAATAGTCCCTTTTTTTTCCAGCAATTGGGAAATTTTTTTGATTTTCTTCTAAAGCTTCAAAACAGTGAATTTTTCCCCCGTAAAAGGAACACTTTTTTTTTGTTGGGGAAAAACTAGCAAACTTTCCCAAAGGGTTTATCCCTCAATACAATTTAACCCATTTGGGTTGGGATTTCCGCTGAAGGGGTTTGGGGAACTTCCCCCAAAAAACGTTTTTTCCCTCCCCGGAAATTTTTTTTCCCGTCCTTTGTAGCAAACTTTCCCAATACCTCCCAAAAATAGGTTTTCGCCCCTCTTAGGGAAGTCCCCCGTATAAGCACGTTCGTTGGGAAAATTTCCCTATCCCTTTTGTGGCCCCCTTTTTTTACAGGGGCCAAAAAAAATTGGTTTGCTTTTAATAGAAAAAATCCCGGGCTGCGCTTTTCCTTTTCTAAGTTTTATTTTATCTTTGCACGTTTTTTCCTCCCATTTTGGATAAAACTTTTTTAGTAATGGGCCCAAAAACCCCTCACGGGGTAGGCTGGTGTTAAGGGTTCCCGAAAAGTCATTATTGGGAAAAGCAAACCCATTTTCCAAATTTTCGGGTTCGAAACTTTCATCAATCAAACGGGGCCCCTTATAATTTTACTTTTAAAGCAATCTCTTTACCCCAAAATTGGTAAATGGTTTTTCCCCCAGTTTTTTTTTCTAATGGTTCAACAAAAACTAAATACCGAATGAAAAAAAAATTTTTTATCATTTTTTTTTAACAAAAACAATTTTAAACCCCTTTTTGGGTTTTTTTTTAAACAGTAAAAACCCTTTTAGGGGAAACAAAAATCCCTTTCCAATTTTTTCAATTGTAAAACAATTTGTTTTTTAAAATTTATTCAAAAATTCCCGGGCCTTTTATTCAAAAAAAACCGAAAATACTTCCCTTTTAAATTTTTAAAATTGGGTATTTTTGTGGGTGAAAAAGATGTAATTAACCCTTTAAATTCCATTTATTATTATTTCAAAAGTAAATTTGGGAAAAATTTAAAAAAATTTATTTTTTAAAAAAAAAAACAAAAAAAAAAACAATTCCCCCCTCTCTTCCTTTATTTGAGTTTCGAGGCAAAAAAAGGGGACATACATTAAAGACTTATACAATCCCCCAACCCCCCAAATCGATTTTTAAGGCGGGGTTTTAAATTTTGGGGATTAGAAATGAAAACCCAGGGTTTCCTTTACAAAAAAATTGAACATATAAACCCAAAAAAACCTCTTTTTGGAACCCCCTTTTTGCGGGCCCAAAAGACCTCAAAAAGCCCAAGGGGGGACAGCAAAAATTCCCCCGGGAAATCATTTTCCCTTTTCCCATTATATAAGCCCCCCAAGGGCCCCCCAAACCCTAGAAATTCCCCCCAATTGGAACCCTAACGAACAAATTTCTATTTTTAAGGTTCCCCCCCGGAAGAATTTTTTGTTTGGGGGGGGAACCCGTACATTTCATAAAAGGGGGAAAATAAACAAAAGAAATTTAATTTTTTTCAAAGAAAGGGGTAAATTTTAAAAAATGAGTAATTAAATGCCCATTTAATAGGAAAAAATAAAAAATGAATGAAATATTTACAATGCGATTCCAAAAGGGAAAGAATTTTTTTACAATGGGTGAGTAATTTTCAATAAAGATAATTTTTTCAAAGCCCAATTTTTAGTTTTTTATATACAATGCGAAATTTTTTAAAAAAAGGGTTTAAAAATACAAAAGAAATGATAAGGGTGGTTTTTTTAAAAGAATAGGAAAGGTTTAATGGGGGTAAAGAAAAAGGGGGCAGTAAAGGGCGATACAACAAGAAACGACGGGGGGGAAAACCCACACCCACCTTTTTTTCCAAACAAAAACACCCAAGAAATTTAAAAACCCGGTTTTTCAAATTGAAAAAATTTAACCACACCATGTCCCCAAAGGGGTGGGAGTTTTTAAAATTTGGCCAAAAAAGGGCCCTTTTTGTTTTAAAGCCCCCCAAACCTTTTTACGGCCCAAAATTTTAAAAATAAGGGAACTAAAACTGCAAATTTTCCCCAATTTTTGTAAAGGTTTTGGGAAAAAATTTTTCTAGGGAAAAACATAATGAAATCCTGGTAGAAATTTTTGGAAGCTAAAATATTAAAAAAATAAAAAAATTAAAAAAAAGAAAAAACAACTTTTAAATAAAAGCAAAATTTTTTATTAAATTTTTATAATAATTTCCCATTTAAAAAATCGTAAAAAATAAGGGGTTTTACAAAGACAAAGGGTTAAATCCCCTAATGGGGGGGGCCCCCGTCCCAAAACAGGACCTGCCTTTTTTTTGAATCGAGAATGAAAATTTTTTTTTTTTTGAAATTTTTTTTTACACATGCCACACTAAAAAAAATAAACTACATTTTACGCGTTTTTTTCAAACCGAAACCCACTAATTTTGTAATTTTTAAAGTAATTTTTAATTTTTTTACAAAAAACCTGTTAAAGCCCCTCTTTTTTTTAATTTTGGGGTTTTTTTTTAAAAACCAATTAAAAAGAACCCTGGGCCCCGTGGGCCCGGTTTTTAAAAAAACCCGGCCCCCTTTTTCCCGGTTAAAAAATAAAATATATTTTTCTAATGGGCGTTTTCCCGGGTGTTCCAGTTATTTTTCCCTTTTTAAATTCCCTTTTTGCATAAAAAAAGGGAAAATTGCGAATAAAAAAATTGAAAAAAAAAAAAAAGAAAAAGTAAAATAATAAAAGGGGGGCGAAATTTTTTTTTTTTTTGGTATTTTCCCTTTTGGGGAAATTGGGTCTGAAAAGGAAAAAAACAAACAAAAAAAGACTAAAAAAAAAACAAAACCACTATTGGGGGAAATTTTCTTTTAAAAAAGGAAAAACCTTTTTTTCCCCATGGCCAAAATTTTTTTTGGGGATAGCTTTTGTAAAATCCCCCCAGCAACTTTTCGTACTGAAGGAATACAAATTTCCCAAAAAATTTTTTCCCCCCAGCATTCCCCCCCTTTAAAAAGAAAAACTCTTTTCCTTCTTTCGCCCCTTTTTAATCAAAGGAAAAGAAATTTTGGGCCCCCCTTTTTAAATGACTTAAAAACCCTGTTCCCTTTCCCCTTTTTATAATTTTCCCTTTTTAGAAAAAAGCCCTTGGGGAAAAATTTGGGAAAACGGGGATTTTGAATATTAAAAAATCAATGTGATCAATTTAAAACCGCCATCTTTAAAAACGGCCCCCAAAAAACACTCCCAAAAACTAAACCCCATACAGAGAAATCCCTTTTTTCCCGCAGTAATTTTTAAAATATCCCCCCGATTATTAAAAAAATTTTCCCCCGGGTTTCTTTTTTGTCCCCCAAAGTGGCTAACAACCCCCCATTTCAAAAATATTTCCAAAATTAAAAGAGTTAATTGGGAAAATTTGGCTTTAATTTTTTGCTCCCAAATTTTTAAAATAAGAACAAAATTTGTCCCCAATTTTTTTTATTTGCTTTAATTTAAAAAAACTATTAATTTTTAGTCCCCTTTAGGGTTTTTTATGATTTTTTTTTCTTTTTACAAATCCCTGGTTTTGGGGGCAATGAAGGCCCTTTTTTTTTTTCGTTTTTTTCAAATAACCCATTTAATCTCAAAAACCCCCTTACCCCCCACAAAGGGTACATAATTGTGAATTTTTCCCCCTCACAACCCCCCCCCAAAATTTAAAGGGTGGGGACGGGCCCGTCCCCAAATTTTTTCCCGACACTCTGTAAGTGAAAATCCCCCCAGAATTCCCCCTCTACAAAAAAAAAATTTTTGCATGGGGTTTTTCTGACCAATTTAAAAGCCATTTTTTCCCGTGATTCATTTTATAAAAAAAAAACTTTCTATTTAAATTTCTTGGCCCTTTTTTAAAAGAAAAAAAAAGGGAATTTAAAAAGGGTTATCGCAATCAAGCCTCCGGAAAAAAAAATTAAAATTTCCCCTCTTTATAAAACTCCGAAAAACGGGACCAAAAAAAGAAAAAAAACTAATTTTAAAATCTGAATTTTAAAAAAAACGAGAAATTTTGTTCATGATTTTTTTAAAAGGATGGTGCAAACACAAAACCGGGGCAACATTTTAAAAAATTTTAGGGTTGGTTTAGGGTAAGGGAATTTAAAGATGAAAAAAGCAAACTTTTGAACTAACACAACTTGGGGAATAAACCCGGGATTTTACAGAGTTAAAATTTATTAAAAAAAATTAGAAAAACGGGCGGAAATATTAAAAAAGGAAAACAAATTTTTTTTTCCAATTTTTCCAAAAAATGGGAAAAATCGTTCATTGTTTAAAACCGTTTTTCCAGACCAGGGGGGTTAAATGGAAGGGTAAAAACCCTACTAAAAGAAAAAAAAGTAAAAACCCCGAAAAAAGCAAAAAGTTTTTTTGGGAAATTTTCCCCTTTTTAATTTTTTAAACCCGGCAGGGGAAAAAAAAAACCCAAAAGGAAAAAAGTCAACTCCCCGGAAAAAACCACTCCCCAAATGGTGGCAAAAAGAGTCTTTAAAAAATTTAAAAAAATTTCAAACCCGGGGGGAAAAAATTTTAAACCCATCAAAAACATAAAAAAATAGAAAAAAATGGGGGGTAAAAATGGAAAAAAAACGGAGCAACTTTTTTTTTCCCAAAATTTGCTAGATTAAAAAGTCGGGGTTTAATTTCCGATAAAAACCTTTTTTCGAAAAACGGGGGGAAAAATATAATCGAAAAAACGAAATACAAAAACAAAAGGGCCCTTTCCAAACAAAAATTTTTGAAAACATAACAACAAAGAAAGGACATTTCCCCGGGTTTCAAAATCCCGCGAAAACAGAACATGGAAAAATATCCCCGAAGAAAATTTATCAAGGTGGGTTTCCACTAAAAAGATTATTCATCCCAAAATTCCAATTTTTGTAAAAAAAAACCCTGTAAACCCGTAAAAGGCCTACTTTTTATAGTTTTTGAAAAAATGAAAAAAAAATGTTTCCCCAAATTTTAATCAATTTTTGAAACCCTTTAAAGGGGAATTAAAAAACCGGAAAGAAAAATCCCAATTAAAAAGAAAAGAAAAAAACCCCAGCAATAAAACCCCCAGTAAAACGTTTGCGGGTTTTAATGAAAAACCAAGATTAAAGAAAGTTAAAAATTAAAAAAATTGGGTTTTTACAATTTTCCCCAGTTTTTCAGGGACCAAAATTTTTCAAGAAAAAAAAATAATTGGAAAACCCAAAACGAAAAAGGTTTTTTTCAGGATTTTTTTCAATCCAGCCCGTTTGGGAAAAATTATCAAGGGGGGTCCTAAAGGAACCCTTTAAGGGAAAAATCGGGGGGAGAAAATACAGTTTTATATCTTTTTCCTTTTTCCAAAAAGTGTTCTGGATTGGAATTTCCCTGGTGGAATTTTTTTTTTAAAAGTTTGGAACCAAACCCACCCCAAAAAAATGACCCGGTTTTTTCTTTAATGGAACCCCTGGGCCCGGAAATTTTTTATTTGACCGGTTTTGCTCCGCGTTAGTAAAAAAATTTTAAAAATTTTCCCGGGAAAGGGCTTCACCCCTGTTGTTATGTTTGGATTTTGGTTTAAACCCCCATGGCGAAAGGAGTGGTTCCAATAGTGTTATTGGGGGAATTAAGATTTAAATTTTTAAAATGTTTTGTTTCGGTTGGGTTGTCCCGCGAAAACGATTTTCCATATCGAAAAAAAAAACCCAAATTTTGGTTACCAGAAACCCCGAAGGTTTTTGGAATTTGAATAAACCCAAAGTCCTTGAAAACATAAATTTTTCTGACAGGAAAATAATTTTCATTGAATGGTTTAAAAAAGAATATTTTAAACCCAAAGAAAAATTTAAGCAAAGGGTCTCGGCCCAAAAAAATAATCGGAAATTTTTTCACAGGGGTTTGGGAAAAAAAAATTTTAAACCTTTTAAAAAAAAACCTCACGATTGAATTTAAAAGATAAGGCCCCAAAAAAAGAACCTTTTGTTAATTTTAAAAATGCAGTAAAAAAAGAAAAAAAAGTTTCGCAAATTTGTAAAAAAAAGCCCTTTTTGTCCCAAATTAAAAAAAAAATTAGGTTGAATTGTTTTTCTTACATGGGAGAAAGCTCCGCAAAAAACACCCCTTTTTTAAACTTCTATCCGGTTATGGCCCCCATCAATTTAATTTGGCCCAATTTAAAAAAATAATTTTTTCCCAGAAAGCAGTCCCAAAGTTTTTCAATTGATTTTAATTGGTATGTTCCCCATAAAAAAAAATTCCCAAAAAATTTAAATAAATTTTTCTAAAAAGCCGGGAAAGACTTGGGAAAAAGGCGAATTAAACAAGAAATAAAAAACGCCCAAAAAAATTTTGAAAACAGCAGACGTTGAGATTAAAAGGGAGTTCCCGGGAAAAAACCCCATTTTCCCAAACAAATGAAAAAAAACTAATTCTAAAGCACCACCGGTATCCAAAAACCCCAATTTTTTTTGATATAAAAAAGTTTTTTTAAAACCCCGGTTTTGGTGGATTTTGGGAAAACCAAAACCCCCGTGCCCCATGAATTATATCGAGAGAGGAAAATCCAGAAAATTGGTTTCCCCACACCAAAACCCCTTTTGAACCAAGCGAGGGGAGGGCAAACCCAAAGGGAAAGTTTAAGCTTGCACGTATCAAAAATTTTTTTTTTGATAAAGGGCCCAACCCGGGGCCCCTGTGCAAAAGGGGGGGGAAAATTTTTTTCCGCGGGTTTTTTAAATTTGGGGGGAAGCAAAGTAAATGGTTTTTAGAAGATGTAATTAAAAAAAGTTTCTTGGGGGGTTTTTTTTTGCAAAAAAATATAAAAATTTTTTTTCCCGGGGGGGGGGGGGGGGGGGGGATCAGGGCCCCAACCCCCCCACCATTTGTTTTTGGGAGAAATTCCCCCCATAATTGGGTTAAAAAGGGTTTGGGTTTATTATTACAAAGGAAAAAATTTTTTTCTTTAACCCCATAAGGCCCCTCGATGAGCCAATTACCCCTGAAGTTTTTTAAAAAAAAAATTAGATTACAACACGATAGAAAATTTAATGTGAAGTAGCGCCTGAAAAATTTTTTCCCGAAACACCCATGAATGATTTTTTGGGGAAACCCTGGAAAAAAAATTGAAAAAAAATTTTTTTTTTTTTTTTTTTTAAAACAAGTAGAAAGAAGCCCCCAGCCCCAAAAAAAAAAAAGTTTGGGGGTTTTTTAGCTACACAAGAAAAAATTTTCCCCAAGTTTTCCCGTACCATTGTGTTTGACCAAAAAGGGTAACCCCGAAAAACAAAAATAAAAAAGGGAAATTTAAAAATTTCCCGGCCAGACCCGGAAAAAAAAGATTCTTTGGTTTTAAATGATAATTTTGGGAAATTGAAAACAATACTGAAGAAGAAAAGGCCCAAAATGCGCCCGATAAATCACCAAAATGGACGCCCCTTGGTTTTTGGGAACCCAAAATACACTCCCTCCCCAAAAAAATGAACCCCCTCACGGTAAAAAATTTTTTGGGGTAGTTGATAAACGCATTTAATTTTCAAATTTTTTGTCCACCTTTGCAGGGGGTTTCCCAAATACGACGAAAAAAATTTAACTAAAAAGGAATTTTTTTTGAGAAAGAATTTTTTAAAGCAAAAAGATGATAACACTTTTAAATTTGCAAAACCCCTTAAAAAAAAAAAACCCCCTGGTTTTCCCCAAAACAAGGCAAAAAAAAAAAACAGAAAAAATTTTATAAAGGGGGGCTGAAGTTAAAAATAAAATTTTGCAAATTTAAAAAAACAACCCGAAAAAATTCCCCGCGCCAGCTGCCCAAAAGAAAAATGCACTTTGGGAAATATTCGGATAAAAACCCTCACAATTCCAAAACCCTAAACAAAAAAAAAACCCGGCCTTGGTCATGTCAGAAACCAAAAGTTTTGACCTGTCTTGATGGGGGAAAAAGAACCCAAAAAGGGGGGCTAGTTTTAAAAACCCCTGGCGGGAATGAAAATATCGTCCCCCCAAAAGACTTGAAATTGGGTTTTTTTTTTCCCCCCTGGTTTTAAAAAAAAACGCTGGGGGCAAAATTTTAAAACCCAAAACCGAAAATGGGAAGGGCCCCAAACCCGTTGAAACGCGTTTAAAGGTTTTAAATTTTAATTTCGTAATTAAAAAACTCCATATGGGGTCGTAGCTCTCTTTTTACCGCTTAAGCCCCCCCTGGTTCGATAAAAACGCACAGTAACACACCCAGAATTTGGGTGGGCAAACCCGCTGCGGTTGTTCGGGAATATATTCTTTTTTTATTGCAATATTTGGTTTCATATTAATAGTTCGAGTAATCTCATTATTTAACGCTGCAACTACACTCGGTAACCTTTGGACCCATTCACGAGATCGTTTTTCTTGGATGAATTCTTTTGCATATTGATATCCAAATAACCGTTCTGCAAGAGTTCGATTAAATCGTTCTACAATTGCCTGATCACGATGTAACGCAGTATGCCCCCGTCGTATTGTAACACTATGAGTTTTCATTGTTGATAGAACAGCACCTTGAAATTCTTTGCCAGGATCAACTTGTAATAGATTTGGCCATCTTAGAGGACCTCGTCGATAAATCCTTTCAAATGCAGAAGCGACTTCAGAAGCTGACTTTGTTTTCAATGGTTCTGCTTGTTTAAATCGACTCGCAATATCAACTACAGTTAGCGCGTATTTGTAACCATGGTCATGTGGTAAAAACAATAAATCAGCCTGATGAACTTCATTGGGTACGGTAACATCAAAATGAGAATAATTAATTTGTTTAGGCGGTGGTAGATAAATTTGCCATATAGCTTGTTTGGATAACCAATCTTTTGCAGTGGATTTTTTCACTTTTGCAGCGTTAGCGAGTTTACTGATTGCTGCTTTACCCCTCCAGTATCCTTTCGGAGAATAATAAATAGATTCCATACTATAAAAACACTGGTGTTTTCAATTACCAGCACCTAACACTAATTTGCCTTTCATAGCTGATTTGACCAACCATGAAGCCAATTTTTCTTTGAAGGATTTATCGGGAATAGCATTTAAGGCATGAATTAATTTTACATCCGCGATATGTCTTTGTTGCAAATTATTGCTTTTATATGCAACATCATGAGCATGACATGCCTTATCAATAGCATTTATCGGATACTCACCAGGCCGGGGCTGATTTTGATCATCAAGTCTGATATCTAATCTCGTTCCGGGACCACAGTAGCTATATCCTGGAAGGTGTTTTTCTCCGGGGTATTTTGCCCATGGGGTTCCGGGGAGTTTTCCAAGTTTTGCGGCAATATCACCTCCGAGTTGCTTTTTTTTAAAAATCTAAATTTTTTTGTACCACATGTTACACACTTACCAGTAAGCGCTAGTCTATTGTTTTTAGTTGTAATGGTTGTCTGATCGGTTGTATCAGTACGCTGTTTACATTTAACACAATATAGATCCATAATTTATATATAGCGTTATGAATATAATTGATTTTTCAGCGACTAAAAGAAGAGAACCGGTAAAACACCACGCAGCGCTTCCGAATTCTGTCCGTGCCATTATAATCGGACCATCTGGATCAGGCAAAACACAATTACTGCTTAATTTGATAATGCGATTTATGAAGTGGGATAAATTATATTTAGTTGCCCCATCCGTAGATGATCAACGGTGCTATGAAGTGCTAAAAGATTATAATAAAAATGCATCAGAAATTAAAGGTGAAAGTGTAATCGACTTTATTACTGATATTGATGATGCACCATCAGTAGAAGATCTCGATGGAGACATAAACAATCTTGTAGTGTACGATGATGTAATGTTAGATAATCAAAAGAACCCTGCTAGAATATTTTCCCGAGGTAGGCATAAAAACACTGACGTGATATATGTCACTCAACGATATACTCAAATTTCAAAAGTGATTCGCGATAACTGCAATATTCTTGCTGTATTCAATGGCGTTGATACACATACGCTACGAAATATTTGGCAGACATGGTGTTCCGATATGGACTTCAATGGATTTAAAAATTACTTTAGTCATGCTCAGTCTGCCCCATATGGATTTATAACAATAAATTTACACGACCCTCGGTCACGATATCGTATTGGACTTGATCAAATATTTGGTTAAATAATTTGTATTAATCAGCAGCAGAGAGGGTGAAATGACAACATATTTGCGACCGTAGATGGCAGCAATTTGAGTGTGGTTATGACAATGTATTTGCGACAAAATCGCTAAGATGGGGTCTTTATTTTTTTTTTGGTTAAAATATGAGATTTCGTAGGAAGGTTCCATTGGCATTCTGAGGCTTTAATCGATTCTGTCGCAAAAATTTGTAGACGTAGATGGCAGCAATTTGAGTGTGGTTATGACAATGTATTTGCGACAAAATCGCTAAGGCTCTATTGTAAAATGGGACCTTTAATTTTTTTTTGGTTAAAATATGAGATTTCGTAGGAAGGCTCCATTGGCATTCTGAGGCTTTAATCGATTTTGTCGCAAATATATTGTTGTAGGATTCACCCTCTCTGCTGCTAACTTACAAACAACTTGTCATTTATGTCAGTCTGAAAGTTATATAAATATATATGGAAACTTAAGAAAAACATTCATAATTCTAATTAGGGAAATACCATTAATCATGAAAGAAGGTTGTACATAAAAATTTAAGAAACTCTTGGTTGTTGTGACACTATGTACAGATTAGTTGGAAAACGATGTCAGAATGGCATGAACCAAACAAATAACACCATGCTTCATAATGTATAGATGTAATTCAACATATACTGGCTTGGACAACCTCACAACCAAGCCAATTCAAAATATTGCCAATATATATTTCTGTTTTTACTGACTGACCTGGAGTCTATATCATTGTAGGTTCCAACTTTTGTAGTTTGCTGTAACCAATCAAATTTTTTTGCTATGAGTGGATGCCTTATTAACTTTTCACCATTTTTAGAATATAATGACAACAACCTAGCGAACAAAATATGTGCCATTACCATTTGAACAATTTTCATACAATAGTACTGTGAGATTTATTCCCCTTATAAACTCTTCTGTGTAAGATCAGTTTCCTTTTTTTTTTATGTAACATGTTCAGGTAGAAATGTGAACATGCTTTCACAGCTCACATCACTGAATGTGAAGCCAGCCACAATGTGAGTAACTTTGTAAATTATAGTTAATGACTCATATATTTAATTTCTGCTATGGATGTCAATTAAAGATTACAGTCAGTTCTGATATTGTGATTGTTCACAATAGACAATGTCATGTGTCTTGCAAATGACATCTTTCTGTTAGATTCATCATAAACCCCTTTGTCACATTCCTTTAATAACAATCTACATTTAGTCATGGTAAAGATAAATACCCTATTAATATATACAAGTGTGTGTGTGTGTGTGTGTGTATATATATATATATATATATATATATATATATATATATATATATATATATATATATATATATATATATATATATATATGGAAGTAAAAAATGGACATTAATTCATTCCTGAATGTGACAAATGTGTAAAAGACATAATAAACCTTTTACCTTTTAACATCTGCAGATTGTTTAAATATTACAGTTATTTGTTTGATGTAAATGTCACAATTTTCATACCTAGTAATAGTTTTATTTTCATTTCTTACAACTTTTAAACCTCCAGTCTTGAAGAGAGTTCTCACTCTTGAATAAAAACAGCATTTGAACACAACATTATGTCTTGTGTCTTGAAAACTGGAGATCTCAAGGGTTATACTAGCTGTAAATTCCTCCCAAGGAAAGGCATTTTACATAAAATTTAGACATCGGCTATTTGCATTGTCAGAGATTGATCCATCTTGTTATTTCATTCAGGTCTTCATGCAGATTTAGGCATAAAACAAAGTGCAACCACAGGGTACCAGCGACAGCCTATCTTTTGATCCCAAATAATTTTAGTAAATTTATATCTGTCATGTATCTTTTTCTAATCTTCATAAATTGTCCATATCAGAATTTTTGTGACACTGGGAAATACCAGTTGTCTCTAGAAATGTACAATCTGTGGTTCTGTGGGGGGAGAATGTAAGCATTATCCACTTCTGGTACATACTCTGTACTTCATCGTCACTTAGTATATCTGGCATAAATTAATGCAACTTCCAGTACAATTTTAAAAAGAATGTTTTATATAAAAAAATGCTTAACTGCATTCTAAATTATAAAAATAATGTCATTAAACTGACATTTTAACAATAATAGTAATTATTCAAAATATTTTACCTGGTCATAGGAACACAAGTACTGTGGTGACAGCTTGTAAATTGAAGCACAGACTATAACCTGAAAAGGAAAATTCATATTAATAAAGACACTTAATGAGTTCATATATTGTTATATCATTATTATTTATACTTATTTATAACCAAACAACACAGATATTTATCTTCCATATAAAAAGCACTAGCAGATCTGGGTCTATGCAGTTTTTGTTAGGATTAATCCGAAGAACAAATAACATAGATCCTTATCTGCTGGCACATTATGTTGTTTGCATTTGGACTCGAATTGTAAGCGAGTATGATACTTATATTTATCAGAGAAGTTAAGATTAACCTTGTACATGGGACTACTTTTATTTCCTGTATCAAAATCACCTAAATATTGGGCAACAGTACAGATTCTAAGTTTCAACAGATATACATTACCTACAAATTGGTCACCTAATTAAATTTTATATTTCCATATGAATGAACATATCCCATATGAATTTTGTTGCTGGTGTTTTTGTTGTTGTATGTGGTTTAATGTCAATTTTCTGTGCACAACAGGCAATACATGGCAGCCAGTATATTTGGTGGTGGAAAAATTCAGGAAAACCCCCCAAGAAGAATCACTGACCCACAGGAAGCTACTGCAAGTTTTCTCACCTACCCATCCACGGCCCAAGATTTGAAGCCATATGGAGAGAGGGGAGATTACTGTGATCTGTAAAGGTGACCATTCAGCCACCCACCCACCCTCACCATGGACAACCAAGTGTTTTTTTGCAGAACATTATGTCCAGTTTGTGAAGTGGTCAGTGATGGACATAACTCAAAATCTTAATAACAAAATGTCAGCTTTCATAAGATTATGCTAACATTGCCAGAAAACTTAATTCACTGCCTTCCTCTACACCTGCCAGTTTACCTGAAATTTTGTGCAGAAATCATTTTTCTTTTTCCAATAACATGGATTTTTAACCTTATACCTTTTGATCCTCAATCACATGGCTATTCCCTATCACCAAAATCATGCACAAAGTTTGATCCACATTCCTGATGTAGAACTAATGTGCAGAAACACACAGCAACCCTGACCTTTGACTTAACTCTCCCAATATCAATTGGCTTCCTCCTTGACCTAAGTGCAAGCCATCAATGCAGTTTGGTCATGGTATGTGATGTTTAAAATGGCACTGAGTGTAAACTATTTTATTTGCCAATGACTTTGATCTCTTAACATGCAAATAGACCCCAAGTGCAAACCAAACACACAATTTGGCAAACACAGATGATAGAAAACTAAAAATATTGTGCAAAAACAATTCTTTATGACCTTGACCTTTTGACCCCCAAATGAATAGCATTCTTCCTTACC
This sequence comes from Potamilus streckersoni, assembly GCA_016746295.1. NCBI lineage: Eukaryota > Metazoa > Mollusca > Bivalvia > Unionida > Unionidae > Potamilus > Potamilus streckersoni. The sequence continues at coordinate 396,249 of JAEAOA010002237.1, forward strand.
CTAAGTGCATGCAATCTAGCAAATTTGGTAACTGTAGATAGTGGACAACTTGTATGGAAACAACAGACTGACTGAAAGACACCATAACATGACAAATCTCACCTTATGGTGGTGAGATGGTCAAGAACACTAAATTCCAAGATAATGTATATATCCTAGTCTTTGTCACAGTAAATGTAACATTTTATTATATTTTTTTCAGACTTTCATTACACTTCAAAGATTTAGAAATGTAGTTGATCCATTTTGGAGTTTATTTTATTTTAGTTTAATTTGCTTTGTTTACATTTCACTTGAGGCACATAATAGTTCTTTACATCTCATTGTGAAGATATTTTGGCAAGAAAATTATTTTTTTAAGCTGACAGAAATTAAAAACTTCAACATGGAACATAACTTAAGGAATGTTTTACTTGTATTCAAATAATGGTGATTAAGCAGCGAACAGAATGTGAAACTACTTTGATTAATCTATTATCACTAAAGATACCAATAAGTACCTGGGTACATAGGTGTCAGCTCATTAATAATAACCTGGATAATAAAATGAACAAACGCGAACCTGCTAAAAAAAAGGTATTCCAAATTCAGATTGAGACACAGAATAACTATTACAGTTTGAAGTTCATGTTGTGTGCGCATTTATTCATCATCACAGGAGCTCATATGGTTGCTTACAATTTACTTGTAATACATGTGCTATATAATAATACAAGGGAGGACACTTCTCTCCTTTCACACATGACACATTAAAGAATAAACGCTGATACTTAAAAGCTAGACCATCCTAACTTTGTCCATGGTTCATTTTTCACGTTTTTTGATCTTGTTGACATTAACTAGGTCAGTACCTTTTGTCAACAGTGACATTAAGTACTGATTAAGAAATATTAGACGAAAAAAATTTAAACATGTACTACAATTCAAATAAACTTTTACTAGCAGGAAACTCAAGGCAGTAATTTTTGTAATGGCAAAGGCAACACAAAATCTTAGTTTAAGTAACATACACTTCTTTTACCATGTTATGAAAAAATGAACAAAATGGACAACTAAACAGAATGAAGTTTTTTCACTGAACTATTTATATATAAGGAAAATGTTTGTTATTTATAAGACTGAAACAAATCTAATCAAAATTGACCATATGTGTAAATTTGGTAATTTGTGCATTAATTTTATTTGAAACAGTTCCAAGAAAACAAATGGTATTCTTGAATATAAAACCACTTGATTTTCAAGATGAAGACTGATAAAATTTTAGATGATTTTAAACTGAATGAAACAAGTTGAACAATTTCCAGCTTTTGAGAGCCTTGGCATGCAAAACTTAAAAACTATTCTACAAGTTTCACAAATTCAAAATTACATCATTATCCATTTGCGATTCTGCTTATCACATTTATCTTTTTTGAGAAAAAAGAACAAAGAGTCTAAACAGAAAGGAGGATTTTGGCATTTCATTTTATTCTGGCTCAGACTCTGCATGTGGGAAAAAGTTAGATTTAAGCTGAAGAAATATTGCACAATTCAATAACCAATACCATTTAAAAAATAGATTTTTTTTTCTTCTACAAATCACAATTAAAAGATGCACTGTCCTTCCAATCAATAGAACATTTAACAGGGAAATCATTTACAGTGCTTAGAAAAATCCAATAGCCCGATGCCCATGGCCACTCTAATTTTAGTTTGGGCACACCCTGTATTCAAAGAGAGGTGCCCATGAGGCCTTTTGAAAAAAAAAGTTTTCCTGAAGAAACTTTGATCATTATGGTGTAAAGTTGAGTGTGTTTGTATGATTTAGATTTTTAACATAGCTTAACATTTTTTCAGTCATATCACTACGATGTCTGCAGTGTGACAGTTTATAGTGATATCTTGCATTGGGGCATCATGCTGCAGACATGTGACATGATGTCCCACCCAGTCACATTATCCTGACACCAGGCGAACCAGTCCTAACACTAACCTTTTAATGTTGAATGCCAAGCGAGACTGCCATCAGAACCATTTTTTAACATCTTTGGTATGACTCATCCAGGGTTCAAACCCATGACCACCCACATCAAAGGCAGATGCTCTAACAACTAGGCCACCGGAGCAGTTTCAAAAAGCTGCCATAACATGGTGCAATCAAATTACCACAGTCCTACATGAAATTGAAATTTAATCAAATGGAAACTTTGCTGACTATATGATTTTGTACTCCCAACCACCAAGTAAGTAGTGCTTTTCAAGAAAAACACAATTTTCGGTATTCTTACATGTAGTATGCATAAATGGTGATCTGTAAATGATTGCAGCTTATATAAAACTATCTTGGGACATATAAACAGTGGCAATTAAAGGCAAAGAGGTCAGCTATAAAATCAAAAATTCACATTAACTGGCTGACAATAGCTAGTGAGATGTGTTGAAGGTTGCAGTGAGTGAACCCATTGTGCTAATCTGCATAGGTGGGATCAGGAAGTAGATTAATTCATTATAGGTAAATCAAATAGATGACAGATGCATGTACAAGAACAAAAGTTATTACATATTATTGCCAAGAATGAGAATGTTTAAGCTGCTATATATTATATTTTGACAAATTTGTGAGCAATGTTTCTTTGAAGTCAGATTTTACTCCATATACAGAATGCAAAACATAATCATTTCAGATATGGGTATAGTGTTCAAATGAAATTCATTTTTATTAAAATAATATTTGACTTGTAGCTACTGCAAAATTGTGTGACAATATTAATAAAGGCTAAAGTTTGGTTTGTGGAAACTGGAGTCTAACATGCCTGTCAACTTTTGAAAAACTAGTTAGGGAGAATAACAAATAAAAGTGACATTGGTATCTAAAATTGAGAGGTTCACATATGGCATTTTTCATGTGCTGGTTTCAACAATAATTGACTTATCTTCTAGGTCCAATAAGGGTGAAATTCTCAAAGGGTGCACCAGAGGTGCCTGCAAAACTTGGGGTGGGGGACACATAGTGGCCAACTATGAAACTTAATATACCTAGGATAAAACATGTTTAAAGGTGAAATCTGCAAATGTGACTATTGCCCTCACCCCCCTTGCCCCAATGTGCGAGCACCCATGGGACATGCCATTTCTTCTTGTGACACACCTTATTTTCCTCCATGACAAGCCCCGCTTTTCATATTCTGATTAGCTGTGGCTAAACTGCATAATAGCTAAAGGTTAGACTTAAGTACACAAGCATAAGGCCAGTGTGACTAACACATTATGAATAGATATTTACTATTTTGAGGATATATTATCATTAGAGGTATACCATTTTGGTGACACATTATGAATAGAGGTATTCCATTTTCTTGGCAGAGACAATCTTTATGTTGTGGAACAAAAACAATGTTGGAACTGGGTCAGATTCATAGACAAACATATTACCAGTACATGTACATAATAAACAGACTGTCCAAATTTGAAAAGCAAAAAAAAAAAGGAAAACAAACACCACAAATGAATCAGAATTTTATTTTTTGTTAAAGAAAACAACCATTATCTTGCAAGTATTACATATTAAGCAATGATAAAATGAAACCTGGTTTACCTACTTACATGCTGTACAAGCTCATTAATACAGTTATTTTGTGAAAAGTTTTCTTTTGTCACAGGGTCACTGAGCTTTGACCTGTTGAACCCCAAAATAAATTATTCACAAACTTGCAGGAACAGAATTTCTTTGTTGTATCAAAATAACTTTAATTTTTGCCCTTTTGGTCCCAAAGCTGACAGGTTTGTTTCATACTATTAAAGCAAACCACCCAAAATATTTGGTTCAGATCTGTGATATGGAACTAATGTTACTGGGTAGAAACATTTTTCTCTCCACCATTAAACTTGACCTTTGACCTAGACATCTAGATCAAAACGCTTCTTCCTTACCCCAAGTCATCCACAAAGTATAGGGCATGTTGATGATGCAGAGTCCATATGTCTTTTTTAAATGACCCGGAAAACACTGCAATCAGTCAAGTTCCTCCTTATACCAGTATAAGTGTGATAACTGAAGATGATGGACAACTCTAGTGCAGAAGATGGTAAGGACAACACTATAATATATACCATTCCACATGGAAGGACAACATCATAATATATACCATTCCATATGGAAGGACAACACCATAATATATACCATTCCATATGGAAGGACACCACCATAATATATACCATTCCACATGGAAGGACACCAACATAATAGATACCATTCCATATGGAAGGACAACACCATAATATATACCTTTCCATATGGAAGGACAACACCATAATATATACCATTCAATATGGAAGGACACCATAATATATACCATTCCATATGGAAGGACAACACCATAATATATACCATTCCATATGGAAGAACACCACAATATATACCATACCAAATGGAAGAACAACGTAATATATACCATTCCATATGGAAGGACAACACCATAATATATACCATTCCATATGGAAGGACAACACCATAATATATACCATTCCATATGGAAGGACAACACCATAATATATACCATTCCATATGGAAGGACACCACCATAATATATACCATTCTATATGGAAGGACACCACCATAATATATACCATTCCATATGGAAGGACAACATCATAAGATATACCATTCCATATGGAAGGACACCACCATAATATATACCATTTCATATGGAAGGACACCACCATAATATATACCATTCCACATGGAAGGACACCAACATAATAGATACCATTCCATACGGAAGGACAACATCATAATATATACCTTTCCATATGAAAGGAATATTATGCAATCTCAGATATGAAAAATATAATGTTCAAGCCACTTACAGGAGTTGAGTAATGCTTGGCAGCTAGAGCCAGGGCATGGCTTCCATTGATTGCTTTCAACCTGCATAGAAAATGTTATATTAAGCCACACTCAGCAATCAAATATATGATGGAAATTTTATAATGTGTATTGGGTATTAAAAATAAAAGATAAAAATTAGTTTATAATGTGTATTGTGTTTTAAAAATAAAAGATAAAAATTTGTTTGGGGAGGGGGCTGATGGAAATCTTATCAAAATTAGAAGAAAAAAAACGTTTTAAATCCAAAAAGTGAGTTATTTTGTAAAATATTTTGTAAAATTGCTAATGTTCTGAACAAAACCTACACCTCAGTGGATTTGTACAGAAATGTCATTCTGAAATATGATTTCCTATCAAAAGATTCTTTAAAAATTTTTCATGAAACTAACTTTTGCTTAATTCAAACCCAATTACCAACCTACAACTTCATAGCTTTCTTTCACTTTCTGATAAAAAAAGGTTATTTGAATGAAAACACGAATAGATGCAAATATATATTCTTTGCAAGATACATTATGTGACTGTATTAATGAAGCATTCATCTTTCAGAAAAGAAAAAGAAGGAAAATAATATATAATTACATAAAATGGTTGACTTAGTATAATTACCCTCCATTAGCCATAACTGTGTGTGTTCCAATGATGACCTTGTTTACTCGAGACATCATAGCAAACACAGCCGAGTCATTAATAACGGTTGTTTCTATATTGGCCTTGGCAAGGCTGACCGCAAGTTCTTGACCCTGCAGAGGAATAAGAATTTATTTTAGTCTAAATGCTTTATCAACAAAATAAACTTTACAAATTTGAAAAAATTGACACCCTACACAGAACTCCTCTGTCACAAAAAAGTTAGTTTAATAATCAACACTGTGCAAGAGTTAGCTTCTCTTAGGTAACAGTCTTGTTACTACTAGTGATAATTCTAGTTTAACTTTAGATTTTACCACTTAGATATATGAATATTTAAGTAAAAACAATAAAAGCATCATTAATTAAAATTCTTCAGCACTGTAATCACATCAGAGAACACTAACTTGTATTAACTATCATAATAAAAATATGGTAACTTTCATTATAGAATGCAACTTACATCATAGAACACTGTAACTTACATCATAGAACACTAACTTACATCATAGAACACTGTAACTTACATCATAGAACACTGTAACTTACATCATAGAACACTGTAACTTAACATCATAGAACACTGTAACTTAACATCATAGAACACTGTAACTTACATCATAGAACACTAACTTACATCATAGAACACTGTAACTTAACATCATAGAACACTAACTTACATCATAGAACACTAACTTACATCACAGAACACTGTAACTTACATCATAGAACAGTGAAACTTACATCACAGAACACTAACTTACATCACAGAACACTAACTTACATCACAGAACACTAACTTACATCATAGAACACTGTAACTTACATCATAGAACACTGTAACTTAACATCATAGAACACTAACTTACATCACAGAACACTAACTTACATCACAGAACACTAACTTACATCATAGAACACTGTAACTTACATCACAGAACACTAACTTACATCACAGAACACTAACTTACATCATAGAACACTAACTTACATCATAGAACACTGTAACTTACATCACAGAACACTAACTTACATCATAGGACACTAACTTACATCATAGAACACTAGCTTACATCATAGAACACTAACTTACATCATAGAACACTAGCTTACATCATAGAACACTAACTTACATCACAGAACACTAACTTACATCATAGAACACTGTAACTTACATCACAGGACACTAACTTACATCATAGAACACCAACTTACATCATAGAACACTGTAACTTACATCACAGAACACTAACTTACATCATAGAACACTGTAACTTACATCACAGAACACTAACTTACATCACAGAACACTAACTTACATCACAGAACACTAACTTACATTATAGAACACTGTAACTTACATCATAGAACACTAACTTACATCACAGAACACTTAACTTACATCACAGAACACTTAACTTGCATCATAGAACACTAATTTACATCATAGAACAATGCAACTTACATCATAGAACACTAACTTACATCATAGAACAATGCAACTTACATCACAGAACAATGCAACTTACATCATAGAACAATGCAACTTACATCATAGAACACTAACTTACATCATAGAACAATGCAACTTACATCATAGAACACTAACTTACATCATATAATATTGTAACTTACATCATAGAGCTATGCAACTTACATCATAGAACAATGCAACTTACATCATAGAACAATGCAACTTACATCATAGAACAATGCAACTTACATCATAGAACAATGCAACTTACATCATAGAACAATGCAACTTACATCACAGAACAATGCAACTTACATCACAGAACAATGCAACTTACATCATAGAACACTAATTTACATCATAGAACAATGCAACTTACATCATAGAACACTAACTTACATTATAGAACACTAACTTACATTATAGAACACTAACTTGAATCACAGAACAATGCAACTTACATCATAGAACACTAACTTACAACATAGAACACTAACTTACATCATAGTACACTGTAACTTGAATCACAGAACAATGCAACATACATCACAGAACACTGTAACTTACATCATAGAACATTGTAACTTACATCATAGATCACTATTTTGAATCACAGAACAATGCAACTTACATCATAGTACACTAACTTTCATTGTAGTACACTGTAACTTGAATCACAGAACAATGGAACATACAACATAGAACATTGAATTTACAATGTAGAAGACTGTAACTTACACTGCAAAACACCAACTTAAATCATTGAACACTGTAACTTACATGATAGAAGTTACTTACATGATACACTGTAACATAAAAAACAAAGAACTTACAACATAGAACTTTGTAACTTTATCATAGAATACTGTAACTTGCATCATACAACATCACAAAACCCTAACTTACATGATAGAATGGGGCACATTCTACAACAATAACTTGAAACTTCCTTTTTCTTGCTGCATTCTGAAACAGAAAAAACTTGAATTCAACATCATTCATGTTTAACTGTCAAAATAAGACTGAAATAAACCTGAAAAAAAATAGGACTGTGAACTTAATGTTTATCTTCATGACTTGAAATACTGATTAAAGTTTTCTCAGTGTTTTGAAATAGACGTTAAAGCTTATCTTCTCAATAATTTGAAATAAATTTACTGTTCTTGATTTAAGATGAGTTTTACAAAAAACAGCCAATGGCAGTATGGCTTGGATGCAAACCAAAAATACTTGATATTCACTTTTATGCATGGGGTACCAGTCATTGAAGGTTTGTTTTTGTTCCTCTAGAGAGACACATCTCAATAAAAATGCAATTCTACAAACAATACGTTAGTCAATGACCTAAATGCAAACCCTAATCCAGATAACTGAGTTAAATGCAAAGGTAAATGACTTTATGCCAAGATGTTTCTTATCAAGTCTAGTTGAAATATGTACAGTGATTTTGCTGAAAACAGCAATTGTTGATGGATGAATGATGGGCAATGCAGGAAATAAGAAAAGCTCAAATGGACTATATGGCCAGGTATTGGTTTTGAATGCACAACCTTTGGCAACCAGAGAAATATTGTTTGGTAAAAGATTAACACAAAACTAAATAATGGGGTCCCAAGTGGCTGGTGGTCTAAAGCGCTTACCATTATGAATCACTGCCATCTCACCTCTGTCTGTGTGGGTTTAAGTCTTGGGCTTGATCTGTGTTGGTATGTGAGAAAGCTTGCCAGTAGCTTCTCATGGATTGGTGAATGTCTTCAGAGATTTCCCCATGTTCTTCCTCCACCATTTATACTGGCTGCCATGCATTGCTTATCTTGTGCTGGAAAGGGTGTTAAACCTTATAACAACAACAACAAAACTATGGTCTAATGCTACTACTGTTGATCACAAGTCACAATATCTTATTCAATTTCAGGTATAAAAATATGTACCATGTTCAAAATATAACCCCAATTTGTGCTTAAAATTAGCTGGGTTGTCATGTGTTCACCAACTGTTATAAAACAATATTACCATCACACTTATGTTAACACTAGGAGTGGTATCTCCCTGTATGCTACGTGATATTCAATTTTGATGTCCACTGTCTCTCTGCCAAGTAGTGGCATTGAATTTATGAGACCAATTACCTCACACAGTAAAATGATATTAAGGCACAAGCATGCTTTATGGTTACATTTTAAGATTAAAAAAATGGCCAGTGACAGTATACATGAATTGAAAAGCTTTGTTTTGTCTAAAGGGTGTAGTGCTTCTCTTGATGTACCCCACGTATCAAAATATCTACAGTAGTTGTCCAAGAAAATGAGTGAAATGCAAAGGTAATGCAGATCACTAGAAAATTAAATATAGGTTACAGTAACTTAGATCCTTTTGAACAGTTGTAGTACTTCACATGAAGCATCTATATAGAAAGTCACATCTCTGCATACAATATTAACCGAGTTAAAATCTTAACACAGTTCAATAGAATGTAAATTGTAGGTCACAATGTCATAGTTTTGACATATGGGTGAAGTTCTCTTGATGATGCATCTATAAACCATGTTACTTTACTCTGAAGACCATAATGTAACCAAAAAATCCCAAGCCCCACACAAAGATCAAGTCAGGTCACTATAGAAGGAAATGCAGGTTAAAGTAACCTAGTTTTAACAAAAGTGTGTAGTGCTTCTCATGCAGCATCTTTATTTTCTTGACTCTACAAACAAGAGTGTCAGCTAAATAAATAAATAAAGTGTGTCAGAGTCAAAACGAAAACCCTAAGCCAGAGAAAATGAGCTTAACACTATTGTAAGTACAAATCACTGAACCATGAAACACATTTCACAATGACCTAGTTTTCACTGACTGCTGTAAAACTGTTCCAGAAGCCTCTACATTTCAAGTCACATGACTCCATTGGTGTCTAAGAACATTACCTAAATGCAAATGATACCTAAACCCCCATGCGGATGCCAAATGGATTGTCAGACAGACTGACTCCAGACCAGAATTGAATAAACTACTGCTGAATTTGCTTTGCAATCCAACCACATAGTATGTTCAGACTTAAGCAGCTATTTTTCCCATAAAATATGCCACAATCAAGAGTGACTTCAGTAATTCAATTTTTATCAAAGTTTTGACCAAAATGAGGGATGTGCTCTTCTTAAGACAAATGAATGTGTAACATTAAATCCAGTATTATTAATGGATATAAAAACAATATGAACCTCTACCATAATGACACCAACACAACTGTAATGTCTGAATACTTTACCTTTAGGTAGGCCTCCACAGTTCTGGATTTGCCTGCTGTCATGATCACTTCATTTGAGTGAATGTGTTCTAGAGACTGGGCAGCTATACTGTCAGCACTGGAAAATAAAAATAATTACAAAAGAAAGACCAATGCTTTGCAAAATTCCTGCTGATAAAATCTGAACCAGAGAGAGACTTCTCATTCCACTCTGATGCATGTGAGTGAATGATTTTTCTTTGATTTCTAAGCAGAAGACTCAATGAATGATGATATTCTATTAAGAACTCAGTAAATAACGCCCCTGCATTTATAAAATTTGTTTCCACAATTTAGTTCTGCTGTAAAAAAAAGAAGTTACCTTAGTATTGGAGTTAACAAAATATAATATTAGTACCCTTAGTCCTACCTCATTGACAGGGTACTAACATGAGTCTATGTGTGTCAATGGAGCAGCAGGGTCTGATTCACACCTGGCTCTTTTTTAGCCTAATATAAAAATTTTTGAACATCATCTTTGATATATAATGAAATAAATTGAGTAGTCATCTTATTTAAGACTGGAATTATCTCAAATCATTGAAGAAATAGTGGTAAAATCTGGTTTACCTTTCTTATCCAATAATTTCATTCTGATCGTCTGCCATATTAGTTCAAATAATGCCTACTTCAGTTCTCAGCCTCATTTGTTTGTGTTCCATATAAGGACATTAAGGCCTTATTTGGAAACGTAAACAGATTGTAGTAAAAAATATGGTGCAGTTTGAGTCAGAAATTCTGCACATTAAAAGTAAATACAGTTTACCGGTGGCTTTGAAATTCCACCAAGAAGCTATTATTTTCTCAATAAAAACTGTATTCCGCAATTTATGCAAGTACCCATTCTCCATCTTCTCACGTTATGTCATTCAACAACTAATACCATACCGTAGAATATCCATATATAGTCTGGCAAGCCTTATGTAGAAAAGGGGTCATGGTGAGAATCTCGCGTTATCTGTCATGGTGAACACGGTGTAACTATGCCAATTTGTTTTATTGTGTAAGGGCTTAATAAATTCAAAATAAGCCAAACTTCTTTGAAAAAAAATGATTATACTTATTTAGTAGATTTTTAAACAATCTGTGTTTCTGACTTTAGTGAGGATTTTTTTTGCTCCATTACATGATACGGGATCAGTTTTTAGCCTCAATCACAACAAACCAATTAGGGGCTATGACATCTTAGCTATAACAAAATGAGCTAATTTATGGCATCTTTGTTTTATAATATGACCAATATTAAAATCCTTTTCACACAGCCTGCAATAGTTGTGAAGCTACACTAGAAAGGCACTGTATTGTGTTATTCATGTATTCATCTCCAAGTCATATTTTTCCATTTTTTTCTACTTTTTAATCCATCTGTGAAATCATTTGAGAAACATTTTTGCTGCAACATACGCATGAACTCGAATAAATAGGAAGACTTTTACCACCAAATTCATACAGAATGGTTCTGTACCTCACATTATTTTTAACGAAGGATATATGAGCAAAAGATTAAATATTAGAAAACCAGTATGTTATGTCCAAAGCCAGACAACTGCTATAAATAGAAACATAATTCTTGGAAATAGGTCAGCTGCTATAAATAGAACATAACACTAAGGAAAGTCACTGCATCTTATGTACTTTTATGTCATAGTTACTCAGAAAGTCTTTTCTAAAATATGTTTTGTGTAATTAGTGGAATGTTAATATAAATGAGAAAACAAATTAATTTTTTTGTGAGGAGGATATACCGAAAAAGTGTATTAAATGTACATTTACTTGTAAGGCATAATTTAGTGAAAATAGGCATATTAATTACACCAAAAGCATTATGGTTGGCATGTATGCCTAAGACATAAACAAATGACAAAGAGATAGAGTAGTATTAGAAAACCAGGTTTTCAACTCACTTTGTTTTTTTACCCTCCAAACAAGTATAAATTATAGTCCTAAATTATCCCCCACCCCACCCCCTTTTTTTTTCAAAATAAAACAGGGTTTTGACTCACCCTCCCCCACCTCTTTTTTTCCCCCTACTACTACCTGTAAACAGGTATTTTGTAACCGAACAAAACAACAGGTGTTGGAATGTGATAAGCTCTTTACACAGAGGTGACTAATTTGTTAGAACAGCGCATGTGTGGAATACAATTATTCTAAAGACGGCAAACGGGTTTTACCACAAGATAACAGGATGAAAATTAAACTGTGTGTTAGAACGTTTCAGTTAACAAGGTGGAAATTAAACTAGCATTAGAATGAAAATGATATTATTTTAGTTATATTATATCTTAAGTTTAGATAAAATTTTATGTTACTCATATTTTTTATGATATTTTTTTTCATACTTGCTAACCCTCATTGGTAGAATGTCTGTTAACATATTGTCAATAATACGAAATTCACGTAATAAATCATCCATATTATATTTAACTCCTCGTAGGTAAGACCGGATGTGATCAAGTAGTTTCTTGTAAGTTTTAATTGATGTTAAACAACCGTGCTTCTTTATCAAAAGTCTTGGTTCTACTTTTTTACACGCCGCTGTAAGTGAAACACCAATAGCGGATATGATTAACAAAAAAGGATTTAATGATACCCCACTTGAAATTATACCAGAACTAGTCATTAACAAGGGTAGATAAGATATTACTCGAAGGATCTTGTTGTAGTATTTGTAACATTTTTTCACACACCAAAGTTTTCTATGATAATATTTATAATATTGTATTAATGCGTCTACATCTTGTTTTGGAATATCTTTTGAAATATGATTGAAATCAACTATACTTCTTTTCATTATAATATTAGTTCACATAGTCCTATGTTTGGTTAATCCATAATAAGAGCTGGTTGTTCAGCTATAAATTCCAAACACCAGAGAAAAATTGCTAATTGTAAAGTTTTATCAACTGGTTCAAGTACAAATTCTTCTTCAGAATTTTTGTTTATTATTACAGATAATACTCCAGATGAGTCATCATTTGGATGACGAAATAGATATTTGGTAGATATTTTAAACTTTGCACTGCTAAGCACTGACAATCTATACACACCGGTAACTTCTGCAATATATTTGATAGAATTATTTTTTGGTGTCCACCCAGTATAACCAGTATCAACAGTATACACAATATTTTTAATCTGTTTGTGAGGAATTTTAACCATACTCGTTTTCTCAACAATATTCGGAATTCCACTAATAATATCATTGAGTTCTGTGTTAATATCATTAAATTTTTTGTTGATATTAGCGAGTGTAATGCCAACATTTGATGGACTTCCAAAAAATTCATCTCTAATTTTGTTTATGCTTCTGCGAAAACTTAAAAATGTGTTCACGTGACTGGTAAAATCAGTTTTGAGCGCTGTGATTTCATTAGTAATTGAAGCGTCCCAATCATTGACATATTTTTTAGTGACAGCATCCCCATCCTCAGTTGGGTTTCCAAGATCTGTAATCTTATTTTGTTTCATAACAATATTCCCACTAAATACATCACCATCTTTTTTAACAAAATCATTAACTGACCTACCAGAATCTTGTATATTACCTAGATTGTTAAAAGTAACGATATTATTAGCAATCGCAGCAGTATTTCGTACAACTACATCTGACAGTTTTACATTACTCGTCTTTAATCGTCCTTCTTTGTCTTGGAAAATGACAACTTCATCTGGATCTACGCTGGTAAGATTTAGTAAATTATTGATTTCATTTTTGAGCCGATCAAGAGTTGCATATTTGGATAAGTCACCTTTAAAACGTTTTGTGGATAAATCTTCTAATAGTGTTCCAAATTTTGTATAGTAGCTCATTATTTACTATCCTAGATAAAATTATCAACACTAGTTTAATATTATACAAAATGGCAAAATCGTCGATACTAAACTTTGATACAGAGAGACTAGTGAAGCATAAACATAACAATGAACTTCCTGATTGTCATTATCTTATTGTTGGGCGAACTGGATCGGGGAAAACAAATTTGCTTATGAACTTGCTTCTTGGTGATAATTTTAACTACGATAGAGTTTATATTTACACAATCAATCCACAGCAAGATAAGTATGAGTTATTAAGTGAGTATAATAACAAGCTTCGTGATGATCTTAAAGCTGGTGAAGATTTTTTTATAATTAGGCAGCCAGAAGATCTTATTCCAGTTAATCAACTTGATGCAGATGAACATAAGATAGTAGTTTTTGATGATATTCCGCTAAACAACATGGAGATGAACAAAATAAGATCATATTTTTCACTGTCCCGTAACAAACAGTGTAATTCCGTTTATCTCGCTCAAGGATTTTATAATGTTGACAGGTTTATTAGGCGAAATACGGGTTGTTTTATTTTATTTCCAGGATTGGATAATGTTGACGTTAGAAATATTGCAAGCGAGCAATGCGGTGGCGTGACAAAAGATAAGTTTATTGAACTTTACCGTAATGCTACAAAAGATAAATACAACTTTTTCTTGTTTGATAAACTTACAAATGATCCAACTAAAATGTTTCGCTGTTGTATTAACAGTTACTTACAGTAAAGCGTTTCAATTTTATAAAATTTATAATTATAATAATGGACAAACGAGCAAGATACAGACAACACATAGAAGACCTAAAAAAACTTGCTCAATCTCAGGCATCACTTAAGCAAAAAGTACAAGAAGCACGACGTGGGCAAGTAACTGCTACAGAAACAAGAGCTACAATTTTCAAGCCGGTTACTGAAGCATTATTAGGTAAACAACCTGAAACTAAACCACTGTCAGAAGAAGAACTTAAGCAACTACAGGAAAAAGGTTTGGTTGGAATTGTTAGAGAACAACAGGAAGCAGCTGCTGCAAAACTTGTTACTAGATCTGATGAAGAAAAGAGAAAACTGATTGAGGCACTTACAGCAAATATAGCTGATCCTGCGGCTAGACAAGCAGAAACAGATCGATTGATAAACAATCCGCTGGAACTTGAGCGAAGATTAGCAGAGTTAACAACGCAAGGAATAACAAATATTATAACAAATTTATCAGGAGACATAAAAGATATCAGAGAGGAGCAACAAAGAGTCGGTGATCTTACTGTAAAGTTTATGGAAGTTGGAGATCAAAGATTTTATTTTACAAAAAGAGCAAATGATGAGATAAAAGGTAGTGAATATGATGATTTTTTAAACAAAGAAAATATAAGGGGTATTGATGATATAAGCAAGTGGACTGATGCAGAATATCAAGCATTAATCGATAAATTAGATGTAATATTTAATGACGGAGCTGCTGCTAAAGATGAATTAAACACGGTTACAGAGATTGATAATATGATTCCACTTTATGAAAGAATGAGAAAGGGTGTCATTGCTCTCACGTTTAAAAAAACAGCAGAAAATAGTAGAGCAAAACCTTTTGGTAAAGGGTGGAGTTTTAAAAGAAAATTTGATAAACTCGATAAATCTCGTGTAGAAAAATATAGAAAAGAAAAAACAGGAACTGGTGTAAAAGTATTTACTTCAACTACTGAAATGATAGGTAGATTAATGTTATTAATATCATCAAAGGAAGCTGGGAATGTTAGTGTTGAACTTGATAATGAAATCATTGACATACTTGATCATCTAAGATCGAGTGAATTATTAACATCTGACGAATATGAAACTTTACACCGCGACTTAATCGCGGCGACTTAATTTTGTAAAATGATATAATATTAAAGGAATGCAAACAACATTATTACTAAACTCTAGCGAGTCTACAGAAGATAGCGCAAATTTTTCAGTAAATTATATTCCACCTATAGAACTAGATCCTGCAAAACAATATGAAATTGGATTAATTTCTTGTACTTGCTGGAATGCTATACCTAACGTGAAAAATGATGTTAACGATGAAATGTATTTTACTATGATTACAACATCTCCAATATCTACAACAAAAAAAATAAAAATTCCGCAAGGAGCTTATAATATTGAAGATCTAAACAAGACGATCAAAGAGCTCATAACAAAAGCTAACGGTGTGGCTGATAATTTTGAATTAGCAGCAAATTATAACACATTGCGAACTAGGATAACTTTGAAAAATATAGCAATCAATCTTGAACCAAGAGAAAGAAGTATTGCACAACTGTTAGGATTTACTGAAAAAACTTACACTGCACTTGATCAGCCTATTACATATGACAGTGAACTGCCAGCAAATATAACAGAAGTAAATACAATATTAGTAAATTGCTCTACTGCTTCTGGCTCTTATACATCAAAAGGTAGCAAAGGTCAAACGATTTACAGTTTCTCACCAGAAGTCCCGCCAGGTTCTCTCATGCAAATAACTCCACGACATATTATATATTATCCTTTAAACGTTGAAGATCAAATATCAAGTATAAGGATGCAGTTGACAGATCAATCAGGAAAACAGTTACATGTTAGTAATGAAATTGTAACTTATTATTTACATCTACGCGAGCAAAAGTAAAAATTATGAAACATCAAATATAATGAAACAAAGAAAAAAAGTTTATCGAAGAAAAATAGTAGGAGGATTTTTTGGAAATATATTCACTAAAGTTATTAAAAATATTCCAGGACTAGCGCGTAAAGTTGCACCAATTGCTATTGACGCGGGTAAAGCTTTTGCAACTGGGGCTGCATCTGCCGCTGGGACTGCAGTGGGACAAAAAATAGCTAATAAAATAAAAGGAGATCCACCGACTGCATCTGAAATAAAACAAGCTATCTCAGAAATCGCTCCAACAAAAGAAACTCAAAAAGTTATGATAACAACAACAAAAAAATTATTATCACCAAAGGGCGAGCAGATCATACAAAAATTAATATCTAAAGTAACAATGCCGCAATAAAATTTTATATAATCTAATAAAATAAAATGTCTACTAAAAATTATCTCGAGTTAACAGAAACTTATGACATCGACAACGATGTGACAGAATTCGAGTTTGTTGAGTACTTTGATGAAAATTCTAACGAACCAAATAAAACTGGTATTAGAACCTTTAACACCAGAGACGAAGATGTATTTCTACTGCCACATAAGGCTATGTTAGAAGTTCGTGGTCAGATTATGACAGTAGCCAATCCACCTGCTGCATTTGCAGTTGGAGCAGAAGTAGCTCTTATAAATAACGGTTGGAGTTTATTCAAAAGTGCTAGATATCAACTGGCTAATCAAACTGTAGAAGATATTTCGAGTCACCTACAAGTTGCAAGTACAATTTTAAATATTATTTCGTTTTCCGACGATTACTCGAGATCAACTGCAACTAATATGATGTGGTTTAAAGATACTGGACGGGGTATAGCTGAATCAACAGAATTTTTAAAGAGAGGCGCTATAGTACATGGAGCTGATGCTGATGCAAATGCTGTAATTGTGAGAAATTTTCTCATTGCTAATGCAGACGCGCTAGGTATTGTTGCACCAGGTGCAGCTGCTAATGCAGACGCTACAAGAGTTTCTCTTACAGCAGCTTTTAATAATCTAAATATAACACCACCAGCTGCAGCTGCAGACGGTACTGCGATGTTAAATTTACTTCTTAACACACTTGATGTGAGAAATCCACGCTATAACGAAGGTTTTGCTAGGCGAAGAAAACTTGCAGCAGGATCACGTCAAATTACAATGATGCTTCCGCTAAGCATGATTTTCGGCTTTTGTCGCGATTATGATAAAGTATTTCGCGGAGTAAAACATACTCTTATTTTAGATCGAGCAGACCAAAACGATTGCTTGTTTAGATCTGGAGGGGCTGATGTACAGTTTATCATAAACAAACTTTCTTTGTGGATGCCACGTATAACACCATCAATCACTAAAATGTCAGAACTAAATAACACGCTTGATAAGCATACAAACAGAATTTACTTTAAGCAGCATAAGGTATATCAGACAGCGGTTCCAAATACTACTGACTACACGTGGAGGGTCACAACAACATCAAGCGAACAACTGCCGAGAAATATCTTTGTCGTATTTCAACAACAAGCTCGACGAGGTAACCAACAACAAAATAATGCAGTATTTGATCACTCTGATGTCAGACGAATATACGCTAGATTAAATTCAAAGCAATATCCAGAACGAGCTATCGAGTGTAATTTTGCTGATGATGTTAATAAAAATATTTCTCGACCGTACATGTACCTGCTTGACGCAATACAAAAATATCAAGATGTTGAAGATGGAACTCAAATATCAGTAGAAGAATTTCGTACGCTTTATCCTATATTTCATTTTGATGTTAGTAAACATAACGAGCGAGCTGTAGACAGCACAGCGGATATTGAAATTACCTGGACACTTGGGGCGGTTCCAGTAGCGCCGTTATACGTATACGCATTAGTGATTAGTGATAGATTTATCACGGTAGATTCTATTGGAGGTAAAATGACAGTTCAAGTTTAATCTACAGTTGTTATATAAAATGGCAAAGTATATTGTAAAAGAAGTGTATTTGACTGATGGCCAAGTTAAAAAATTAGTAGCTGCTACTGCAAAGCGAGAACAGGTATCATTAAAAATCAATCCTAATATTTCTGATGGTGTTTTAACAAAATTAATGCTAACAAAAAATCAAGTAAAAAAGTATGATCGTAAAAAAACTTTTGTTTTAAATTTGAGTGCTGCACAAATGACAGCGATGGCAAAAGAAGGTGGTTTTCTTGGTCCGGCATTATCAGTATTAACTAGTACAATAATACCTAAACTTTTACCAGTCTTAGGCACATTAGGAATAGCAGCAGCGTCTGGAGCAATATCTGGCGCAACGGAGAAAGCAGTCAAAGGTAATGGTATCATTCGTGGAAGTGGAATAAAAAAATTGTAAATTTTATGTAAATAATATATTATAATGCCACAAAAGAAAAAGAAATCACCAACAACAAAAAAAAAGAAAGTAATAAAAACAAAATCACCAACACCAAAGTGCAAATGCATATGCAATCAAACAAAACAAGGAGGAATTATTCCGTTCGCTCCACTTTTGGCGGGACTAGCGGGAAGTCTGCTGCCAAATCTTTTAGGAATCGGACGTGGTCTAACATTACCAGGAACTCGTCGACCCCGTTGAGTAATTTTGATATCATTGATAAGTTAAAAGCGGTTCCTGGATTTCACGGAGTTTATTCTAAAGATGAGCTCTCAGCAATAAAATCACCATCTGCTGTAAGTTCATGTGTTATTAATATACAAGATTTTAATGACGGATCTGGTACGCATTGGGTAGCAGTTTATAATAATAATTATTTTGACTCGTTTGGACTTCCTCCAAGCGATGTAATAAAAAAGTATATGAAAAAAAATTTTACAAAAGTATATTATTCGTCAAATCAACTCCAACCTGTTGGAACGTCTGCTTGCGGATATTATTGTATTATGTTTATCCGACAGATGAGCAGAAATCTTAATTTTTTAAAATTTATTTTACAGTTTGATAAGCAACCTTCTCACGCTAATGATGAGATCGCAATTAATTTTATCTAAACTTATAAGTATAATAATGTCAACATACTGTCTCAAGTGTAAAACTAAAACAGAAGGTATTAATGAAACAACAGAAAAAACAAAAAACAACAGGATAATATTAAAAAGTATTTGTGCAATCTGTGGAAAAAGAAAAAATACATTTTTAAAGAAAACGTCCCCAGCGATAGTATCTCCAGCGACGTCGCTAGGATCTGGTTATCCTAATATTATTTTAGTCGACGACTAAAAATATAGAATGATATGCAACTGTGATTCTGACAGAGATTTGTGTATTGAGCAAAATAAAATTGTCGCATACTGTCAATGTTGTAACAACAGAGAAATAATAGGGTCAGGTATAGATATACATAAACTAATTGGAAAATTACCAAAACCAAAAGGCGGTTGGACATTGCCAGGGCATCGGTATACTGGTCCATGGAATCCGCTAGATCAACAACTAGATGAAAACGACAATCCATTGCCAGGACAAGAGCCTTACAATCAAGTGGATGCAATAGCAATGCGTCATGATATCTGTTATCGTGATCATGAAAACTCAAAATTAGATTGTGATAAAGTAATGTTAGACGAATTACGTGATATGAAGCCAACAAATCTACGAGAACGTTTTGATAGAAAATTTGTTCAGGGAATAATTGGAGCAAAATATAAACTTGGACTCGGAGAGTCTCGTCAATCACCTCACGATCGGGGAAATAAAGTATATGATGATCTTGCAGTCGAACTACACAGACCTAAAAAAAAAAGTTCCAACGACGTAAAGTTGTCGCTAATGGTGTAGATGATATCTGGGCAATAGATTTGGTGGATGTATCCAATCTAGCTCAGTTTAACGTTGGCGCTGATGGCGCTCCAAAAAGGTATTTGTTTAATGTTATAGATGTTTTTAGCAAATACGCTTTCAGTATACCTGTTTCAGATAAGACAGGAACTTCAATGACCGATGCGCTAAAGCAGATAATAACAAGCACAGAAAGAAAACCAAACAAAATCTGGACTGATCATGGATCTGAGTTTTTTAACAAAAAGTTTGAACAGTTTCTAGAACAAAATAATATAAAAAGGTATGTTACAGGAAATGAGGGTAAAAGCGTTGTTGTTGAGAGATTTAATCGCACGCTAAACGAGAAAATACACAAACATATGACAGCTAAAAACACCAACAGGTACATCGATGACCTTTCTCAAATCGTAAGCGAATATAATAACACGAAACATCGAACCATCAAAATGACACCTAAAAAAGCTGTTAAAAATCCAATATTAGCAAATGAAAACATGTACCGCAGACATAAATTTAAGGTTGGTGATAAAGTTAGAATTTCTTTGATGAAAAAGGTGTTTGCAAAAGGATTTACTCCGAACTGGAGCGAAGAAGTTTTTGTAATTGATAAGGTACTTTTAACAGTACCTGTAACGTACGTTTTAAAAGATCTGGCAGGGGAACCGATTGTAGGTAGTTTTTATGAACAAGAACTACAGAAAACTGATCAGGATGTTTTTGTTATCGAGAAAGTGATTAGAAAAAAAGGGGATAAAAGTTTAGTCAAATGGCGTGGGTATAGTGATAAATTTAACAGTTGGATCCCAACCAAGCAGATTATGATATAATGCTATTATAAATTAACTCATACTTTTGTTTGACAGATTTACATTTTACTGGTTTACATAATGATATTAGATACTGCTTACGATCGTTAGAGATCGTCATTAGATTAAAAATCTTGACAAATATGAAATCAAATTTAATATTTTTCTGTCGGCCTGGAATCTTGATATTTAAAAAAGGTTTGATTAACTGCCAGAACAGTTGTTGTTCGGCAACGGTAAAATTAAATTTAATTAGCTGCTTAGCAATGTGATACTTGACATTATACCGTTTAGTTGTTGATCTGCTGTAATTAGATCTGTCAGCAACAGTGACTATTTCACCATCATCAGATTCATTGTTATATAAAATATCATCTTCGCTATAACCAACAGATTTGTCTATAAAATCTTTGGAAAATGTAATACTATGTATGACATCATCACTGACGACTTTATCACTGACGACCTTATCACTAGTATCTTCTTCGTAGAGTTCAGCGAGTCGTTTCATCAAGTCCATTATTATAATATATTTTTATCTAATTTATTATTATAAGATGACCGATGAGATAAAATATCACCAAAAAGTTAATATAGTAAATTATAACGAACTAGCTGAAGCGGTAAGAAAATGTTTGTTGGGTTATAGTGTTGATGTTATTGTAATGCAAGGTGATTCTCATAAAATATTACTAACAGAAGCAGAAAAAGATAAAATTAATGAAAATGCAGTAACAACGTTAAAATTTAATCACGATGATATCATAGCATTTGCTCATCATTGCTTGACTAAAACCGAGCTATCAAATATCATATCTAAAACCAATCCTAGCATCGTATTCTCTTGAAAAAGTTGATTTTGTTGCTCCATCAGCTATAATTTTTACGACTGCGGGATTTATCTTATAATATTTCGCCGCAGCTGAAATCGATTTGAATTCGATCTCCTCATCCGTTTCGAGGTTTTTTGAAATAACAGGTTTTATTGGGCATCTAAAATTAATACCATTACTATTTTTTCCTTTTCTCACATTTTCCTGTTGCGTTACTATCTCCAGATTTTCCAATCGATTATCAGTTTGTATATTATTGATGTGATTAATAACAAGACCATTGGGTATAGATCCATTGAACACCTCATAAACAAACCTATGACCAAGATAACGAACTTGATTTGTTGATGTTCCTCTAACAGTTACCCTGATATATCCCATATTGCTAATAGTACTAAGAACTTTTTTAGTTTTTCTATTTCTAATAATACCGCGATCGTTAGCCTCATATAAATCAAATACTGGGTGCGGCTGAAACTCATCTTGTAAGGATAAATTTTCAATATTATCATCAGTGACTTTACCATTATAATGATATACACGCTGTCCCTCTGGAATATCATCGCAGAACAACGTGTAAATAAAATCTTTTCTAAACATTGTAATCCTCTCAGCATTATCTCCCTTTACACTAATGTTATAACCCGCTGACGTTAATTTGCCAACAGGTATTCTAGTTTTAATGTTAATAACCGAACCAATTACATTTCCAGCGTATAAGTTATACTTTGGGTGAATTTGATAAATCTCTTGCTCACGTGCGCTTGTCAGATTTACTGTCATTATATTATAGGTAATATTTTTTATCTCTAATTGATTTTTAGCGCATGCGCAGTGTGAGATAAAGTTATACTTTGGGTGAATTTGATATGTTTCTTGCTCACATGTGTTTGTTAGATTTGCTGTCATTATATTATAGGTGATATATTTTATCTCTAATTGATTTTTAGCGCATGCGCAGTGTGAGGTAAAGTTATGTTTTGGGTGAACTTGATATGCTTCTTGCTCACATGTGTTTGTTAGATTTGCTGTCATTATATTATAGGAGATATTTTTTATCTCTAATTGATTTTTAGCGCATGCGCAGTGTGAAAAAATTATCAATTAGATATTACATTATAGTATAATAATGTTAAAATTGCGTGATATAGCTAAGAGAAGCTTTATGGGAGAACCTAATAAAATAGCGACTGCTTTTGCAGGTTTTGATAATAGTCATCAGTTTGATAATCAAATTGTTTTAGTAAATTTTACTGCAACTAATCTTTACCACCTATTACAGACAATTGTAAAACGTGAGCTCGAAAAACACAAAAGTATCAGATTATTTGTGCAATATCATGTTATATTTTCAAAGTTAGTTATAATGGAAGAATTAACTAACAAGGAAATTGCAGAACCTTATATTAACGCAAAATCGAGACGTGTTTTGCTTGGAACTGATCTGTTATCACTATCTGATGAAATACACCAAGAAATTGGAAAAAAAATAGAGGAATTTAGTCAATTAGGTTCGGGTTGGAAGTTTGAAATGATCAAAGGAATATTGTTTCACACGATGAAATATAATGTATTACGAGGTAGTTCATACGTCGACCTGCCACCAAAAATAAAAAGTAAAAGATGTTGTATAAACATCAAAAACGTAGATAACAAATGTTTCCAATGGGCTGTTCTTTCCGCACTATTTCCAGCAGAAAAAAACGCTACTCGTGTTGAAAGGTATATCAGTCATGTGTCTAGATTAAATTTTAAAGATATTAACTTTCCAGTGGCAGAAAATCAAATACCAAAATTTGAAAAGCAGAATAATGTTTCAATTAACGTTTTCGGACTAGATGAAAAGGAGGACGTATATCCGAGATATATTTCAGAAAAAGCTTCACAATCAACTATAAATTTACTGTACTACAAAAATCATTATGTTTGGATTAAAAACTTTAACGGACTAGTTGGTAGACAGTACAATAAGGATAAGAACAAAAAGTTCTTTTGTTACCGCTGCTTGCATGGCTGTACAAGCAATGAAACATTACAAAAGCATTTGCAGTACTGTAGTGATGTGCAAAGAATAACAATGCCATCTAAAAAAGATAGTGTGTTACAGTTTG
This sequence comes from Potamilus streckersoni, assembly GCA_016746295.1. Classification (NCBI taxonomy): domain Eukaryota; kingdom Metazoa; phylum Mollusca; class Bivalvia; order Unionida; family Unionidae; genus Potamilus; species Potamilus streckersoni. The sequence continues at coordinate 420,531 of JAEAOA010002237.1, forward strand.
TCCATCATAATCACAAACTAAAAATTCCTTTCGTCATATACGCTGATTTCGAATGCCTACTTCAACCTGTACTTGGTGTAGAAAATAATCCTAATCAATCGAGTACAAGAAAAGTTCAAAATCATGTTCCGTGTGGAGTAGCGTATAAGGTAGTTTGTTGTACTGATTCTAGATTATCTAAATCAATCAAATTATATCGTGGTAAAAATTCAGCTGTTTGGCTTCTCAAGCAGTTGATTAACGAAGTTGATAATATATTTACTCATTTGAAAAAAGTAACGCCAATGTTAAAATTAACACCTCAACAAGAATCCGCTCACGAGCAAGCAGAAATTTGTCATATTTGTGAAAAAGCTTTTGACGATGATAAAAAAGTACATGACCATTGTCATTTGACTGGACAGTATCGTGGAGCGGCTCATAATCAGTGTAATTTAAAATTTCATGCTCCAGATTTTATTCCGGTTATTCTTCACAATTTTCGAGGATATGATAGCCATATTATAGTAGAAGCTTTTGGTGATCCTGAGATAAAAGCTCGTCTAAAACTCGATAACATCATCAAATGCATCCCAAATAATTTTGAAAAGTACATGTCAGTTACGCTAGGTAAATTGCGTTTTATTGACAGCCTGCAGTTTATGGCAGCCTCGTTAGATGAGCTAGTAAAAGGTTGTAGTAAATTTGATAACCTAAGAGACTGTTTTGGAGATAAATTTAATCTACTAGCTAAAAAAGGAGTTTTTCCATACGAATACCTCGACGATTGGAGTAAATTTGATGAAATATCTTTACCTGACAAAGACAAATTTTACTCACAACTTAAAAATGAAAATATAACTGATGACGAGTACAGGTATGCACAAGATATCTGGAAAGAGTTTGATTGTGAGACTTTTGGTGATTATCATGATTTATACCTGAAAACTGACGTGTTATTATTAGCAGATGTTTTTGAAAGTTTTCGTGAAGTGAGTTATAATAATTATGGACTAGATCCTTGCTGGTATTATTCTGCCCCTGGGTTGTCATGGGATGCTTTGCTAAAGTTTAGTAAGGTAAGGTTAGAATTACTGACTGATGTTGATATGTTCAATTTTATTGAAAAAGGTATCCGAGGTGGTATTAGCGTGATAACAAAAAAATATGCTGAAGCAAACAACAAATACCTGAAACAGTATAACCCTGACCTTCCTTCGAAGTATATAATTTATCTAGATTGTAATAATCTTTACGGTGGTTCGATGGCAGAACCAATGCCTTTTAGCGGATTTCATTGGATCACGGTTGATCGATTTCTATCAGAGACAGAAAAAAAGATACCTGACGATGTTTCCTATTTCGTTGAAGTTGATCTTGATTATCCAAATTCGCTACACAAATTACATAACGATTACCCTTTCTGTGCGGAATCGATGGTTATAGATTATAGTTTGTTATCAAAAGAACAACAAGCGTTAGCATCACCAAGGCAACATTCCATGGTCAAGAAACTAGTACCAAATTTACTTGATAAGAAAAATTATGTTTTGCATTACAAAGTTTTAAAACAAGCAGTCGATGCTGGTCTTGTGTTGAGAAAAGTTCATCGTGTACTAAAATTTAATCAGTCGCCGTGGATGAGAGGTTATATTAACTCCAACACTTCAAGAAGAGCTGCAGCGAAAACAGAGTTTGAGAAAAACTTCTTTAAACTGATGAACAATTCCGTTTTTGGTAAGACGATGGAGAATATTAGGAAACGCGTAAATATTGAAATAGTTAATGATGTCAATCGCAGAAACAAACTTGTGTCAGACGATGATTTTGTGAGCATGAAAATATTTAATGAAAATCTTGTTGCGATACAAAGAAGAAAAACAAATCTAAAACTAAACAAGCCGATCTATGTTGGAGCTGCAGTGTTAGATTTATCAAAGTGGATGATGTACGATTTTCATTACACTTTTGTTAAAAATCAGTGGCCGGCTAGTAGATTATTGTTTACTGATACTGATTCACTCGTGTATGAAATTGAATGTGAGGACATCTATCAGGACATGTACAATAATCGACATCTGTTTGATCTTTCCGATTATCCACGTGACAGTAAATTTCATGACGACACAAATAAAAAGGTTATTGGTAAGTTTAAAGATGAAATGAACTCGAGCGCTATCAAATACTTTATCGGATTACGTAGTAAAATGTATGCCGTATTGTTAGATAATAATAAAATAACGAAAAAAGCCAAAGGTCTGCCTCGTAATTTTGTTAAAAAGTTTATGAAATTTGATGACTACAGGTATGCGCTTGATGGTGGTGTTAGTTTTATGAGAGCTATGGCAATTCGAACTAATCATCATAAACTCGAAACAGATGTCATTATCAAACGTGGATTGTATAATTTTGATGACAAACGCTATTGTGAAAATGGGGTAGATACATTTGCCCTTGGGTATTGTTATGATGATAGATCTATACTCGACATTATCTTTTCCAACTGAAATTTTATCTAAACTTATAAAATAATGCTTGAAAATTTGACAATGACAAATAGCTACAATAGTAACATCAAATATCTAATGATGGACGGTAAACAATTGACAGTTGAATTTAATAATGAAACATCAGGTATATGTTTTAATGGAACATGTGACAAGTTAAAACTTTCGCTCATCAGATCTGATAACAGCATGTATTTCAATTATCTCGAACAATTGTATCAAAAGTTGCTAACGGAATTTAAAAACTTTCACAGCCCCATTAGCCAACAAAACTATACTAAACTCACAATTGATCTCGATCGGTCAAAGGTATATTTTATCAACAAAAAATATCCTCTGAACAAACCAGAAATGAAAGATCTGTTTGAGTCCCGTCGCTGTGTGAGTGGTAAAGTAAAATTTAGTATCTATAGTCGTGATAGTGAAATATTTTTAATATCAACAGTTGAAACATTAATCATTGGTAACGAGATATAAAATAATATCATTTTCATTCTAATGCTAGTTTAATTTCCACCTTGTTAACTGAAACGTTCTAATGCACAGTTTAATTTTCATCCTGTTATCTTGTGGTAAAACCCGTTTGCCGTCTTTAGAATAATTGTATTCCACACATGCGCTGTTCTAACAAATTAGTCACCTCTGTGTAAAGAGCTTATCACATTCCAACACCTGTTGTTTTGTTCGGTTACAAAATACCTGTTTACAGGTAGTAGTAGGGGGAAAAAAAGAGGTGGGGGAGGGTGAGTCAAAACCCTGTTTTATTTTGAAAAAAAAGGGGGTGGGGTGGGGGATAATTTAGGACTATAATTTATACTTGTTTGGAGGGTAAAAAAACAAAGTGAGTTGAAAACCTGGTTTTCTAATACTACTGATAGAGCCTAAGTACTGAGCCCACAGACAATTAATTTCTGGTAAATTGTTATCTGTTTGCTAATATTCTCTATAGGGTTACATGCCAGGACAATTTTATTGACAACAGTGTATTGAGTTATATCATTATGCATCTAAGAAACTACTGGCAATCAAACAATGATAAAATAAATATAAAAAAATGGATAGGTGAAATTTTAACATTGTTAGAAAAATTCTGCTTTTAACCCATTAACTCCTGGCACCATGTTTATGTGTCAGGAGGTAGTACCCTACATCTGAGCTCTGTAATGTCAAGGTCATTTAAGATACACCAAAGTCATTGGTATTATAGAAAAGTAGCTCTACAATAATACCAAATAATCTGGACTTTTTGCTTGCCTTAAAAAATACAGAGACAAAAATTTTTTTTTAACCTGATTTTTTTTACATCAAAAATATTCCCATTGTTGGAATCAGATACTGTGTCTGGATTTTAGACGTTTTGGCTCAAGATCTAAGGGAGACTGTTTTAAACTGCACACAGGTGAACCTTTGCAAAAAATCCAACAAAGAAAAAAAAAGAAAACATCAACTCCAACTTTTACCCTTCTGCATATGCATGAGCATATAAGCCAATGAAACATAACATTTCTAACACAACCAGGAATAAAGCTAATTAATATCTCTTGGAAGCAGATGAAGCTGTAAGTATTCAGAAGTAGCCCCAAAATGCATTACCTAATCCCGATTCTGGTGAAAATAAAGAAAATCTCCTGGAGTTAATGAGCTAGCAGTCTTCACAGCAACCATGTCGATTTTAATGTAATTATCACCATGGTTTCAGAGTTAGAGTGTTTTTTAAAGACTGTCCTTTTAACAATACATTTTTGGGGGAAATCGCAACACCATAATTCTTTATTTTCAATATATGTTGTCAAACTTTTTTGTTTTCTTTAAAATATGGTTTGGAATATTATTGCATAGCACAGCATGGTTACAAATTTTGGTAGATTTTTTAAAAATATGGTTTGGAATATTACTGCTTAGCAGAGCACAGACATTTATTAGTAAACAGTATGTCAGTGCATCTTCTCAAAGTATTCCCCATTTTCTTTAAAAATACTGATACTAATGTCCTATAATATCAAACTCTAATGCTATTCTTATACAGCAGTCTTTTCTAGAATATTCTCCAATAATAGTGAATGAGAATAAAGAGATAAAGATAAAATTGACAAACACAACTTTTTATTGCTTTATTATAATTTTTAAAGAACTTGAAAAATGTAATCCATATAAAGATGAGCATAACATGTTAAAAAGTGTAATAATTAAGCCAAAAGTGTAATAATTAAGCCAAAAGTGCAATAATTAAGCCAAAAACTTAAGGTTGGGTTCTATGCTATAGCTGATCATTGACAATTAAATTGGAATTCAAGGATAATTTCTGCAAAATAAAAATGCAGCAGATTTCAATCATACAGATGCATGTAATGAAACACTAAATCTACCTTAGTATAGCTTGACTGAGATAACTGGTAAAATGGATGACCAATACTTAATCTAACAAACTTTTATTTTGAATTTTTGTTTTTAAAAAAACAAACAGCAAACATGGGGTACAAGAAATTGCAAGAACCACAAATAATTTGAATGACCTTCCCCCACTGGTTTTGAGAAGTTGTATGACAAGCGGTGATTGTTGCAATAAATCCACAATCCCACAGCTTGGATGCATCTTTGTACAAGTGTCTGGTTGATGCATCTTTGTACAGGTGTCTGTCTGGTTGATGCATCTTTGTATAGGTGTCTGGATGATGCATCTTTGTACAGGTGTCTGTCTGGATGATGTATCTTTGTACAGGTGTCTGGTTGATGCATCTTTGTACAGGTGTCTGGATGATGCATCTTTGTACAGGTGTCTGTCTGGTTGATGCATCTTTGTATAGGTGTCTGGATGATGCATCTTTGTACAGGTGTGTCTGGATGATGCATCTTTGTACAGGTGTCTGGTTGATGCATCTTTGTACAGGTGTCTGGATGATGCATCTTTGTACAGGTGTCTGTCTGGTTGATGCATCTTTGTACAGGTTTCTGGTTGATGCATCTTTGTACAGGTGTATTTCCGATTGATGCATCTTTGTACAGGTGTCTGTCCGATTGATGCATCTTTGTACAGGTGTCTGTCTGATTGATGCATCTTTGTACAGGTGTCTGTCCGATTGATGCATCTTTGTGCAGGTGTCTGGATGATGCATCTCTGTGCAGGTGTCTGGATGATGCATCTTTGTACAGGTGTCTGTCTGATGCATCTTTGTACAGGTGTCTGTCTGATGCATCTTTGTACAGGTGTCTGTCTGATGCATCTTTGTACAGGTGTCTGTCTGTCTGATGCATCTTTGTACAGGTGTCTGTCTGGATGATGCATCTTTTTACAGGTGTTTGTCTGGATGATGCATCTTTGTACAGGTGTCTGTCTGGATGATGCATTTTGTACAGGTGTCTGGTTGATGCATCTTTGTAGAGGTGTCTGTCTGGTTGATGCATCTTTGTACAGGTGTCTGGTTGATGCATCTTTGTACTGGTGTCTGTCTGGTTCATGCATCTTTGTACAGGTGTCTGTCTGGATGATGCATCTTTGTACAGATGTAAGGATGATGCATCTTTGTACAGGTGCCTGGATGATGCATCTTTGTACAGGTGTCTGGATGATGCCTCATCTTTGTACAGGTGTCTGTCTGGATGATGCATCTTTGTACAGGTTTCTGTCTGATTGATGCATCTTTGTACAGGTGTCTGTCTGATTGATGCATCTTTGTACAGGTTTTCTGGTTGATGCATCTTTGTACACGTGTCTGTCTGGTTGATGCATCTTTGTACAGGTGTCTGGATGATGCATCTTTGTACAGGTGTCTGTCTGATTGATGCATCTTTGTACAGGTTTTCTGGTTGATGCATCTTTGTACAGGTGTCTGGATGATGCATCTTTGTACAGGTGTCTGTCCGATTGATGCATCTTTGTACAGGTGTCTGTCCGATTGATGCATCTTTGTGCAGGTGTCTGGATGATGCGTCTTTGTGCAGGTGTCTGGATGATGCATCTTTGTACAGGTGTCTGTCTGCCTGATAATCTTTGTACAGGTGTCTGGATGATTGATGCATCTTTGTGCAGGTGTCTGTCCGATTGATGCATCTTTGTGCAGGTGTCTGTCCGATTGATGCATCTTTGTGCAGGTGTCTGTCCGATTGATGCATCTTTGTGCAGGTGTCTGTCCGATTGATGCATCTTTGTGCAGGTGTCTGTCGATTGATGCATCTTTGTGCAGATGTCTGGATGATGCATCTTTGTACAGGTGTCTGGATGATGCATCTTTGTACAGGTGTCTGTCTGATTGATGCATCTTTGTACAGGTGTCTGTCTGGATGATGCATCTTTGTACAGGTGTCTGGTTGATGCATCTTTGTAGAGGTGTCTGGTTGATGCATCTTTGTACAGGTGTCTGGTTGATGCATCTTTGTACAGGTGTCTGGTTGATGCATCTTTGTACAGGTGTCTGTCTGGATGATGCATCTTTGTACAGGTGTCTGGATGATGCATCTTTGTACAGGTGCCTGGATGATGTATCTTTGTACAGGTGCATGGATGATGCCTCATCTTTGTACAGGTGTAGGTCTGGATGATGCATCTTTGTACAGGTTTCTGTCTGATTGATGCATCTTTGTACAGGTGTCTGTCTGGATGATGCATCTTTGTACAGGTGTCAGGTTGATGCATCTTTGTACAGGTGTCTGTCTGGTTGATGCATCTTTGTACAGGTGTCTGTCTGGTTGATGCATCTTTGTACAGGTGTCTGTCTGGTTGATGCATCTTTGTACAGGTGTCTGTCTGGATGATGCATCTTTGTACAGGTGTCTGGCTGGATGATGCATCTTTGTACAGGTGTCTGTCTGGATGATGCATCTTTGTACAGGTGTCTGTCTGGATGATGCATCTTTGTACAGGTGTCTGTCTGGTTGATGCATCTTTGTACAGGTGTCTGTCTGGTTGATCCATCTTTGTACAGGTGTCTGGTTGATGCATCTTTGTACAGGTGTCTGGATGATGCATCTTTGTACAGGTGTCTGGATGATGCATCTTTGTACAGGTGTCTGGATGATGCATCTTTGTACAGGTGTCTGTCTGGATGATGCATCTTTGTACAGGTGTCTGTCTGGATGGTGCATCTTTGTACAGGTGTCTGGATGATGCATCTTTGTACAGGTGTCTGTCTGTCTGGTGCATCTTTGTACAGGTGTCTGGATGATGCATCTTTGTACGGGTGTCTGGTTGATGCATCTTTGTACGGGTGTCTGGTTGATGCATCTTTGTACAGGTGTCTGGTTGATGCATCTTTGTACAAGTGTTTAGTTGATGCATCTTTGTACAGGTGTCTGGTTGATGCATCTTTGTACAGGTGTCTGGTTGATGCATCTTTGTACAGGTGTCTGTCTAGTTGATGCATCTTTGTACAGGTGTCTGGATGATGCATCTTTGTACAGGTGTTTGGTTGATGCATCTTTGTACAGGTTTTTGGTTGATGCATCTTTGTACAGGTGTCTGGTTGATGCATCTTTGTACAGTTGTCTGGTTGATGCAGTTGCAGATCATTTTATAAAATGTGTAACTGCATTAAATTTATTGATAGGTTAGAAGAAACTAAACTGTTATACCACAATGTATTATAACTTTTCAAATACTTCTCATATCATGCAAAGAGAGCCATGCTGACAGCTGTTAAGACCAATTATTGATAAATGAATATTAACAAAATATATATTGCAAATGAAAAATACAGTTTTTATCCCTCTGTCAGATTTTCTCCATTTTTTATCGGGAGAAAGAAGCCACTTCTCCCAATTTCCTGCCCCATTTTTAATTATTTTGTCCCCTTCATGAGTCTCACCCCATTTTAAAAGCTATCTTTTCAGTGCAGTCTATATGAGATGTGTCCCATAAAATTGAACAGTTCAAAAATGCAATTACATCTCTTTCTATTCAATTTGTACTTGTACTAATGGAAATGCAATGAAATCTCTTCCTATTCAATCATACAGTTTGGAAATGCAAGGACATCTCCTATTCAATGATACAGCTTGGAAATGCAATGACTTCTCTTCCTATTAAATTTGTTCAGTTGGAAATGCAATGACTTCTCTTCCTATTCAATTTGTACAGTTTGGAAATGCAATGTCATCTCATCATATGTAAACTACTCACCTTGTGTCAAGTTCAGATTTTAATTCAGTAATGGCTTCTATTACGGAAACCTGAAAACAACAATTAATGAATAGATTGATCATAAAGCTTATCTCTGGGATATTGACCAAATTTCTACAAAAATACTCAACTTTCATTTGACACTTATTTGGCAATATCCCAGATTAAGTAAACATTTATTAGTATTGTCTATCTATATAAACCATGCACTGTCAAAAGTAAACATTTCATGTCTTTATCTTTTATACTAGGCTCAAAACAATTTTTTAGACAGTCCCAAGTCAAGTGGTTAAAAAATTCACTTGACATTACTTAAATTCCACTTGTCCAAAAGGGTCATTTTTTGCTATTATTCTTACAGATTTAAAGAAATTGTTTTGATTACTTTGGGAAATACAAAAAAAATACATGTTTACTGACTCATATTTTCTGTCATTTGTCTCTCAAAGGAATTATACATTATAGTACACATCATTAAACTTTATGTGACTTTGCAAAAACAATTCCAAAGTAACTTTTTTAACAGTAACATGTGACATTACAAGTGCATTTACTTACTTTTAAGTTCCCAAAATGTCTGCTGTAATCATCAATTTGACCCTCAGCCAGCAAGAGTTTCTGAAATGAGATATATCACCAATATACATAAATCTACAAAACACTACCAATCTGATATAAATCTACAGTACACTACCAATATGACATACAAATATACAATACACTATCAATATGACATAAATCATTCTACAATACACTGTCAATATGGCATAAAACATATACAGCACACTGCCAATATGACATTAATCTACAATACACTGCCAATATGACAAATCTACAATACACTGCCAATATGACAAATCTACAATACACTGCCAATATGGCATAAAACATATACAGCACACTGCCAATATGACACAAATCTACAATACACTGCCAATATGACACAAATCTACAATACACTGCCAATATGACACAAATCTACAATACACTGCCAATATGACAAATCTACAATACACTGCCAATATGACATAAATCTACAATACACTGCCAATATGACATAAATCTACAATACACTGCCAATATGGCATAAAACATATACAGCACACTGCCAATATGACACAAATCTACAATACACTGCCAATATGACACAAATCTACAACACACTGCAATATGACATAAATCATCTACAACACACTGCGATATGACATAAATCATCTACAATACACTGCCAATATGACATAAATCTACAACACACTGCGATATGACATAAATCATCTACAATACACTGCGATATGACATAAATCTACAACACACTGCGCTATGACAAAACATCTACAAAACACTGCGATATGACAATTCATCTACAATACACTGCGATATGACAAATCTACAACACACTGCGCTCTGACATAAAACATCAACACACTGCTATATGACATAAAACATCTACAATACACTGCCAATATGACAAATCTACAACACACTGCGATATGACAAAACATCTACAATACACTGCGATATGACAAATCTACAACACACTGCGATATGACAAATCTACAACACACTGCGATATGACATAAAACATCTACAATACTCAAGTTCTAAGCATATTTTAAGGCAGGAATAAAAATGAAGTTTACTAAATGTAAAAAAAAAATTCCCAGAATTTGCTTGAAAAATTACAAAATTCCCTGCATTACACTTTCAATGAATAAAAGAAGAGAAGTACAGAACAATTATGAACATATTTCCAACATATTTCCTATTATTTGTGATATTTTGTTTCATATTTTATGTGATATAATTTGTATGCATCTTTACACCACGTACTTATGTTATTTTTTTATGTGCCCAGCATGTGTTAGCTTTATTTATCCTAGTGTTGTTTATCTTGTTTGGTAATTCAACCCATCAAATCTGTGTTGATACTGATGGATAATATTGTGGGTCTGATGTCACCTGTTCATTAAAATGTGCAATTCTACTACATGCACAAAATTATTCAAAAGTAATTGAAACTCAGCAAGTATGGGACAATTTTATGTTATATGTGATTTGGGTGAAAGGCATACAACACCAAACTGTTTATTAGACTGTCATAAGGAATAGTGTAGACTCAAGACAGTCAGAAGTAGTGTAGACCTGGATGTGCAGGTGTATAGTATGATGGTAAGTACTGGTCTATGCTATGGCGTATTATACCCAAGTACATCTGTAATTATCACTCAGCAGGAACAGTATAGACTCGGATCTGCCAACAAATTATGTGATAGCAAATTTGGGTCTCTGCTGTGTGAGATTTTCATGCATGATAAATCATGACATGTTCTTTATCCAAATCCGAGGGATTAGTGTGCCAATACATCATATGACAGCAGGGTCTATGCTGTGTTTTAATTTATTATACATGAGTACATGACACTGTCAAAGTTGAGCATGATATATTACACAATGGCAAATACAGGTCTATGCTATGTGCAATTATGGTATGTGTCACACATAAGAATAACCTTTAGAATGAGAGATGATTTATTATCATTTGGACACAAAGAAAAGTTCAAAACTGAGAAAAAAGTTTAGAGAACATTAGTAAAAATTTCTGTTCTGATTCTACGCGTCACACATGAGCACTACATATAATTATTTATCAGGCAGCAGGAGAGAACAGTATAGATTTTAAAAATTATCACAGTGCTAGAAAAATCTAATAACAAGACACATATGGTTCCTATTATTGTAAACTGGGCTTCTGCAATATTCTAAGTTATTTGCCAATCAGCCTTATCAAAATAAAAAGGTTAATTAATATACCAGATAAAACTCTGAACATGTCAATGAATACAGCATTTTCATTTTAAGTTCTTGAAAGACACTGGTCAATATTAATATTCATCTCCCTGCTAGGGCTTGAACTGCAGAACCCTCATCCTTTGAAAATCATCAGCTAATTGGTATAGAAAACTATAAAACTTAGACCACATAACTAACAAAATGGTCATGCTTTAAAGTTAGATCACATAACAAAATGGATATACTGTAAAGTTAAACCACATTACTAACAAAATGGATAGAGTATAAAGTTTCACCACATAACAAAATGATTATACTGTAAACTTAGACCATATAAGAAACACTATGTATATGCTAAAAACTTAGACCACATAACTAACAAAATTGATATCTCTACCAATTACTTACATGAAGAGACTCCTGTGGATCACCCTCCTCCGATTTTCCTTTCAGTGCACTGGATAATAACAATAGCAAGAAAACTAATATTAGCAATGAGGACAGCACAGTGCACTGGATAATAACAATAGCAAGAAAACTAATATTAGCAATGAGGACAGCACAGTGCACTGGATAATAATAGCAAGAGTACTAATATTAGCAATTAGGACTGCACAGTGCACTGGATAATAATAGCAAGAATACTAATATTAGCAATGAGGACAGCACAGTGCACTGGATAATAACAATATAGCAACTCCAGTTAGTGCCTATTCCGTACAGGTAAACTGGGTGAAAATCAGCTTTTTTTTATACTGTGTGTGCTAAATTTGCATTAAAATCAATATTGATAATAACATTTTTATGAATTAAACTTTATTTAAAAGGCATTTGAATTATCTACAAATGCATATAAAATTCAATATATACATTTTGCTATTTAACCATATGGTCATGTAATCATCAATCAGTTATGAAAATTGTCGCTTTCATTTAATTGCCATTTCCTGTGTGCGTGAGTTGATACCAGTGTGTTTGTTTTGCAAATGCAGGTCATTAGGACCTCATGAATATTAATGAAAATTTGAACTCTGAATGGTGAATGAATAACGTTTCCAATGGTGTTTTGAAAATTTGCATATGATGACCCTGTGCTGAGAAAATAGTCCCTAAAGTCTCACTAATTTTTTTTAACTCACGAACGTTATATTTACATTTTCAATATACCATTAGAAAATACACATTATGCACTTTCTTTTGGTACCAAATTTGTTTTTCGGAACGTATATTTAAGTACCCGCATATAATTTTGAAAGTACGCAATTTACAAGATGACCTCTATAAGACACATGTGCAAGGTCGCCATATTGGATCCACAAGGATAAACATAACTTCAATGTGAATAATCGATGATCACAAGACAAATGTTGTGATACATGTACACTGTTCGAGTTTTCTGTATCGGTAAGTAATTATTTTGTATTTATTAAATATTTTTATGAAATATAGCGTAAAATGTATCATATAAATGATTGTCCTGCTGTTGATGTATATGTAGATTTAACGGGTTTACTCTTGAATTATTTTACGTTAGTTTTCTTCAAAACTTTTATCTAAATACAAATTAATGTCAAATTGTATGCAAATGATGTTTTAACATTTAAAAACAAAATGGCATATCTGTAAATGAAATTTAAACAAATTACTTGCACATATAGGTAGTACGAATAGAGAATGAAAACGTTTTTTTACAGATCTACATTTCATACCATGATAAAGTACTGCTCAGCAATTTCATACGATGAACCAAAGGAGTCTGCAGTTTTATCAATAAAGCACGACAAAATTTATAACATGAAATCACCTTTACATTATTTAATAAATATTTTATAATACTGTAACGGTGATTTCATGTCAGAAATTTTGTCGTGCTTTATTGATAAAACTACAGACTCCTGTGGATGAACTATACAGGTTATAGACCAATTCTCGCCGCGTACCTATTCTCACCATATTAATAATAACTCGCGACCGCAAACAAAGTTTTGGTTCCAGTTTAAAAAAATAAAAATGGTGATTATAGCTGAAAAGCACGATCGAAAATAAGCATCAGAATAATATTATTAACAGAGTTATTATTATTATGGCGACAATTAGTACACGGCGAGAATTGGTCTATAACCAGTATGTCTTTTTAAATATATATATATAGTTTTTTAACTACTCCTAAAACATTTTTGTTTTTGTTTATTTTCAGTTCTGAAATAGGCGATTATCCTGGACCTTACTGCCAAAATTGCAGGCATCAGTGTTGATACAATATCATCAAAATCTTTTATAAATATTGACAGTCAACTGGAATTGTGATAGAAATTTTCAACTTTTATAAGAAAAATAATCGTACATTTGCTGAATTTTGCTGATTCTGTTTGTCAGTGGGCATTCTCAGAGCACAGAAAATTTGATGAACTGTTTACAATGTATGCCAATGTTTTCTTCTGAATTAAATGATGTGTTAACAAATATCTTGTTCAGTATCTCAATTGTCTGGTAGAAGAAAATTTTATTTTTTAACACTTTATATTCTTCCCTACACTGAAATTTTGTGGACATTGTTTAATTTACTGCAGATATTTGAATTATACAGGCAAAATTCTATAAGACTGCTAAGTTTCATGGAGATATCTTTTTTAGATCAAACGTTATGATAGAAATACTTATTTTATTATATGTGTCAGGTCCATGACTCAGAAGAATGAAACATACATTTATATAAGGCAAAAATTCACGGAAAAGCCACTTTTTGCCAGTATTCAAATAGTCATAACTTTTCAACTAATCATCATATTTAAAAAATTAAAACTGTTCTGAAAAGGTCTGCATGAGCTCTATAAGAATCAACCATTAAAAATGCAACTATGTTGACTCTGTAATTTTGACTGGGGTTGCTAAACAATAGCAAGAATAATAATATTAGCAATGAGGACAGCACAGTGCACTAGATAATAGCAAGAATACTATTAGCAATGAGGACAGCACTGTGCACTGGATAATAACAATAGCAAGAGTACTAATATTAGCAATGAGGACAGCACAGTGCACTGGATAATAATAGCAAGAATACTAATATTAGCAATGAGGACAGCACCGTGCACTGGATAATAACAATAGCAAGAATACTAATATTAGCAATGAGGACAGCACAGTAAGTTTCTTGGAACTATTGTAACTATACCATGGCCCTTTATTATTAACATTTTTACATGACAACCTCTCATCCACCCACCTCCCTCACACACATGCACATTTTCTCTTAAAATGTTGTCCTCACAAAGGCAGATTTGACTGAGTTGCAATCAGTCAATTTACCACATTTCTTTCATAATGAATAAAGAACTTGAGTAGTAACAGAAGGTGTTTCAAACAAGTACAGATAAAACATTTCTTTACAATCTGTGTAGTTACAAAGCTAAAAATTGAGAAAGAATTTTAAGATAACGTTTTTTGCTTGTTGCTCAATCCTCTCTATAAGCAATACACTAATGTTGCTAATCTATAAACAGAATATACTAATGTTGCTAATCTATAAATAGAATATACTAATGTTGCTAATCTATAAATAGAATATACTAATGTTGCTAATCATTAAATAGCATATACTAAAGTTGCTAATCTATAAATAGAATATACTAATGTTGCTAATCATTAAATAGCATATACTAAAGTTGCTAATCTATAAATAGAATATACTAATATTGCTAATCTACAAATAGAGTTTAAACCAAAACCTCTTGATATAAGGATTATTAAAATATTCTTTCACAAATTTATTAAAAATTCAAGGAGATGCTAACTTTGTAAGCTTTTGGTAATTCCACAAAATATTTGTAGGCCTTTTCTTACCTTTTTGTGATAGATAGCTTCAGATATGAAATATATATTGACTATTTTCCACAATCACAACAATATATAAACTTAAA
Organism: Potamilus streckersoni; assembly: GCA_016746295.1. Taxonomy (NCBI): domain Eukaryota; kingdom Metazoa; phylum Mollusca; class Bivalvia; order Unionida; family Unionidae; genus Potamilus; species Potamilus streckersoni. The sequence goes on from JAEAOA010002237.1 coordinate 435,839, forward strand.
CTTCAAAATCAATTAAGCAGATGACATGAGAATTAGCAAATTTGAAGGCTAGCCCACCTAGCATATTCCTCCCGGATAATCTTAAGGACACGCCGCACCATATTTCCTATAGCTGTCTCAGAGGGCTGGGCTTCCATCATCTTCTTTCCCTCCTTCTTCACAACATCCATTAACTCCCTAGTGCAAGAACAGTGACAGATCAAAATAGTTGTAATTTTAACATGATCAGGTGTTTTGTAAGCATACAACAGATGGATAGAAAGGTATAGGATTGCTACAGATTTTTATAAACCACCAATTGAAATTTGATTCAACAGTATTTCTGTTATAAGAATCCCTGAGAGTGGGAGAAGGGAAGTT